>CM077227.1:27106773-27621773 GCA_039654775.1 Spinibarbus caldwelli | reverse complement strand
TCGCCAAAGTTTTGCGCAAATTTGTAATGGAAACACACCTAATGATTATATTAGCCACTTACATCTTCTTCTTTTAACGAAGCATTCCCTCTTTTCAGAAGTCGCTGGGCACGGGCTCCCCATTGGAGAGGGATTCTGTAGGACCTTCCTGGTCCTTGTTTCTTCGCCCCATTTGAAGCCGCAGGTTTTACCTGAGCGAGAGCAGGGGCCCCATTCACTCCACTCGCCCACTTCACAGTGCACTAAAACACAGTGAACAAATTAGTGAAGTCACACACACACAGCACTGTGTCTTGACAGCAGGTGTTATGTCAGATTCTAACCTTTCGGGATGCACTCCATTGAGTTGTTGGGCTCAAACTCGTCTGGGCAGAGGTGATAACATTGCCCATGCAGTAAGAAGTGTCCCGAAGTACACCTCGTACACGTGTCACTGTTCTGACAGGAGTCACAGTCTGCAGGACATGCTATAAAACCATCACACACACACATAATTAGTTTTGCTTGAAGTACTTGGGAGTAACTAACTGAAAGTAGCCATGCTACTAACTGGACAACACTTTTCAGTAGCGTGACTCAGAAAAAAAGGTACAAAAAATGTCACTGTGGCAGTACTTTTTCAAAATGTACTAATATGTACTTTTAAGGTATAATATGCACTCTGTAGGGGTAATTAGGGTGGAACACCTTTTGTACCTTTCTCTGAGAGTGTTCAGTTATTTTCATAATAGTGTAACTTTTAACAAACTAATTTTTCCAACGAGTATTAGAGTAGCGTGTCTAAACACCACATGGCTGTTTTTAATGTCTAAGGTGAGAAAATCAAATCAAACATGCTCACCAAAACAGCCCTATCTCAAATGTGGTGCTGGAAAGAATTAGGAAATTAAAGAGACGACCATCTGAAATACTTTGGAAAGTCTGAATTATTCTAGTGACAATCTTGGATAATCCTCTATCTGATATGTATCTTCTAAATGTCTGATTCATTCTAGTAAATCAGTTAATTCAGACGGCCCTCTGTTTAATATGTAACAGTGGAAAGTCTGATTCATTTTAATGAATCAGTTCATTCAGACGGCACTCTCTCTGTGCAGCTGTTAATCATTTCATTCATTCTATTGAATTGGTTAATTCGGATGATCCTCAGTCTAATATGTAGCTTTTGAAAGCTTGATTCATTTTAATGCATCAGTTCATCTGGTTAGTCCTCTCTTTAATATGTAGCTTTTAATCATTTGATTAATTTTAGTGAATTGGTTCATCAGGGCGGTCTTCTCTCATATGTAGTTTTCCAAGTCAGATTCATAGTATTAAATCAGTTAATCGGGACGATCCTTTCTTGAATATATAGATTTTGAAAGTCTGATTCATATTAGTGAATCACTTTATTCAAATAGTCTTCTCTCTAATTCAGATGGCCTTCATTCTAGTGAACTGGTTCGTTCAGTTGATTATCTCCATCACTTATACATTTTGAAAATCTGATTCATTCTAATGAATCGGTTCATTCAGATTAATTAAACTGATTAATAAAAAATTATTTACCAATTCATATCTCTGTACTATGTACTATATTTTCACCTCAGTTGTGTAAATGAGGGTTTTTAGTAGATTTACTATGCATTTATATGTTAAAGTTTGATTCTGTCACCATAATTAAATTCATGCAAAACCCCTAATTGTTTTTGTGCCATTAAAAAAACAGCTCTAATTAAACGATAAATTATATCACAAAGATATTTTATAATATGCTACCACTTACAATAAGTAACTTCAGTGTATTTAGTTACTTTTTGTTTGTTGCTTGTAGTGCAGCTAACCTTGCAAAGCAGTAGCCTGGCTGTAGTTTTGCAACTTGAAATTATGATTAGCTTATAGTTTGGCAAGTTACAGTTTCAAAGTAGCTTCCACAACACTGGTGGAAAGGATGCTAAAAACTAGTTCATCATATCTGTGACTGTAAACTGGGCACTCACCAGGGACACACTCTTTCTTGGTATCGCTGGGCACCAGCCCATCTGGACAGCTCTCCATGCACTTGCCCTTGTGCAAGTAGGAGCCTGCTCTACAGCGCAGGCAGAAGTTCTTGTTAAAGCACGAGTCGCACTCTGACCCACACTCTGGAAGACAGGTTACACACTCATTACCACATTGCCTGAGCTGAGCAGGGAATGCCGTAGTATACACGTCAATGCCCATAGCTTTATTACCGTAACTAAGACATAAAAACATCTGTAGTGTAAATATTTCAAGGAGAAGCTGAGGTGAAACATATGTCTTACTTATGCAGTCGTTCCGGTCGGGGGAACGGGTGCCGTAGAAACCATTAGGGCAGGAGGCCAGGCACACTCCGATCTGCCTCATCCCGTCCCTCTCCAGGTGAATAAAAAGCTTGGGTTTACAGGTCAGACAGCCATTGTAAACCGAGCAGGTCTGACAGCCTCCCTGGCATCCCTGGGAGCTCACCCCTGAACCCTCTGTGGTAGAAACATCAATTTTACTTTAGGATCAAACAACATGTGTGCATGTTATGCAAATGTTTAGATCTGACAAGCGTAATGGATACGTCATTTATGTTAGGGTGACCATGTCCTCTTTTTCCTGTGCATGTCCTGACTGGGATATCTAAATTTCCTAAAATGTTTTGAGTTTTGTGCTCCATACAGTCCTTATACATTATATCTAGTTATATCTAGTGTCATTATATCTAGTGTCTTTGCATTGCTTTGACTATTCTCTGTAGATTCCACCTTCTCACAAGCCACAATAGGTTGATTATGTACAAAGCCGGCACGCTATTGGTCAAACTATTATCTTCAGCAAGTTTCTGTATGTTTATGTATGTAAGAGATAGCCAGTAGTTCTGGCTAGTTCTAACATGACTGGATGACACAACTTACCCATAGTAAAGGGTCCAGATTTAATACATGCTTTTGAGGACCAAATAATCACTGCATTATTGCCAAGGATTGCCAGACTAATGGCATCATATCTTTGAAAGCTATTTAGAGTTTCGTTTGAGGTGTTTACTAGTGAGTACACATATATGCACACTATTGTTTAAAAGTTTGGGGTCAGTATGATCTTTTATTCAACTAGGACACATTAAATTCATTCCAAGTTACAGTGAAGACATTTATAATGTTACAAAAGAATTCTATTTCAAATAAATGCTGTTCTTTTTAACTTTCTATCCATAAAATAATTCTAAATATCATTTATCACTTTTTTTAACAATAGTAAGCAGCACAACTGTTTTCAACATTGATAATAATAAAAAAAAGCACCACATTTCTTGAGCACCATTAGAATGATTTCTGAAGGATCAAGTGACACTGAAGACTGAAATAATGATGCTGAAAATTCAGCTTTGCATCACAAATGAGCTTAAGAGTCTTCTTTCAAAAACATTAAAAAATCTTGACGATCCTAAACTTTATGGTCTGTTGTCACGGAATAATATATTACATATAAACCCACTGGTAAAAACAAATTTCACATTTTGTTTCGTGGTACTCATACTGTGTAATGCTAACTGAATGAGAAAACCCCGTTCTCATCATTTCCTGCCCTCTGTCGACTTCCTCTGAACAAAAAGTGCCAAATACACATGCAAAAACGTCATTTCAGTAAACAGTTTCACATTTCAAAAAAGATATAATGCCTTAATATAATACGTAGCAATCCAAATTTTTGCAAAGGCTACACAACCAAACTAAAAGCCTTGCTTCTTCTGCCAGCACCTAGTTACAAAAAACATACTTGGCATTTACTTGGACATTCTCAACATTTATAAGAGCAAACAGGAATGGTGGGTACAACTAAATGGTTCCAGGTTCTCCAAGGAAAGAACAGAGCCATCAATTAAGACTACAACAGTGACCATAATGTAGTGTAATAATAAACACGACAGGAAGCACAGTCATCTGTGAATTCTCCTGGCAGAGAAACTAATCAACAGAGACACGTTGCATACCGGGGTTTGCACGCAAATGGCAGCACAGTAGCCTTTGTGTTCATAAGCGCGCAAACAGAGCGGCCTCACTGTGACAAAAAAACAGACGGAATCAACTCGTCTCCACTGGAGACCTCCAGCTGCGAATACACGGTGAAACGGTCCACCACAAATGCATGACAAAGAGGTTTCTCAATGTCCTGGTGATCCCTTAAGGCAAGATTTACTTTTAAATTATAGAGCTGATCGCTGACCTGTAATACGCCCTCACAACCTTCCGGAGAGATGATTTGATACTTTTGAGAAATAGGCCTGACTGTATTCAAGGAGATTTGAGAGAACATTTTCTTCTGTTTTTTGCTCGAGGGATTGTGAATAATATCTATGCACTATGGCCTTGTTGTTTTGGCTCGGGAACTGAAGAAGTCAAAAGTGATTGAGTTCACAGTTGCTGTGAGAAGAACAGACGTTCACTGATCTAATCGCATCATACAGTAAAGTACAGTGCAGTACCTCACTAAATTCGGCAGGGTAAAAAATGGAAGGTGCTCCTTGGCTGCTTCAATGTACATCTTTGATTGAAGTCAATCCAGCTGTCTCTCAAAGGTCAGTCTCAGATGGTTAAAGGCTCTGCATTTTAGAAGGGACTGACCCGGTCTCAGAGCATCTGGATGAGGGTGAGGTAGGGTAAAATGAAGATTGGTCTAGCTCAACTTCAGAGAGGTTAAAAAAAATGCTTCTACTTTCACTTTTATGCAATTTGAAATAATATGGCTTGAAAGGATGTTACATATTGAGGACTTCTACAACCATCAGCAAACCTAAACAATAAGGAAGCAGTTTAAAAAGTATGGGAAATGACGATTCCTAACATCACTGTAATGCACAGACTTATAAAGTGGCTTTTTTGCCATTTTGACCTACTATGCAATATGATAATACACAGCAATGTTCAATATATATATATACACACTACCATTTAAATGTTTTGGGGTTGATAAGATTTTTTTTAAACATTTTTGAAAGAAGTCTCTTATGTTCACCAAGGCGGCACTGAGTTGATAAAAATACAGTAAAACTGGTAAAATTATGAAATATGATTACAATTTAAAATAAATGTTCTATTTTAATATTTTTTAACCTCTTAAGACCCGAGAAAAAAGTTTTAGGAAAAAATAATTTTTTTTTCATGTCTTTACATTGTTTAGAGCATTAAAAATAATGTAAAAAAAAAATTAAAAAAATGATATTTCATTCATAAGTTATGCTATGTCCTCGTTTGAGGACATTGGGACTCAGTTTCTTTAAAAAAACAAAAAGACATGAATGAACATGCATAGGCAAAAACAATTGATTTTTTAAATCACCAACACATTTTTAGTTTTCAAGATTTTTTTTTTTTTAACCAAACTTTGTATAAAGATGATTCTCAACTATGTTATAACAGAATGATTCGATATACCATTTTTCTTTCTGCAAAATTTGTGTAAAATGGCCATAAACGGGTTTTCTCATTATATACAATGTATCTATAAACTAAATCTAATTTGCATATTAATGTGTTTTTGGGGCAACATGTAATGAAAAAAAAAAGTGTAATAATGGGAGTAATAATTGACAAGATTTTCATAATTATATATAATATTTCATAGAATATTGAAATATCATTTCTTTCCCTATTCATTTACTATGTCTCCCAAAATGTGTAATAAACATGCTTTTAGTCCCGGTGTCCTCATATGAGGACATGTAGGAAATCAATGTCCTGTTTCATAACAGAAAGTCATATTTTGATTTGAAACCCCATTACATTTTCCTGAGATGTTGATTTATGACATACAGTTTAAAAATTAGACAGATTTAAATGATAATTACAAAATATTATCATATTTCCATAAGAATGTCACTAAATTAATTTCAGACGTTTTTGAAGACCAAGGAGAGGGAGTGGTCATGGTGAAACATCCAATCATTTGGTATCTCTGAAAAGCCCTGAATGTGCTCTGTACAGGTCATCCAGACTTAAAACTGTGGTATGTATAATCTCAGAGAAATTCACAAAAATATAATGTCCTCATATGAGGTCGCAGGGTCTTAAAGTGTAATTAAGAGGTTAAAGTGTAATTTATTCCATGTCAAAGCTGAATTTTCAGCAGTCATTACTCCAGTCTTCAGTGTCACATGACCCTTCAGAAATCATTCTAATATGCTGATGTGGTGCTCAAGAAACATTTCTTCTTATTATTAAAGCTGAAAACAGTGGTTCTGCTTACATTTTGTTTGTGGTAACTGTGACCATTTTTTCAGTATTCATTGTTTAAATAAACAGCATTTGTTTTAAATGCATTTTTTGTTACATTATAAATGTTTTTACCATCAATTTTGATCAATTTAATGCATCCTTGCTGAATACAAGATAGCCAAACAGATAGACAGACAAAGAGACAGACAAAGAGAGAGAGAGAGAGACAGACAGACAGACAGACAGACAGACAGACAAAGAGAGAGACAGACAGACAGACAGACAGACAGACACAAAGAGAGACAGACAGACAGACAGACAGACAGACAGATAGACAGATAGATAGATAGATAGATAGATAGATAGATAGTTTTCAACCTGCTCTTACATTCCATACTACTGAACTCGTTCTAGGTCATCGTTGTTGTTTTTTTCTGTCTCCCTCCCGATTCCCAGAGTTCACTCTTGGCCGCCAGATTGCCATAGATCAAGGATACTCTGTTTGACATATCTAAGCAATCTTTACAACTGCTGTCCATTTGCCCACATGTGTTCCTGCCAAAGCTCTCTAATTCACAGAACCCTTTACACAGAGGAATTCTGCCTGCCCTTACGGTGCCACAGCCCTTGGGTCGGCTTGCATAACAACCGCACAAGCACTCCTGAAATCCGAACGTTCGAAATCGCTTTGCCACGGTTCGAACTCGACGACCGCAAAAGCAAGCATTCCCAGAATCTATTGGTAAAACGGCACAGTTAGAACTTAATTAAATAACAAAATGTCAGACATCAACATTAAACAAAAGCATTTGCTTATTGCCCAAAGACTCGTGGTTTGAGTCGGTGAAGCAGACCGACACAATTAATTTCCTGGGATATTTACAACATGGGGAGGCCACACACAAGCAAAGATAATTTTTACTAAAAAACACAGCCATGAGTTTATTCACAAGGAAATAAGTTACCATATACTGTCATTGACTTGTAAGGCTTCTTTTTAAAACCAACCTGGCAACCTCATCCTGTGACACATGACAAAAAAGTGCATACTGCAATTACATTCACTTCACAAAAACACTCTTGCAAAACAGTCATACGCACAGAAGATATTCCAATGTTATAAGTATCAGATGTTACAAATTCTTTGGCATTTAAAAGGTGTCTATTTTACATGCAAATTAAAGCCTTGTGGCTTCTCCTTGTTGACGCGGAGACACAGAGACGCACACACAGAAGACAGGAAATGTTTGAGGTCAGGCGACCGTTTGGTCACTCTCAGTGAACTGATAAATTAGTCATAAGTCATTCACCCTAGTTTCTGTCCATCACAAACGTTTCAAAGTCTCTTAATTAGCAGCATCTGATGGCTGGTGCATTCAAAAGATGGCCGTCATCACGTTTGTCACACTTCACTGTCGCAGTGTCTGCCAGCATAGATTTGACCATGCATATAAAGATTTCTCACCCTGCTCACCCGTATCTATTAATATCATTTCTTAATATTTTGAAATACATGAATTGATTAAAAAAAAATAAATAAATAATACGCTGAAATTGAGTGAAAGATTTCTGCTCTTTCAGGACAACCCCAAACAGTCCCCTCTGTAAATTCAAAACGACAGTTGTGTACTGAACTAATTAGCTGTCAAAGTCTGATTAGACACATATTTTTCTCAAACGCCACATGAGAGCGCATACTTAGTATGCTGAAGACAATGTCCTGACCACAGTCCACAATTCTAGCATCATCTAAGTTTTAAACAGAAAAGATGGATAAGGGTTTTGTATTTTGAATTTCATAATATCATTTTTTTTCCATCACAGTTGAAACAACCCAGTGAGTGCCACAAAGCCACAATGGCATTTCTGTGGCTCCCTGATACCAAAAGCCATTCCGTTGCATCTAACTGGCTTTGTCATCAACTAATTTGGACCATGTTTATACAGTCATTCTAATCGAGCCTTTCAAGTCATATTTCCCTATTATGTTGCTTATTAAAATAAAAATCATACTCAATCACACATTTCTGGAGCCTGTCATGCATGAATTGCTTGTTTCAGAGCTCAGTTTCCCAAAATTTTGTTACTCTCTCTGCAAACCAAAAATATTCATATAAACACTTCATCCAGGGCCATAACCACCACAGACAGCAAGGGGGACACGACCCCCAAATTACACATGGTCCCCCACAATCCTGAGTATTTGGTTACAGCCTTGACTTCATCAGTAACACATCTGATTAAAATGGTCTTTTGAATGAATTGAGGGATTTCTTAGGTTACCTTTAAATAAAACAATGTAACTTTTTTACGTGTAGGTTACTAATATATTATGTGCTCAGCTGCTCAACTTATAAAGGCGTCAGAGACATTTTTTCTAGGATATACTCAACTTTGTTTCAAACTGGAAGAAAACAGGAAAGGCGCTGTACTTCTGTTATTACTGAACTCACTGACAGTCAACAAGCGCTTGAAACGGTCCAAGCGCACTACAAAGGGGTTTCTGCGTAATGCAGCGGCCGCTAGAGAGCGATCCAAACAAGACATTGGACTGACCATTGATGCTACACGAGCAGTGCACAACGAATGCATAGGAGGATAAAGGTATACAGATTCATAATTTCAGGTTCGTACTGATCACAGCAGTGATAGCACGAGACAGTGAAGCAAAATAGGACTAAAACGTTACTCGTTAATGGAAGGTAACATAAGAACTGCAACGTAGCCTAACACAGGACTTAAATCACAAAATTCAGCAATGTGTCCCTTAACGATATAAGTTGTTTCCGAATCAAACCACACAAGTGTCTATTAAAAAGAAACACTTTTCATGCGTCTTCAAGGCTTTTACCTCAACGGAACATTTCCCATCAGAAGTTTATCTAGGATGCCTAAGCAGCTGTTTTTTCTCTCCAGAACTCACTGTGGAGACACATATGTGAATTTTTCCTCAAACTAAGCTATCAAAACAAAACCATGAAGAACACAATAACGGTTTTGTGACAGGCGCAGTTTCACCGAGACTGGCTCATCTCAAGCAACACTACGCTGTTTGCAGGGTTGCCAGGTCTTTGTGACAAAGACAGCCCAATCACCAAACAAAATCAGCCTAATCACCAATAAGACCGAACCCCTTCAAAAATAAATAACTAAATAAATAAAAAATAAAATAAATAACCTTACGCCCCATTCGCACGGGGCTTCGGCGTCAACGCGCTTGAAAAGTTGAAAAGTTTTAAACTTCTACTGCTAGCAACGCCAGTGAAGCGGCGCGACGGACCCACAATTCAGTTCGGCAACGCTTGACGTCACTCCATTCAAAGTAAAGAGAGGCGTTGACGCCGACGCCCCGTGTGAATGAGGCGTTACCAAGCCAAAGTACTCCACGGGTTTTTCTAAATTTTAAATTGTATAAAGTAGTTTTAAAGGCATCAAGTTTGAGAAAATAGCTCGATTTACATTTACTGTAAGCCTACTATTTAAAAAGTTTCCTATACACTTTTAACTGGACAGTGGGTTTCTTGGACAATGTACAACTGTGTTTACCATACTGCTTTTATTTCGTTTATGGATCTTATTCCATATTGAATTTTTCGAATGAAAACGAGGCTGTGGGGGACAGAGTTAAAGACTGTTCAATGGTTTGTTTCACTAACCCTAACAATAAAAACACATATTTCCAAAAAATATAAATAAATAAATAAACTACGAAAAACTATTCAAATATTAAACTTCTATTAAAAATAGTGAACAGCATAAAATATAATATGGCGTCTACCATGAGTAAGGTCTACTACCTTATATTATTACGTACTTAATTAAAAAAAAAAAAAAAAAAATTGTTTCTCTGTGCATTCACTGTAATGTTTCATAGCTACAGTTTGTCTGCCTATTTCCATAAAAGAACTGTAGGCTATCCACATTACCTGTTGCTGGCTGGTAAAAAAAAAAAAAAAAAAAAAAACTTTTTAAATAAAATTGGGGAGAAAATTCAAACCCTCACACCACATTAAATAAATAAATAAATAAATAAATAAACCCACTGTCAGTTTTAAAGTAGAAAATTCAGAGGTTAAACAGCGCACTTGGCAACCCAGGCTTTTTGCCACAAAATATAAACGGGGAAAACAGCGATATACTCCAGTTGTCATAAGAAAAAAATAGCATATACATTTCGATAACAAAAATGAGATCTTCCAGCTGCTGAGAAATACTTGTCTGTTTAAGTTCTCTGTTGCATGGTTAAATGCCGAACCACAGAAGAGACTGCGAGTGTCGAATCCGCTGATTTTCTTTTTAGCTTTTGAGTTTTAGATATGCAATGACGCATATTAATCGCCAAGAAATAAATATTAAAAATATAAAAATGTTAAAAATTCTCATAGTAAACCTTAACCATATCCTATAACCTGATAATTATGCCATATCAACATTTCCCAAAAGATACTTTAACTTGTAAAATAATAATTAAAACTTTTTTAAAATGTCAAAAAAGTATGCATAGTAAATACATAGTATGCATTTAAAATCTTTATGATAACAAAAAACAAAAACAAAAACAAAAAAACAAAATGCACACAAACAGGCAGTAAGTGACGGTGTGACGGTGCAGGTGTGCGCAAAGCATCAGATCAGCAGCGCGCAGAACTTACGTTTGTGTAGCCGGTGCATGGAGCCGTGATGCTGACAGTTTGTGTATTCCATACAATGCAAGATCAAAACAATGGAGATCAGTTGTAATTGCATAGTAATCAGGGGAATGATGCTTGTCCTGTCAATTTCAATGTCCCTTCTCGCACTTTGATCTGTGCAATACTCAATAGGTTATTCCTAAACCGGGCAGAAGCCCCAGCTGTGCTCACGCGCAAAAGAAACAGAATTTTCAATGGCCCAAATGCACCTGGGCCGATTCGGCAGTAACATATTGGAGGCAATCCACAAATGTGCCACTGTGAGATATCCAAAGAGAGAGCCACTCATTCCATGGAAACAATGAAAGTGTTAGTTCTCCATCCAGCGCACTGTAAGCAAAACTTAAAGATGGGGAGGAGGGAATCAAATTAAATTGGCATGGCGATAAAGTTGGATTGTCTTCCTGAATGACTGTATGTATTCCCCACTGTGATTCCGCACGACACGTCCAGGTGTGAAGGTTACTTTATTTATTGAGCCTGACATGTAGGAGGTCCCCGCGTCATCCTCATCACAGCATCCCGAGGAACTTTCAGTGAAACTTTGGCGCTTTATTTCTCAACAGTCGCCGAAACGTCGCTCTTCTCTATTCAATCTCGATAGCTCACAGTTTCACGGTTGAGCAATTCACTATCTCTCCCTTTCTCTCGCCTGCTCTCAGCTCGTGTGCTCGTCTGGTAACTGATGACTTCAGCTCTCTGCCGTCTCTTTCCTCTCTCTGAACTCCAAAGTTTATTTAGAGGGCGAGCCCCCCGCGTCAGACACCCCACGGGCTACCAGCACTCGCTTTTTTTCATTATATCACGTTTTCCAAAACTCGAGAACTCGATGAATGGAAAAATTCGACAGACAGACAGTTAGATAAACAAACAGACAGACAGACAGATGGATAGATCACATTTGGAACACATTTATCCGAGAAGAACTTAACCAAGATATTAATCAACACCAAATTAATTAATTTCTTTATTTTTAGTAAGTTAGTCACATCTAATTTTACTTTTACTTGTAATGCATTAGATTATATTTCATGTTTCATATTATCCAGATATGAATCCTATATTTAAAATACATCTCTGTGAAATGAACTGCTCTGTGAGGCTGTACATATGTTTGCCATAATAGAGGAAGTTCCATTGTGATCCTCTAGAGGGGGTCAGTGCTATAAGAGCCACAAACTGCACACAGGCAAATACACTGCCTGGCTTTTGTTTTAGCCTGTTTGAGATGCATTTTCAGTCGATATGCAGCACTGGCCACATAAAGACAAACCCTTGCATTTTTGTGTGTGCGCTGTGGAGCATAAACAATGGTGGTGATTACTGGTGTACGTGAGAGCGCTGCACGGCGCAGTGGTTCCCTCTCAGGCACGTGCACAGGTAGGGCTCAACCTGTGTAGAGCACATGCCCTTTTTCCCCTTACACTCCGAAGTGCCCTTTTTTGGTGGTGTTTTTTTTTTCCTTCAATAAATCAATGCTATTAATCGCCCTTTACATCTGTCTGTCTGTTTTGCAAATATTTAGACAATGAAACGTAGGATTAAATAGAGCTTGTGACTAAAATCTTGTTGGATCCGCTCAAACTGTCAGTAAAACCTCATAACTCCACCCCCTCTATCTGGACTGAATGAACTGAAGATCCATTGCAGCAGTGTTGCCATGTCCGCGGGTTGAAGAGACCTCAATAACGTGATATTTAGCCCCTGGAATGCGAATTTACCCCCTCCAAAAAAAAAATTAAAAAAAATTGTATGTTACCCCCCGGAACGCGATTTTAAATGATGGACCCCCTCGAAACACAATTGGGCTAGTTTTGGGCTAGTTTTGAGTAGCAATTGGGTGGGTTTTGTTGTGAAATGAAAACCTGGCAACTCTGCACAGCATCTGAACGAAGTCTTGCAACGGTAAAAATCTTGTTGTTTGAATAAGTACAGCGTTTTCTTTACGCAAGAAACTGTATGTTTGTGTCTGTAAAGGCTCATATTTTATGTATTTGAGGTCTGAGACAGGTGGGACACGAGAGAGAGGGCTAGCATTTGCCATCTTAGTCAAAGCCAATAGCCTACACTTAAATAGCCTGTACAGACAGTAGCAATTCATATTTAATCAAATGAGATTTTGGCCAAATGTATTTTACAACTGCAAAAAAATGAGCGCCCATATAGCTACAACAGACTTTGTAACCTGTTGATGAAAACGTAATGTGATGCCGCCGTTTTAATGACGGAAGAAATGCACATTTGCACACATTCGCTGGTCAAAAACCCCGGAACTGCATTTGAGTGATCCTCGTTACCTAGGTCAAATACTGTATATTTCTAAGAAATTTCTTCTTTGATTTATGATTGCTGATACATTTAGTTTGTTAACATTTAATCACATTATATGGTCGCATGGTTAATGTTTACGCTGTTAATATGCAGGTATTCGCTAGATAGCTAATTTTTGAATCTAGCTCGTCGTCTTCACATGTATAAACGCAGTAAAACATGGTTTTACTTCAGTAATGTTGTAGTAACTAAAAAAAAAAAAAACATTACAGAAGAATATTACATTACAGAATCATTACAGAATTTTTTCACTGCTGGCTTATTTTGGGAAAAGTGTAGTGAATAAGAGACCTTCAAGAGACCAACATCCCTGGTCCTCCACAGTTGTTGCCAGGTATGTGGATACATGTTGGATATGCTATAGTTTCTTATAATCTCCTATTTTGACTGGAATTGTGTTGGACATAATTATTGAAATTATATTTCAAAATATAGCAAAATATACTTGACTCATTGCTTTACCTTCCCCTCTTCTCAATGGCATACTTAAACATGTTAAACCAATAATACAAATTAGCTTATGAAACCAAACAAAATAGCTAAAAAAAATTAATAAATAAATAAAATTAGTTTTTCTTCAAACATATTTTTATTGAACTTTATGTGTAGAGAGGGATATCCCAGTGGATCACAGTGAAGTCATAAACATCTTGTTGCCCTTTTTTCAGTTTCAGCACATGCCCCTCAAAAGGTCTGTGCACGGCCCTGTTCCCTCTTCTCCCACAGGGAAGCTTATTTACACGTCTGGCAGTGGGATGGGGAGGCCTGCTTTTCTTAACCAGCGTGTTGATGTTTATAAGAATATGAGGTGGACCAATGTTTCCCCTGTTGTAGCCATCAATCACAATGGGTGCAGAGGGGAAAAATGCTATAACTTTTAAAGCACTCCTTCTAGTAAAGCGCAGTTTTATACCGCTGGAGAGGGAGGTCGCTTTTCAGATTAGAGGGATTTAACGGCCGTTTTTTGTTCTTGATTATTCATTAATGAGTTGTCTTTGGTAAATTCAGCTGTAAGGGATAAAACATGGTTTAGTCTGTGGTTGTCGATGTGGGGGGTGGACATTCCAAGGGAGTTGATCTTCATATGGTAAGAGGGGACAGAATAAAGCCCCTCTTTGTGCCCCCTACTCCTCTGATAAATTAGTCCCAGCGACAAGCTCTAACGGGGAGCGGGGAAGAGGAGGTGAGGTCATTTGGTCACTCTATGCGACGGCTGATGAGAGAAGCCGTCAGCAGCCTGAAATGAAGCCGGGCAGGTGCACCACAGAGCAAAGGTAACTGAAAATGTGTGAGGTCTGCAATATCACACATGGATGTAGTCAGTGTAAATGCCTGCATGGATGCTAAACTACATTTGTCTAATTCTATCTGGGAAGACTGGACACGGTACATTTTTATTACAGGACCTTGTTGCTCCAAGAGGCATTAGAAAGTGAACCACATGGCTCCATGTGCTCTCATCCATCCTGATCCCATCACATTCTCCACCCATAAAACTCACAGACGAGAGATCCCAGTGCAGGCAATGGTGTGATGTGCTATTGTGCAGAGCTGATCTAATAAATAGGCCGTTGAGTCATGAAATACTCTTATTTGGAGTCGAGGGGATTAAAACAGCAGTGCATGAGGTAGTTAGTGGTACTGGAGCAGGAAGGATCAGGTTTGGTTGGGGGAGACAGGAGAGGATGAAGATTATTCCATGTGCTAAGGACAGATAATCAAGGGTTTGGGCCTGTCAGCTGCATAAGCAAAACATAA
The DNA here is from genome assembly GCA_039654775.1 of Spinibarbus caldwelli. Lineage (NCBI taxonomy): Eukaryota > Metazoa > Chordata > Actinopteri > Cypriniformes > Cyprinidae > Spinibarbus > Spinibarbus caldwelli. Next base: position 27,606,793 of record CM077227.1, on the reverse strand, counting down.
ACACTGGGAAGTGGTGAGTGATGTGCAAACTTACGTGTACGTGTGCACTGTGGTCCGCAGACTCACCCCAAATCCTAAGAATTTAAGGTCTTCTGGCAGAAGTTCCAGAACAGCACGCTGCATGTAATTCAGAATTGAGCATGCCTTTTAAATTGCAATTCAATTGCTAAATTTAAATTTGATTTGAAGTAGCAAACAGGATGCAGAATTGTGATTTGAATTTCAATACAAAGTAGAATATAATAAATTGAAATTCAAAGAAACAAATTTTTAACTAGACAAGTAAAGTTTGTCATCTTTAAACAAGATAGACAGACAGGCAGGCAGAGCCCCACCCCAAAACCTACCCCTCACAGAAATCATGAGTGAGTGAGGTCATACGAATTCGTACGAATTAGCCACCTCATAAAATATGTACGAATTGGTCGTGAGATAGCATTGCTATGATAGATAGATAGATAGATAGATAGATAGATAGATAGATAAATAGATATTTGAATATAAAGAAGTTAAATTCAAGTTGAAATTCAAAAAATTCATATAACAAATTTTTAACTAGAAAGGCAAAGTTTATCATCTTTGAAAAAGCCTTATGAGCAGTGATAGATAGATAGATAGATAGATAGATAGATAGATAGATAGATAGATCAAACAGATCTCACGGCAATTCGTACATATTTTATGATGATCTCACTCGTATGAATTCAGGCAATTTGTGAAAAATCATACGTATTTTACGAGATGGCAAATTCGTTGGAATTGAATAACCACCCTTAATCCCACCCCTAAACCTATCCCTCACAGAAATCGTACAAAATTATACAAGTGAGGTCGTACAAATTAGCTACCTCGCAAAATACGTATGAATTGGTCATGAGATAGCGTTGCAACAATAGATAGATAGATAGATAGATAGATAGATAGATAGATAGATGAAAGAAAAAGAAAGAAAGAAAGAAAGAATAAGTAGCAAATGAATGCAGAATTGCTATTTAGAATTGCTAATATAAAAAAGTTAAATTGAAATTTTAAAAAATATAACATTTTTAACTAGAAAGGCAAAGTTTGTCATCTTTGAAAAAACCTTATGAACAGTGATATACAGATAGACAGACAGACAGACAGACAGATAGATAGATAGATAGATAGATAGATAGATAGATAGATAGATAGATAGATAGATAGATAGATAGATAGATAGATAGATAGTTGACGGTAGCTATTGACTTCCATGTTATGGGAAAAAATATTATGGAAGTCAATGGCTACCGTCAACTGCTTGGTTACCAAGAAGTTTCATTTTTGGGTGAACTATCCCTTTCAGTGGGCCAGAAATCTAAATAAACAAAAGTCTTGCTCATAGAACGCTATGTGGTGCACTGCTTCTTTAAGCCTTACCGCTGCCACATGAAATACATGTACCTAATAAAAGTGTGAAAGCTCTTTGAAATCGATCTAATCTGAGACAACAGACTGAGCAAAGCCTACAACATACGCAGACTTGAGCGGGATTTGCAGGCTGCTGAATTCCTGCGGCGAGACAGCTGCTCACTACAGCGCATTCGAACCCACGGCGCTCTAGAGCTTTAATCGCGGCAGATCCAACACTTCATTCATTCTCGCTGTTGCCCAGCAACCCGTGAGCCAACCTGGGCTGTTCCAAGTGAGGGGATCGGCTGTCTATAAAGGGTCTGGCGGTTTATATTAATCAGCATGATGCCCTTAGATTCTTTCATTTTGATTAAGGTTCCTCCCCACCTCCTGACAGGTGGTCTGTCTGTCCCAGGCTGCCCTATTGTCCTGCAGTAATCACTCTCTGCCCTGGACATGTCAGGGAGGAATGGTGTGTGAAAGTCTGCAGTTTTTCTGCCGGGCCAGTATGGGTTTTGCATTTCGGCCGCCCTTGACCTCTCTCGCGTTTGTTTGTTTGCACTTAACCACTCATTATAGTGGGGAATTTATGATGCCACCCCCCAACTTTTTTACAGGCTCTTAATGAGGTGGGGTGAGAGAGAGCAGGGACATCTGGAAGCACAGCTGACATCCACTGAGTTTCAAATGGAGTTAAAGAATCAGACAGCACACAACTGAAGGGAGTCAATAAGTCAAAACTTATCCACCAGCTCAGCACAGATGTTCTGCTAGCTGGTCAGTAATTCAACCTCAATAGCTACAATTGAAATCTCTTTGCTTAGATACACAGATTTCTGACAAAACTACTGAAGCTTTATAAGTAATCTTTAACCATAGATACCTAAACAATTCACACAAAAAAGAAAATTGTCATCATTTACTCACCCTCATGTCATTCCAAACATCTTTGACATTCTTAGTATTATTAGTATTATTTATACAGTATTTAGTAATATTTTGAATTAGCTTTTATTTTTATATATTTAGTTTGTTTATTTTAAGTTTTAGTACTTTTATTAATTGTTTGTTTTTCTTAAATATTTCTATATAGATTTAATTTATTTTTATTTCAATTTTAGTCATTTAGTATGAAATAAATTTTTAATTCATCCCAGACAACTTTTTATTTTTATATTTTATTTAGTTATATAAAAAAATTTTTCCCAATAGTTTTTCTAGTTAAATGTAATGTAAGTCAATGGGGTTCAATGTCCAGTGACGTTCTTTAGGGTATCTTTTTTTTAAGTGTTCCACAGAAAAAAGAAAGTCATACACTTTTGGAATGACATGAGGGTAAGTATGTTTGTTTATTTCCTTCTTAATGCCATTCCAGCATCTATGGCTAGAATCATGGCGAGAACCACTTAATCCATACACAAGTCTTGTCTTTACACATGAGGGTAAGTAAGTGATGACAGAAGTGTCATTTTTGGTTGAACTTAAGTCTTTGTCTGGTTATTGGTACATTATTTTTTGTTGGGTCAGTGCATCAGCCACTAGAATAGCAGCAAATCCAGTTTTGCTTTAATGATGTAACTAAATGGCTAAAATTGAACATTGGTTTACTGTATCAAAAGTAATAGCATAAATGTACACGCACAAGCAAGTGCGTAGTCACGTGAATGTACAGAGCCAATGTTGTGTGTATGTGCAGTTGTTGCGTTCCTCAGCCAGAAGTTTTATATTTTCCACTTTTTCAGCATGAAGTTCAAACTGTGGAATGACTCTCTTTGGTACTATTAGCTTACTTTATTTGACTGGGAATCATTCTAGCACAGAGAACACTGACAGGATACTTAAACACAGAACTCTATAGAGGACAGAACTTGAGAAAAGGTCATGGAGGATGAAAAAAAAAAAAAAAATGAGAACACTGCCCCGATCTGAAAATTAAAGGGATAGTTCACCTGAAAATGCTGTCATGATCTTCCAGATGCATATGACTTTCTTTTTTCTGTGAAACACATTTTGAATATTACTCATTCAGACCAGTTTTGTGAACTGGACGAACTGATTCATTCAGATCCAACTCAAAAGAACAATTCATGAATTACATTGCACCACTTCTCAAGACCTCTCATAAATGTACAGAGATTTTCTTATAAAGTTTACCTTTTGTGTTCCATGGAAAAAGTCGTATGAGTTTGTAACAACATGAGGATGAGTAAATGATGACAGAATTGTTTTTTCTTGAGTGAACTATTCTTTTAAAGAAGCCAGTGAAAGAAGAAAAAACATTATTTCATTCCAGCCTTAAAATGTTAAAGACCTTATCAGCCTGCTGAAAAACAATGGAACATGAACTTTATTCAGAAAAACAAACCCCCCCTTTCCATTTGCTGTTTGCAATGGAAACTTGTGAAATGAAAAACAGACTAATTTCACCTCTTTGAATGTGTTGTGGCAGAACCACCTTTAATAATACCACATGATTGAGTGGAATGGAAATTTTCTGTCCCTAAAATGAGCCCCCTGCCCATTACAAAGGAAACTGCACTGGGCACACTCGTGCCTGTTCAGTCACTGTTTTTTCTTCTTTCTATTTTTCCTTTTGCTTTCTCTCCCAGTTACTCACTCCTTAAATGTTAGGCCTGGATGCCCTGTGAAAGCATGCTAATTAGGGTAAGTTGCTCTGCTACAATTTTGTGTGGGTCAGTTTTGGGTCAGTAATATCTTAAACCCTCCATCGCCACATTATAAACCCACATTAGTCAAGGTATTTCACAAAACCATGCAACTAATTGTGGCATGAAGCACTTTGCTAGAAAGTCTATAAAGATAAAAAATTAATGACATAACTAGGAGGTTTAAATAAGTAGAAGGTGGATGTAAAATCAAATTGGACATTGAACGACACATTAAATATACTATGATAAACCTAATGATTGCTTGTTATTCATATAAAATGTCTCTAACGTTGTTTAGTTGTTAATCATAGCACCTTAAACTAAATTAAACATGAATCAATAGTTGTTCTTAAACAATGCAGGACCCTAAAGATGCCTGTTTTAAATTAAGCCAGGACTTTTGGCCATTAAGTTACAAGATCTTTGTATTTCATAATTTGAAAGAAAAATAAAAGTGTTCAAAGTTGTTAAAACTCAGTGGCGCTAATTACATTCTTAAAAGCCCATCATATAAAAATATACCAAAGACCTATAAAACAGTGTGATTCAAGGAATGTGTTTTTATTATCAAAACCTACCAAAATAATTAAGACCAACATTGGTGGAAACTAATGGGCACAAGACTGGCCTCGCTAGGACTGACTGACGTGACGGTGTGCTGATCGATCGCGACAGCGCAAGGAAACACATGCGTGCCTTGTGTCGGGTACAAGAGGCCCGTAAAAAGCCCCTGCCTGACTGTTGGGGTGGAGAATGGCGACTTTTGGCTGTTTATGGTGAGTGATAATAGCCCCTCCATAAAACAAACCCTGTGCTAATTATGCTGGTGGTCACACAACAGCACCTCAGCAGTAGCTCTAATGACTTGCACTGTGTAAAGCAAGTAGACATGAATCCTATGGGACATATTACAAACATTATCCAAACACAATCAAATATGTTTTATGTATATTGTTTTATTGAGACTTAATCCGAAGAAAAAAAAAATCCATTGGTGAGCAAGTTATTGAATGCAAAATTTCTCCAAATCTGTTCTGATAAAGAAATAAACTCGTCTACATCTTGAATGAGCACATTTTGAGCACATTTTTATTTTTGGGTGAACTATTTCTTTAAAACGGATAATTCATCCAAAAATACAAATTTTTAGATGACCTTTCTTATAGGCTTTCTTTCTTCTGCAAAACATATATTATATATATATATATATATATATATATATATATATATATATATATATATATATTTACATACAATTTAAGAAAATGGAGTTGTTTGGAACCAAAATATCTTCTAGAAGGAAAGTCATACAAGAGCAGAATAACATGAGGCTGAGTAAATGAGAATTTATTTTCACTTTTTTTGGGTGAACTATCCCTGAAAGGTAGGCCTATTCCTAAAGGTATAGTTTTTGTAATATGCAGTCTACTGTGCAGAAAACTATATTTTCAAAGTGCAGATCATCAGGATTCAGATGGGAGGAAATATCTGCAGACTCTGCTGGAGAGAAAACAGCTCTGATGATCTAACAGCATAATCTGGAAGATGGGGGCACTCTTTAAGCACGACCCGGAGATTAGCAATTTCCATTATAGATGACTCATGTTTATCTTATTTTTAAACTTACTGGAATTTTGTAATGGCCAACAGGTGGCAAAGAAAGAATGTGAGGAAAAAAGAGAGACATATACATCTGTCTTTTGGGAAGGGATAGGTATATATATATATATATATATATATATATATATATATATATATATATATATATATATATATATATAAAATATATACACACACACTATATTGCCAAAAGTATTGGGTCACCCCCTTCTAATGAACAGGTTTGACTACTTTAGTAATTTCCATGAGTACAAATCTTAATGTTTAAGCATATAATGATATTCTAGGGAATTGTGTGCTTCTAATTTTATAGCAACAGTTTGGACAGGACCCTTTTCTATTCTAACATGACAATGCCTCTGTGTATAAGGCAAGGTTCAAAAAGAAATGATTGATTTAGTCAGTGTGGAAGAACTTGACTGGTCTGCAGAAAGCCAAGTCCTAATCCAAGCTGAACACCTCTGGTGTGACTTTAAATGCAGATCTTGAGCCAAAAGATCTTTTTTTTTTTTTTTAAATGTTCTTTAAAATGTGTTGTTTATTTATTTTTGAAATTTATTTTGGCCAGAATATAATATATTCTTTTATTTTTTTTGCCATAGAGATTTACTATATATATATACCTGCTTGGTATAAAGTTCAGGCCAGTGTTATATCGTTTGCTTAGGAAGATGAATAAGAGCCAGGAAAACATAAATATGCAGTTACTTACTGACTAAGATTAGCAGTTAAGTTTGTAGTGGAGGTGGTCCTGGATCTAACTCCAGATACTGACCGACTTGGAACAAAATTATCCCTCTCATTTTATCAAACACACAACTAACAAATGAACTGTGCTTGCCAGACTTCTCGAGTTTCTGGTTCACTCATTTCAACTTGACCAACAATACGGTTCAGACCATCACCTATAGCCCTAATATGAAAGTTGTTCCTTATTTGGTTAGACGATCTCTTTTTCCATCCCTTATCCTGACGGGTGCTTGGACCTCTGGACACTGCAGATAAAAGCCTGACTGGCCATAAAGACTTATTTATGTTTTCTAGCATCAATAAAGTAATCATCCTCCAACTATTTAATCTACTAGATTTTAATGCCGGCTGTTTGGAGAAAGAGATTTATGAGCGCTGTGAGGTGTTTCGTGAGAACGGAAAAACACAGCCTTAACAGTGACCTGGCAGGCCGCTCGTCCAAACCCTCAGCTAAAGTCCTCTCTTTTCAATTTTACTGTGCACACAAAACCCCAACAGGAATTTTAGTCTATCCATCCATGATCCGCTCCTCCCAGACGTCCTCTTCCTGCCACACTCGCTCATTCTGAGTTATATAAGGCAGGCCTGTAAATATACTGTCAACGGTTACAACTACCACAACAAGAGAGCTTTTACAGTGATGGAAAAAAATACTGATACATGATCTCCAAACACATGCTGCCCTGCATTTCAGAGTGCAAAAACATATACAACAAACGCTCTAGATATGGAGACATTGTTTTTAATCATTACTGTTGCACATCAGCTCACTGTTTGTACTGTTTCTGCATTATTTACATCATGAACAGCACACCAGACATTCTGAGTTCATACTCAATAATTGACAAAAAATTGATGAAAGAATAAATATATGATTGTTTCATTTAATTATATAAAAACATGACATATATGCTTATAAGCAAGACTTTTTTAAGATTAGTAATTTTTTTTAAATAAATTAATAAATTTATTCAGCAAGGATGCAGAAAAATTGATCAAAAGTGACAGTAAAGACATTTATAATTTTACAAAAGATTTTTATTTCAAATAAATGCTGTTCTTTTGAACTTTCTATTTATCAAAGAATCCTGATAAAAAGTATCATGGTTTCCACAAAAATAATAGCACAAAAATATAAACAGCATATCTGTTTTCAGTATTGATAATTATAAGAAATGAGCACCAAATCAAAATATTATAATGATTTCTGAAGAATCATGTGACATTGAAGACTGGAGAAATGGTTGCTGAAAATTCAACTTTGCCATCACAGGAATAAATTAATTTTTATAACATATTAAAATGGATTGTAATAAATTGTAATAATATTTACTGCATTTCTGATGAAAAATACTTTTTTCAGACACATAAAAATATTACCAAACTTTTGAAATGGTAGTGTACATATAATACTAAAAAAGATGCCAAAAAAACAAAACAATACAAATACAATTACTATATTAAATAAAATAGATGCATTTAATATTATTCTCTTGTTCCAATGGTGGAGGCATTACTCATTGTTATACAAGCTAAATAAGAATGCAAGAGAGATTAATATTGAATGCATTTAAATAAGTTAGCTTTATTTTAATGTTGAATTCCCTTATGTTTGCATGTGCTTTAGATTGCTGACCCTTAATATAGACAATCAAAGTTAGATAAGGTTGTCGGTGAGCTCAAGCATCAGAGTTGCACACTATAGTAATGTATTCTGAGCTGCCAGAACATGACATACTGGTTAAATCAGAATCCTGAAAACTCACAGCATGATATTCTGAGGAAAGATGCACACTTGAGGTGGCAGGATGCAGCTTGGTCTGTGGCAAGCTGCAGTTTGCCCTTGTGGCAGCTTGTATTTCACACAATGTTTGAAGAACTTCAGAGTGAACAAACACCACAGCCCTACTGAATGACCACAAACACACACATACTCTGCACTACAGCTCGCCAACACCCTGCACAAAGGCAGACAATGCTGTCTCAGAGCTCCCATTGAGAACTGTCATCAGTCAGAAGCTCTGGTGATGACATTCACTCGGCGCAGAGAGAAAACATACTGTTCCCCAGAGAAAGATGATAGAGAGAGAGAGGGGTTGAGAAAGTGAAGGTTGCGGAGTGAGGAGAGGGTGAAAAGCAAGGGAGTTAGAGAAGTGGATAGAACGGATAATGAAGGAGAAATCAAAAGGGTACAAATAGGGATCAGCAGCTTTTCCCTGCTCACCTGTGTTCAAAGGCCAGGCTCTGGCCCATGCAGTCTCCCAGGGTCATGCCTCATTGGAACACAAACATCCTGCCCGGCCCATGTGGCTTTTTATCTGCTCCCTTCCCTGCCTTCCCCTCCACCAGTGCAACCTGTAACCATATCCTACCTGCAGCGTATCCCTTACAGGCATTCATCAACATCAGCCATTAAGGCCAGTTCTAGGGAGAGAAAAAAAACTTACATAGAATTTTGAGGTATAGGGAAAAAATGTTATATGAGTTAATATCTAGGAACTGTAAAAAATGTAACTATTACAGTTCCTTATTGTTTTTTTAAACAGTTCTTCTACTTTTAAGGAATGAATATTCGGGGGAGAAATGCAATTACATTGACAAATTATATCAATGCAATAAACTATGTACCATTCAAAAATGTATGTATTTATTTATTTATTTATTTATTTTATTTACTGTTTTTGAAAAATGTCTCTTACGCTTACCAAGACTGCATTTATTTGTTCAAAAATATAGTTAAAGTAGTAATATTGTGTAATATTAATACAATTTAAAATAACTATTTTCTATGTTAATATATTTTAAATGTAATGTGAATTTTCAGTAGTCATTACTCTAGTTTTCAGTGTCACATTATCCTTCAGAGATCATTTTAATATGTTGATATGGCGTTCAAATTATTATCAATGTTGAAAACAGTTGTGCTTCTTAATATTTTTTTGTGGAAATGGTGATACATCTTTTCAGGAGTCTTTGATAAATAGAATGTTTAAAAACAGCATTAATTTATAATAGAATTCTTTCATAACATTATTAATATGTCTTCACTTTTGATCAATTTAGTGCATTCTTGATGAACAAAAGTCATAATTTCTTTTCAAAAAAAGACAAGAGCACAGGGCTGTATCAGAACTAGACGCCACCAGCACCCTGCGTTTAGCCAATTTCCGGAGAGACTTACAAACTTTTACCTTGAATGAACAGCAATTACATGCCGGCTGGCTCATCAGATAGAGAACCTCCTTGGGCAATGGAGAAGTGTCAGTCAGACTACATACAGATAGAGAGAGAGATGTTGGTTTGAGAGGAACCAACTCTTCCTTTGTCCCTTTGCTAAATGGAGACTATTTTTATCTGCCAAAACAAAGAATGTGAACATACATAGGAAGCCATATTCTGCTCCTACAACATCTGGTGACTGGGTCAACAATAAATCCTTACATTTTGAAAGAAATTATTACAAACTAGAAAAGGTGTTCTGAGTGGTTATTAAGGTGATATGCTTTTGGAAGAAATTGCAGTCAGAAATTTTCAGTGGATGTCTATATAGTTGATCATCAGATATGGAAAATGTTACTTTAATCAGAGTTAAAACAGGCTACTGGAATTTTGCTGGATATAGCTTCAGAGAAAGATTTAGAAATTTTCGTCTCAATTTAGGATTTTTTTTTTTTTTTTTGAAAAGCCAAGTTTCTACAATAACAGTATACATGTTTTTTTTTTTTTTTACTGTCTACGTATTAAAAAAAAGTCTGTTTGTGACCGTATGTTTTTTTAAGATTCTGCAAGAGTTTATGAATTTCATCTCTGTGCTGTTCATGTTTTCCTGGGTTGCAGGTGATGGCAAAACCATGGGTCACACATTGAACAGACCAACAAGAACTCAGGAATGTCTTTGAGGTAAAACTTTTTTGTAGACCAAACTGTTCAGTACTGGAGATTTTCAGCAATCTCACCAACACCAGCTCAATTTAAATGGAAAATACTTTATACTGTATATTATAAATATTGTTTAAATGGGTCTGAATTATTTTCTTTTTAAACAAGTTAATATGTTTATTCATCAAGGATGCATTAAATTAAGCAAAAGTGACAGTAAAGTCATTTATAATGTTACAAAATTTGTCTATTTCAAATAAATGCTGTTCTTTTGAACTTTCTATTTATCAAGGAATCCTGAAAAAATGTTGCCTTATTAAATGTATTACAGTTTAAAAAAAAAAAAATATTAATCAGCACAACTGATGATTGATGAAGAAATATTAATTGAGTACCAAGTCAGCATATTAAAATGATTTCTGAAGGATCATGTGACACTGAAGACTGGAGAAATGGCTGCTGAAAATTCAGCTTTAACATCACAGGAATAAATTACATTTTACAATACATTAATATAGAAAATAATTACTTTAAATTGTAATAATATTTTACAATATTGTTATTTTTACATTATTTTTTAATCAATTATATGCAGCCTTGGTGATCACTTCTTAAAGAAATAAAGAATTCTTAAATCTTACAGTCCCCAAACTTTTGAAAGATAGCCATATATGGCAGCTCTTTTGATGGATAGCATTAGCCATATTTGCTCTAAAAAGCTCTGACCCAGAGGACTTTATCGGGCAAGAGGTGTGCAGGCATTTTTGTGTATATGGGTTTGATGTGTGTCTGTGTTTGCTGTGGGGCCATTCCTTCACCCGCATGAGTGCAAAGCAGATTATGATGCCCCCATCAAACTTTACACCTTCTTTACCCCACCACGCTCTTTTGCCTTTCCTCTCTAAACATCTTCAGCAAAGTTGCAACAGATCCAAAATTCTTTTGTGCCCTAAGGGAATCACACTAATGTTGTTTGGGTCTGGATATGGACAGGACGCCTTTCCAGTATCAATAATAAACAATATTAATCAATAATAACCACCCATTATACACAATACAGTTTGAATAATCATCACCGATGGAAACGAAGCTTCAATGGTTTGAGGAAGCATTCCTTCCACTGTTGTATGTACTCAACAGACCAAATGTAATTGGTTGTAGTTAACGTGGTTGGCCTGAATCAGTGCACTGCTGTGGCCACAGATAAGGAGTTCTACCATCTACCCATATTCCCTCATTTCCCATACTTTCACTAGGCCATGCTTTTCACAATACTACTTTTATCTTTCTATCTCATACAATTTGTCTTGTTCAGTCCCTGCAAGCAAAATCAAAGCTACAGACCCAACAACTGTGGTGTCAGCAATATAATAATTTACCATTGTTCTTAAGTTGTGAAGCATTATGAAATTACATATGGATACCAGTCCAATTTGACTTATCTAAACTGAATTTTTGCTAAACATAAATGTACAGACAACTGGCTATTAACATAAATTTGAAAGGGTGATCAGGACCTAAACTCAGGCAAACAAACAAACAATCAAATAAACAATTAATCAAACAAACAACTTACCTACCTACCAACCTACCAGCCATCCATCCAACTATCCATTCATCAAACCGAACAAACAAAAAAACTTACCTACCTACCTACTAACATCCATCCATCCATCTGACCGAAAGAATGAATGAATGAACAAACAACTTACCTACCTACCTAACAACCATCCATTAAACCGACCAAACAAACAAACAAACAACTGACCTACTACATATCAACCGTCCATCTGACTGAGTGAACAAACAAACGAACGAACAACTTACCTATTACCTACTAACCAACCATCCATTCATCCAACCAAATGAATGAACAAACAAACAAATAACTTACCTACCAACCTTCCAACCAACCGATCAAATGAATGAATGAACAAACAAACAACTTACCTACCTACCTACACTTAAATACAACCCAGCGCTTGGTAAAATATGGACAAACCCAGCGATTGGGTTGTTTTCAACCAATGGTTGGGTTAAATGTTAAACCCAGCCTACTGGGTAGTAACCCAACCGCTGGGTCAAAACAATTGTATTGTTGGGTTTGTCCATATCTACCCAGCGCTGGGTTTAATATAACCCAGCATTTTTTAGAGTGTACCAACCACCTATCCATCCATCCGACCAAACGAACAAATGAATGAATGAACGAACACTTACTACCTAACAACCAACTATCCATCCAGCCAAACAATTGAATGAACGAACAAACAAACAACTTACCTACCTACACTCTAAAAAATACTGGGTTGTTTCAACCCAATTTTGGGTCAAATATGGACTAACCCAGCTGTTGGGTTAAATTTTTACATTCAATTTTTAACCCAAAAGTTGGGTTAGTCCATATTTGACCCAAAATTGGGTTGAAACAACTTAGCAGTTTTTAGAGTGTACCAACCATCCAAACAACTGAACGAACTAATGAAAAAAGAACAAATGAACTAACAAACAACTTACCTACCTACTTTCCAACTGTCCATCTATCTGAATGAACAAATTAATGAACAAACTACACTCTAAAATATATAGCACCACTACCGTATAAAGAACCTGTTAAGCCCCTGTATGTTTCTTCAGCGGTTCTTTGGGGTGGTTAAGGTGCTATATAGCACCACTGCTGTACATAAAGAAGCCATTAAGCCAGCCATTATGTTTTTTAACTGTGTTTGCACTTGGATGGGATTAATGCAGAACACAAATTCCAAGTATGGGTTACCATACTTGCCCACACCTCACTTCAGTATACTCCAAATTGCAGTAAATTAAACTTAATTTACTAATTGTACATCAGATTTTAATTTATTATATATATATATATATATATATATATATATATATATATATATATATATATATATATATATATATATATATATATACACACATACACACACACACACACACACACACACATATATACATACAGTGGTGTGAAAAATTGACCATCAAACAAATTTAAATATTACATTTAACAAATATAACACAAGTAAACACAACATGCAGTTTTTAAATGAAGGTTTTTTTAATTAAGGGAAAACAAAATCCAAACCCACATGGCCCTGTGTGAAAAAGTGTTTGATCCAAAGAAGTGAGATCCAAAGAAATTCAGGAACAAATGAGAAAGAAACTAATTGAGATCTATCATTCTGGAAAAGGTTATAAAGCCATTTCTAAAGCTTTGGGACTCCAGCGAACCACAGTGAGAGCCATTATCCACAAATGGCGAAAACATGGAACAGTGGTGAACCTTCCCAGGAGTGGCCGGCCGACCAAAATTACCCCAAGAGTGCAGCGACGACTCATCCAAGAGGTCACAAAAGACCCCAGAACAACATCCAAAGAACTGCAGGCCTCACTTGCCTCAGTTAAGGTCAGTGTTCATGACTCCACCATAAGAAAGAGACTTGGCAAAAATGGTCTGCATGGCAGAGTTCCAAGACGAAAACCGATGCTGAGCAAAAAGAACATAAAGGCTCGTCTCAGTTTTGCCAGAAAACATCTTGATGATCCCCAAGACTTTTGGGAAAATACTCTGTGGACTGACGAGACAAAAGTTGAACTTTTTGGAAGGTGTGTGTCCCATTACATCTGGCGTAAAAGTAACACAGCATTTCAGAAAAAGAACATCATATCAACAGTAAAATATGGTGGTGGTAGTGTGATGGTCTGGGGCTGTTTTGCTGCTTCAGGACCTGGAAGACTTGCTGTGATAAATGGAACCATGAATTCTGCTGTCTACCAAAAAATCCTGAAGAACAATGTCCGACCATCAGTTCGTGACCTCAAGCTGAAGCGAACTTGGGCTCTGCAGCAGGGCAATGATCCAAAACACACCAGCAAGTCCACCTCCGAATGGCCGAAGAAAAACAAAATGAAGACTTTGGAGTGGCCTAGTCAAAGTCCTGACCTGAATCCTATTGAGATGCTGTGGCATGACCTTAAAAAGGCGGTTCATGCTCGAAAACCCTCCAATGTGGCTGAATTACAACAATTCTGCAAAGATGAGTGGGCCAAAATTCCTCCACAGCGCTGTAACAGACTCATTGCAAGTTATCGCAAACGCTTGATTGCAGTTGTTGCTGCTAAGGGTGGCCCAACCAGTTATTAGGTTTAGGGGGCAAGCACTTTTTCACACAGGGCCATGTGGGTTTGGATTTTGTTTTCCCTTCATAATAAAAAAAAAAACTTCATTTAAAAACTGCATGTTGTGTTTACTTGTGTTATCTTTGATTAATATTTAAATTTATTTGATGATCTGAAACATTAAAGTGTGACAAACATGCAAAAAAATGAAAAATCAGGAAGGGGGCAAACAATTTTTCACACCACTGTGTGTGTAATATATATATATATATATATATATATACACACACACACACACACAGGTACACACACACACACACACACACACACACACACACACACAATCTTTTTTATTTAATGAACACACAGAAAATAAAATGTCTCTGTAACTCATTTACACATACCATATAAAAGTAAAATCAGTAAAGAGTTAAAGCTCTGGTCTTGAATTATCCACAATTTTTTTTCCCCTCAAATTTCAGACCCATCACCTCTGTAAGTTTAATTTGACTTCCAGTACAGTAGGCGGTGATAATGCTCTTAAGGAGTTATTCGCCATCAAACAAAAAGAAGGTGTTACATCTGGGATATTTGCGGCCTAAACGGGCTGAAACTTTCTCACAGTCGCCATTTTCTTTGACCCGCGAATCGCAACGCGGAGCAAGCGAGGACGGAAAATACCGAGATTAAGTGTTTTATGTTATTCACACAGTATTAATTTTATAACATCACATTGTTTTAGAACGATATTTATGTGCTGTGTGTGCGGCCCGCGGTGCGGCGCTGACGAGGAGGTTGCTTTTTAACAGGGAAACACTGAAAATAAGTTTTTTTTTCTCATTTACAATATGTATTTTATAACATATTGATATTTATTTGATATTTATTCAATATTTATATGCTGTGCATGTTTAAACGGGCCGAAACTTTTCTCTCAGATGACATTTCCTTTGACTCGCGGTGCAGACACGGAGGTTTTAACAGATAACACAAAGTAAGTGTTTAGTCTTATTTACATATGTGTTTTATGAAGTTATATTATTTTACAATGATATTTTTGTGCTGTGCAGTCCTAAACTTTTCTCATAGACATAATTTTCTTTGACTCGTGATACTGAGAAGACTGAGAAGATGTTACTTTTTGGAAAATGCCAAAAGTAAGTGATTTACCTCATTCACAATATGTATTTATAACATCATATTGTTTTACAACGACATTTATGTGATGTGCGCTCCTAAACTTTTCTCAGAGACTTTTGCTCTGATTCACGATGTGGAGCAGGCAAAGAGGTTACAGTTATCAACAAGAGACTTAAAGTAAGTGTTTTACCTCATTTACAATGCTTTTTGTAATATCATATTTACAAATCAAACCATTGTAAACCTGCATGCCTCGTGACCAAATGTCATATCATATCATGAAGCTTGTACATTGAGTTATTTTGATGTGTTGATTTACTGGATTTGAGTGCTATTTTCAAAGATTCATTTGAAATAACTCTTTTCAGTATACTCAAACTTTCTATATTGAATGAGTTAAAAAAAAATAAAGTGATTTTGTCACCTCACAAGATATGACACATGACTTACATAAGCTACTTTTAAAAAGTTTTTTTGGGTGTTTTTTTTTTAAAATGTGTTTTGTGTTCATAAAAATTGAGTTATATGGGTTTGGAATTACATTTTTGAGTAAATTATTCCTCTAATGTTACAGATGGTTCATGCTGGAAAAACTGAAAAATCAAAAAGAAATGTTTGAGTATAAAATCATCAGTACATTGTCAAGTGGGATGAAAAGAGCTCTTGTTAACATTTTTAGGACACATGACAGACATGGGTAAGCCACATTTCCATATTTAAGATTGATTGTATATAATATTTGTTATTTGCCTAATAATAATTAGAAGTATGGACTCTTTCTAGTAGGGCTGCCCTTGACTAAAGATTTTCTAAAGACTGTTCATTTTATTGACAGCTCCCATTTTTAACAATTTAACTACCCCAATAGGTTGATGCTGGAGAAAATTAACAAAACATCAGGGAACATCTGCTTGTAATGAAGGAGGAAACAAGAAGCTTAGACCAAACGTAGAGCTCCTCAAAGAAAGGATGGCGCTGATAAAATACTTTCGGACAAATTTTGTGTCCAAATATAGCACAGAAGAGACTCTCTCCAAGTTCCTGTGTTTCAGACTGGCCAAAATGCTCAGTACAGTAGTGTGTTAATTGCCTTAAGTTATGAGTTATGACTATATTTTAATACATGTCTTTCCTCCTTTGCCTTCCTCTTAACATAAGCTCCTTTCGGATCTGTGAGACCACGTCAATGTTGATGTGGACCAACAAATTCTCATACAGCTCTCTGTAATGACACCCCGAGTCCTTCAAGTTTTGCGGAGTCCCCTGAAGGAGAAGTTCAGGTGCATGATTGATGACTGTGAAGATGGCAGACTGAAAAAAGGTAATTAAATCATTACTGCTTAGACTTTCATTGTACCACTGACTGACACCCTACCTCTCTGCCTGAGATCATACCTGTCTTCTTTCCTGCATTTATCTGTCTTACACACAGTAATGGATGTAAAAAATAAATAAATAAATAAATAAATAAAAATAAAAATAAAAATTGGGTAAAAGCATCCACCATGTTATGTTAATCTAATGAGGTTATTTTGTTTAAAGGCTTACAGTTGGAAGCAGCTATTCTGCTCTTACCTGCTCTGTTCAAGGAGGACCCAGGGTTCTGTTTGAAGTTGAGGTGAGCCGTGAACAGTTGACTACAGTGTGTGAAACACAATCTAATCAAAGCACTACACTTATTGCACATTTTGTTATTCAGATGATTGCAATGCAAACGTTAGTCTTTTGTTTGTTGGTCTACACAAACTATGCTATCAAACTGAAGAGAAATTTTGCTCATTTTCAGTTTATGGCCAAAAGTATTTGAGCAGATGTATGACAGTAGTTAAAAGTAATTTAACTCATAAGGTTTGCCTTGCAAATAAATGCTATTATCCCCTCTCCCCCAGGGCCATTCTCAGACCAGCCCATCCCAACACCTAAGATGAACCTTAATGGCTATAGGGAGGGTCATCTCGTGCAGTATGACCACATTGTGCTCACACTGGATGGACAGTTAATCACAGAGGAGAGCGAGGACATCTCGATGGCACTGGGACTCCTCCTGTAGCAGCGGTTCTCAATTCCAGTCCTGGTGACCTGCCCCCACATGTTTTGCATGTCTCACTTATTTAACGCACCTGATTCAGATTATGAGCTCGTTAGAAAAGAGCTCCATGAATGAACTGTGCTCTGACTGACATGGTCCCTACACAGTGTCCCTACACGGAACATTCATTCACAGATTTACACTACTTCCTGTCACTGTAAGTCAATATTCTATATTTCTGGGCCTCTTCCAAGTCTAGCTGCAGTTTCTATTGTTTTTTAAATCCTGAAGGACTTACAGAAATGTTTGTACACTGTTAACAGTGAAAGAGCGAAAGATACTGCAGTACTTCAGAGTGTACAACTTAGTTTGCACATGATTGTGTATTATTAATTTTCAGTAATTTCACTCACGCACTATTAATGTTAAAAAGACTAGATTTTCCAAATAAAGTAAAGAGCTAATGCAGGCCTAAGACCTTAGGCAAAAAGTTACCTGATGACAGGGCTACAGTATATATTTGTAAACTAGGACTCTCTCTTCTTCAAAAATGTACGTATTTTAAGCTTGTTGCATTATTTTGTATGTGTATAAAACAACAACTCCCCGTATATTGTGATGTTGTATATGTATATTCCCTGGCTTCCCTGGCACTCATTCTATTTGCTGCTGAAAGAAATAAATTAAAAGGTTTTGAAAGTGGGATGTATTTTGTTTCTCAGTAAGCATTTAGTACAGGATTTTTAATCTTTAAAGCCGCAATTTGGTAAGAAATGATTAGTTATCATTCATCTTAAGTAAAAGTGTCATTTAGAACCATATTGGCTCATCTATGGTAGTCATATATGACACCTCTAATGGTTCTGTGTAACACAGTTTGACAAATGTGCTATAAAGCTTCTTATCTTTAAGAATGTGCCATATAGTACCAAACGAGGTGTCCTTATGATTAAAAACCAAAGAACCACTGCTGAGCACCATTTTTGAAAAAAAGTGCTATATGGCACCTCTTATGGTTCTACATAGCACCATTTGACAAAGTGCTATATGGCACCTCTTATGGTTCTACATAGCACCATTTGATAAAGGTGCTATATAGCACCTGTAAAAATAGGTGCTAAATAGCACTAAAAGTGGTTCCCATATGATTACGAGCCAAAGAACCGTTTTTAGTGCTATATAGCACCATTTTTTTTTAGAGTGTACCAAACTACCTACCTACCATCCAACCATCCAACCAACCAACGACATTCAAAAGTCTGAGACCATTACTGAAAATGCTTTTCTTTGTATTAGAATTGATCAAAACAACAATTTGAGTTGAAAGTTGAACTGAAAAATTAACATTCCTCCAACTTTTGCTTTAATGATAGCAGCACTCAAGCTGCATGAACTCCCCCAAGCCAGTGTCAAAAATGTGCTTAGTGACCTAGAAATAGTGCAGAATATTAAATATTTATTATTCATTTTATGTCATAATGTTCCTTTATTTGGATTATTTTTTTTTTTCAGTTATAGGAAATATGTCAATTATACAGTTTAGCAGTATAAAAAATACCACTGAATGCCATAACTGACCAATCAGAATCAACTTTCCAGAATGCTGTATGATAAGAACACCTACAACTGCGGGTTGTGAAGTACGTGCACACTCTCAAATGTTTAGATGCCTGACGGAGCCTCAAAGGGACAAAGCACAAAAGCAAAACAGAAGAGAGAACTTACATTACAGTTTCAGTGTATCTCTCTGCATCTGTTTATTTCTGCTGTGTGTTGAAAGGAAATCCTTTCATCTGATCTGGGCAGTAAAATCTGTTCTCACAGGGGAAGTTGAGTTTTTATCTGTCAAAGATTTACACAGAGTTTCAGAGACATGTTCTGTGTTAAGTGCTGTGATTGATAAGAACTCAAATCTCTGTTTGTTTCTGGTATTTGTGTCTAGGCCTCATCCCCTGATGCCAAGAGCTTTCCAGGTAAGATAAATCACATCCTGTTTTTATTTTGCAGAAATATTACATTGCATAAAAATCTTTTTCTTAATCAGTATTTTGTCTTGTTTTCCAGTAAAAACATCCTTAAAACAAGATGTATTACATCATAAGCAAAGCTATTGCTTATGGTTTGGTTTCAGAGAAAATATCAATTAAGTTTATTTTCTTACCCACTCCTTAATTTAGTTTCTTGATTATTGCATAAATCTAATACAATTTTGAGAAGTGTCTGCTTAAAACAAGACAAAAATATTTCACAATTATAATTTACAATCATATATATCACTGTAAGAAAAAAAAAAAATCAGTTAAAAAACGGATAATGTCCTGGCAGAAAATTACCATACATTTTTTTGTTAAATTTACAGACGTCCAACCCTAAAACACTACACAATGCAATACATAATAAAAAACTGGAAAATTCTTTATATTAACACAATATATTGGACCGTAGTTTTATGGACTTTTATTAGACCTCTCAACATTGTGTTTCTGCTTGAAAACATTTTGCTGTTATGATTTACAATCAAATATTTTAATCACATCATATTTAATCGTGTTATTATCATATAATTTTATACATATTTTTACTGTTAGAAAATACTGATACTGATTTTTTTTTAAAGAAAGCAATCCTGAACTAAACTGTAAATAGAAAAGATCAATACCATCCATCCTACAGCAAACATTTTCAAGTGTGGGTGCAAACACAGTGAAAGTGGCAACGAGCAAAGAAAAGGAAAACGGAGGTCAAAGGCTCTTCAGAGAGACAGTCTGGGTGTGAAAGAGAAGACCACGTCCAAAAGCTGTTTGTTTTCAAACGTTTGACGGCTGCATACATTCCTGCACGGCTCCTCACTCAGCCTCGGGGCTTTAGGTACACAATCAAGAGTCACTGTTCCATCGCTCTTATCGCAGCAAGAGCACACAGAACCGCCTCACCTCCTCTCCCGCAGCCCAAACACACACTATATTCACCCAGCGTGTCGGTCGTGCCAGCCTCTGACCTGTGGGCATGTCCTCCCCCTGCAGCACTCATGCGGGCACCTGCTGTCATTTCATCGTCATCAGCGCTGCCACAGATGTCATTCTTGACATCACAGTGTTCAGCAGGCTCATACATACGCATAATAAATACATTTCCCTTTTCTATTATTTACATATCGTTGCATCTATCTATCTAGGAAAAAAAAGTCTCAGAAATTGCTAGTAAATTTTACAGTTATGAAGAAATGACAAGTAATTCATCAAATTAAACATGACTTTTTTGAAAATGTAAAATGTACTCCAATTATGTCCATCTCTGTGATCTACTTATCTGTCGGTCTATCTTTCCATCCATCCTTCCGTCTGTCTGTCAGCTGGTCTATCTATCTGTTCATCCATCCATCCGTCGGTCGGTCGGTCGGTCGGTCGGTCGGTCGGTCTGTCTATCTGTCTATCTATCTATCTGTTCGTCCATCCATCCATCCATCCATCCGTCCATCCATCCGTCCATCCGTTCGTTCATCTGTTCGTCCATCCATCTGTCTATCTATCCATCCATCCATCCATCCATCCATCCATCCATCCATCCATCCATCCGTCGTTCTGTCTATCTGTTCATCCATCCATCCATCCATCCATCCATCCATCCATCCATCCGTCCGTCCGTCCGTCCGTCCATCTATCTGTTCCTCCATCCATCTGTCCATCCATCTGTCTATCTGTTTCTCCATCCATCCATCCATCCATCCATCGGTCTATCTATCTATCTATCTATCTATCTGTTTGTCAATCCATTATCCATCCATCCGTCGGTTGGTCTATCTATCCGTTCATCCATCCATCCATCCATCTAGATTAAATCTTAATCCTAAAAAAAGATTAAAACTAAAACTAATAAAATGCCTGCATAGTAATGCCCTAGCAATCACTCACATACTTTTCATATTCAAAAAATCTTGATTAGCACTAGATTTTTTCCAGTTGTTGATATTATGACCTATTATAAACTCTTCTGGCTTTATTTCTCTCCACATGAGAGAAGACTGAAGGCCAACATCACATGCCTCACATGCAAGCCCACCGACATTCAGAATGATTCCTATCACAAGTGTTCAATAAAACCAGTCCCATCTTTGGGAAATACATTTCCCTTTTCTATTATCTACATATTGATGTATCTATCTATCTAGGGAAAAAAATTCTCAGAAATTGCTAGTAAATTTTACAGTTATGAAGAAATGACAAGTAATTCATCAAATTAAACATGACTATTTTGAAAATGTAAAATGTACTCCAATTATGTATATCTCTGTGATCTACTTATCTGTCGGTCTATCTGTCCATCCATCCTTACGTCTGTCTGTCAGCTGGTCTATCTATCTATCCGTTCATCCATCCATCCATCCATTCATCCATCCATCCGTCTGTCGGTCGGTCTATCTATCTATCTGTTCATTCATCCATCCATCTTTCTATCTGTTCGTCCATCCATCCTTCCGTCCATCCATCGGTCTGTCTGTCTGTCTGTCTGTCTGTCTGTCTGTCTGTCTGTCTGTCCATCCATCCATCCATCCATCCATCGGTCGGTCTATCTATCTGTTCATCCATCCATCCATCCATCCATCCATCCATCCATCCATCCATCCATCTGTTCCTCTATCCATCTATCCATCCATCCGACTATCTGTTTCTCCATCCATCTATCTATCTATCTATCTATCTATCTATCTGTTTGTCAATCCATCATCCATCCGTCCGTCCGTCTATCTGTTTGTCCATCCATCCATCCATCTATCCAACTGTCAGTCTATCCATCCATCCATCCATCCATCCATCCATCCGTCTGTCAGTCTATCTATCCATCTGCTTGTCCATCCATCCATTCATCCATCATCCGTCCATCCATCAGTCTGTCAGTCTATCCATCTGCTCGTCCATCCATCCATCCATCTGTTGGTCAGTCTATCTATCTGTTTGTCCATCTATCCATCCATCCGTCTGTCGGTCTATCTATCCATCTGTTCGTCCGTCCGTCCGTCCATCCATCCATCCATCCAGTCTATCTATCTGATCGCCCATCCAGCCATCCATCTATCTGATTGTCCATTTGTCTGTCTGTCTGTCTGTCTGTCTGTCTGTCTGTCTATCTATCTAGATTAAATCTTATTCCTAAAAAAAGATTAAAACTAAAACTAATAAAATGCCTGCATAGTAATGCCCTAGCAATCACTCACATACTTTTCATATTCAAAAAAAATCTTGATTAGCACTAGATTTTTTCCAGTTGTTGATATTGTGACCTATTATAAACTCTTCTGGCTTTATTTCTCTCCACATGAGAGAAGACTGAAGGCCAACATCACATGCCTCACACGCAAGCCCACCGACATTCAGAATGATTTCTATCGCAAGTGTTCCATAAAACCAGTCCCATCTTTGGGAAGATTCAAGGCAGGAAAACAGAGGGGGAGAGGGAGAGATGTTCCTCTGGATCAGACACTGAATCAGCTCCTGACTGCTGAGCAGGAGGACAGGGGGCCTGTGTGGTTTGGTAAAAGGATATCTGCATTAAATTCAAAGCAGGTACAGTGCATGGGAGAAAGACTCTCACACATGCCAAACTAATAACCAGCAACAAAATGTGTGTGGTTGCACTCAGGAAATCAGTACTGAACGGTATATTTAGGTCAAGATAAGGAGACCAAAATGCTTGCTTAAAGGCATGAAGTTCAATACATCTTTGGAGAGCGCATGGATCTTGGCAGCCAGCTAAGGAAGCGTCTGAGAATGCATGACTCACCCACAGCATGCATTGTTTTCTCTTTTTTTTTTTTTCTTCCCCTTATTGCAGTTTAAATCAATTACACACCCAAAAAAAGCATTTGTTGAACTTAATTTTGTTTTGGACACTGGTTCCAAACATTGGAGATGGGTTTTCTTAACATTAAATTAAACAGTGACCTCGAATGCTTTATGTAGCAGAAACCCAAATGAATTGAGAAAATGCAATAAAATTAAGCATGTCAAAGTAACCAAACTGAGTCTTTCGCAGTTAACTACTAGAGAGCAATAGCACAAATAGACTTATTATATTATTATTATATTATCATACTCATATTATTGGTATTTGTATTAAATAATTAAATCAATAATTTATTTAGTTTTAATATATTGTTTACACAGTTTGCTTTTTCAGTTAAATACACATGTATTTTGTATTAATTATTTTATTAACTTATTTACATTTAATAGATCATTTATTTAAATTAATATTATTTATAATTAAATTATTTACTTTAAGTAATTCAGATTTTTTGTTTTTCTTTAGCCCAGTTTTGAAAGTCACAAAGTGACCCAAATGTATGCTTCAGATTTTATTGCTGGAAATTTTTCAGTATGTTCAATTGTGAAGACACAGGTAAGGAAAGAATGTACAAAATGACTAAATGCAATTTCCAAAGCAGAGATCACATTCTCCTTCAAGCATTCACTTCATCTTCCTCTGCATAGAGCTCCAGCAGCGCTTCATGTCCTGTCCCAAAAACACAGCCCATATGGGTCAGCTCCATCAGTTGCAATTTGGGATAGAAAAAAAGGGTATAACTGAATGCATTTTTAATTTCATGTGGCCAGTCTCTCTGATCCACTGGCCATGTGTCAAATATATCTTTTCTTATACTTGCTGAGAATTCATACTGCATCTATATCAAATTTATCTGAAAAATGATGCACAAAGCACACGCCAGCCGAGAACAGACTCTGGAGTCTCAGTTTGCAAAATTGCAAGCAGGTGTTTGTTCGTCATCCCCCTCTTTAGCTCACTTCAGAATGCCTCTATTTCTATAATAATTGCTGCATTTAAGCTCAACTTGCATCAAGCTCCACAAGCTTTCGTTTCATGCTGCTGGTCGTAAACACGAGAACGCCGTAATGCTGTTTCTTGGAACTAGTGTATAAGGTGGCCATAAATGAAGCCTGATTTCCTCCACACTTCCTGCAGTAAAGAACAGTCATCGTTTTTGGCACCGAGAAACCAAGGGGGGAATGTGAGGGAGCAACACGCCGTTTAATGCGAGACCTGACAAATACTACGATGATTTACTCTGAAACAGATCTGGAATAAGAGGGCGGCATTCTATAGGTTTTATAATGCACTAAACACCCACATGTGCACACCGCTGGATATTGTTAGTGTAAACAGTGTAAAGAGAAGGGGTTTATGACTGCACCATGTGTGCTTTAGAGGGGTTAATCCAACTCTTGCTCTAATGGATGCTGGTTCGCAGGCGAGGAAAGGCTGGGGCCCCTTTAAACAGGTTCTTTAAGGTTACTGAAAGAAGCACCATCCTATTCAGACTGTTCAACTGACTATGGAAAACACAAAAAATTATATACTTTTTAACCACAAATGCTCATCTTGCACTAGCTCTGCGATGCATGTCCACAAAAAGTCATGCGTGATGTAGGTGGAAGTACCGACCCAGTGTTTACAAAGCGAACGTGCAAAGACTAAATCAAACGGCCTTTACAAAAAATGTAAAACAATGTCAAATGATTTTGAAGTTGGAAGAGAAAATCAGATGGAGTTTGGTACTACTTCTGCCTACGTCACGCATGACTTTCCAACATAACTACATAATACGTGAAGACGAGCATTTATGGTTAAAAAGTATATACATTTTAATTTTCTTTAGAAAATGACAGACCGTTTCACTAGATAAGACTCTTATTCCTCTGCTGGGATCACGTATAGCCCTTTGAAGAAGCAATGAAACTGCAGTTTGGACCTTCAACCCATTGGCTCCCATTGAAGTCCACTATATGGAGAATAATCCTATAATGGTTTCCTCAAAAACCTTTTCTTTTCGACGGAAGAAAGACAGACATGAACATCTTGGATTCTGAATTTTCACTTTTGGGTGAACTAATCTAAAACTTTTAGAAACTCTGTTATTTACTCAATAACCTGGCTATGGATGTCTCTGAAGTTGCGAAGTACCACTGGAAATCCGTTTCACACTTTAACACCCCACAGCTGTGGTTCGAGGAGGGGTTTGTCCACCTTTGAGAGTCCCTCGCATCGCCTGAGGCTGCTGGGTGGGTTGAGCACTGAAAACATAAGGGATTAAAGTCATGCTGTTGTGTACACACAGCAAGACAAAACTGACAAACATACGCTTCATCTGAACCCAAGACAAACTGAACTAGCCACACTCTCCTATGCAACCATAATCAATTTCTCTCGCTTGTTTCTCTTAAAGGGACAGTTTAATCAAAAATGAAAATTCTGTCATTTATTTACTCACCGTCATGTTGTTCCAAACTGGTATGTTTTGAAAAAACTTTACACAGCTGTTTTCTATCAAATTACTGTTCATAGTGATTGGGTCTGTAAAAACATAAGACTTGTGCGCTATATCACAAGTCTTCTAAAGCCAGCAACTTATTGACGTTAAACCTGCATCACTGGAACCCTATATGAGAACACTGATTAAGAGGAATGAATAACTACAAATGAACGAGTGAGTGATTTACTTCATTTATATCAGTCTGTTTGTCTGAAAAATTTAAATTTGATTATTTACTCACCCTCATGTAAAGCAAAACCTGTATGACTTGCTTTCTTCTGTGGAACACAAGGTGAATTTTGACTTCACGCAGCTCCAAAAGCAATCAAGGTAGCATTGAAGTTGTTCATTTATCTTGTTTGCTATATTCCAAATCCATTCGTCTTCTAAAGCAATGGATTTGGAATATAGCAAACAAGATAAATGAACAACTTCAATGCTACCTTGATTGCTTTTGGAGCTGCGTGAAGTCAAAATTCACCTTGTGTTCCACAGAAGAAAGCAAGTCATACAGGTTTTGCTTTATATGAGGGTGAGTAAATAATAAAATTTTCATTTTTGGGTGAACTATTCATTGTGAAAAAGATGTAAAAAAAAAAAAAAAACATATTACAGACATAATATACTTTAAAACAGTATACTTCAGTGTAAACTCAATGTAATGTTTTCTGATACTTAAATGTCTTACTTAAATGAAATTAGCTGAACTTTGGAGTGTTTTTGACCGACTTAAACAGGACTTAAGCACAGCTTTATGAATAACTTTATAATTACTTCCATCTTTGAAATACTCTATGATTAAGTTGTAATACCTTCAAATTCAATATTGAAAAACACTCAATAGCTAAAAATTACAATAAAGTACTTTGCATGTGCTTTAATATGTTAGTAAATGCATCAGAATAAGTATACTTCCCTTCAGTCGGTCACTCTCGACGTCACGTCGGTTATGACCGACTTTGGGATCTCGCTTAGAGAGATCAATCCACTTCGAGTGTAAACTAAACAAGCCAATGCACATTGGCATGCGATGACTGAATCCAGTTGCCGCTGATGACAGCGCGAGCATAAATAGGCAGCAGGTCCAACGCATACTCAGGTTTTCGCCGAGACATTCTTCTTTGAAGTCAGATGTAAAGTAAAACTTTTAAAAGTAAAACTTTTAATTTCCCATTATTACAAAATGCACAAGTATACTTAATGTGTTAGAAAACAAGGTCATTTCAGGTTTGAAGTACAGTACAAGTACACAATTCAATACATTTAAGCATGCTTCTTTTTCACGAGGGATGTCAGGTTTTAATGCCCACAGCACTGAGTTTTCATCTTGTAAGATTGAGAGAAAAAAAATCTCTACAATCATTCTTGTTAAGACTATAGACAGTGATGTAACCCAAGCACGACACTCTTTTCTACAACTTCTTTTCATGCTAAACCTGTGAGAGTACAGAGGCCAAAGAGGAGGCAAAGTGTTCTCATGACTCTTGAAGGACACAAACAACCTCTTTGCTCTCAGATAAGTGAGTCTGTTTTGTGCTAACGACACTGGCTCCCCAGGCACAAACACACACTGGTACACATCTCCACCACCAATTTGTCTACACATATCTGGAAAAGGCTTGTAAGAACCAAAGCCAAATCTCCTGGATTTGGAATCCCTATCTCTTTTTTTAAACCTCCGGCTAGATTGATGGTTAACGTAAGTGCTCTCGTTTCCTGAAGTTATTAAACACATTTATCAAGCATCTCACGATTGTTAGGAGGAGATGGAGAGAAAAAGCGGCTTAAGCGCTGACATGCTGCGCGACGTGATTAAAGAGCGTTTAACGAGCTGCAAAAACTTCTCCCGCAGCCCGCGCTCTCTCATCACACCCTCTCCACCGGAGACGCCCAATCAGAGTGTTTGTGTGTTTTAGCGCACTGTGTGACTGCATCAGTCTTAGGTCATTCTTTGGATGGGCACCTCACATGTGGCGCTGAATGCTGAGTAAGGTTTGATTACCAACTTGGCATACTGAAGTACAGGTGCTGGGTGGGCTAATAAAGCCTTTCTGCCAGGACTTCAGAGCAGTGAATTTTGATTTGGTCTCTTTTTCCTATGAGCACTGCTAGATTTATTCACATTACATTTATTCATTTGGCAGACGTTTTTATACAATTTAAATTTATTATGCAAATCTATTTGCTTTCCTAATCTGTGTTTCTGGTCTTATTGTGCACGATTAATCAATGAATGTTATTTTGAAAAAAGTCATTAAGATGTAACTTGTTCTGTCAATGTCATCAAGGCTGAACTATTTTGTCATAGTTTTAACATTTTGCCAATAGCTAATGCATTAATTTAATGCTCAATGAAGCAATAAAGGTTATAGAATAAAAGTATTATATATACACATGAGATGCTCACCTTGATCTTTAACCTTCCGATCTTTTGATCTTCACTCAATTTGAATGTATTAAAAGCACATAAAACATGATATTTACGTATAGCTTTAGAAATTAAAAAATCGTTCATAATAAAAATCAAATCCTTCATATTATATTAAAAAAAGTCATTTGAATAGTTACCTGTATACTTCATTATATAGACATTTTAAACAATATAAAATATGCAATAAGTAGACAATATGACATATAGACAATGATAATAATTCTGCTTACAATTTATAATTATATAGACATTTTTCTAGTCATACAAAATAAAATTACAGTCTTTTTCTCACACAGATATGTTAAATGGGTTGTGAAGACGGATTATAATGCACGAATAGAATTAATTATTATTTTTAATTTTTGTTTTAGCTACAGCTCCTCCATGGCAAACAAAATAAATAAATAAATGATGTAATACATGCAATATTAAATTTCACAATTATTAAATAAATGTGAGGGCAATGAACACTTCTAATTAATGTCATCATTTAAATACATACAAAAATCTGTATTAAGTATTAATTCTGTGAATTCAATATTCTAAGAATCTCAAATAGATTCATAAACGTGCATGTCTCTAAAGTTGTTCATATGTACAGGCTATCAGTGCGTTAAAAATGTATGCTTCAATGTCTTTGCAAACATACTGAAACGTGTATTTGCTACAACTAGACTTTACATATGAATACTTGTTATGATTACTAATGAGAAGTAAACTGGATTCTGACCTCTGTGGTTTTAAGGAGAGTTTCTTTTGGGAGGATTCTATTTAAAGACATACTATCAAAAAATAAATGAGAAATGAGAAAGACGTTACAGATAAACTTCTTTAAACAAATTATCATCACCAAAAAGCGAATCTCTGGAAAAAGGAAACGTTAATGAGATAATTTATCTTGTTAATAAGAAATAAGATAATGTCTCCATTTTCGCAAGCAAATTCCTCTTTAATCAAAGAGGCCGAATTCGTCCTCACATTTCCTGTGGTATGTTGTGAAATGCACTGTTTAGTTAACAGTTACACAACAGAGCTGTCCATCACCATGCTGTCATGTGTCCTGCGGCCCCTGATGTCTGTGTAAAGGGAGAACAGAAGACTGAAACCTGACCTGAGATCAGTGTAATATTAATGAGTGTGTGAGTGGTGACCTCTGCTCTCTACTTGTAGCTCCCTCATAGACTGCTTCTCATTTGCCCTGCAATACTGCTGCCCGTCCACCACACAATCCCAGACATTCCATGTGCAATTTATGGATTTTAATAAACCTCTCAAGATGTATGCCCTTGGCATTGTTAGGAAACTTCAGTCTGGCAGCATCTAAAAGAAGGCTTATCCCCCATTTCTCCCCATCTTCTGCATTCACACAAGGTTCCGTCTGAATATTTCATTCTGGGCTGTTTTAGACAGTGGTGCTGCTCGAATTGAGAGAAAAGCCTATGTTAGAAAGGGATTTCTAAAGCCTGTACTTTATTCTGGAAATTCAGCAGGACTTTGCCAGCCAATGCCAGCAGGATCAACTGCTGTTCACACTTAGAAAAATATACTAGATTTATACAGTTTTTTAATTGCCACATGTTTAATGGTTTTTCTTGGACCACTTCAAGCTTCTTTTCCAAAGCTTTCACTGCAATCATGGAGATTTTCTGCTCTACACAGCCTTTGATGCCCAGTACTTTCTAGTGCATAATTCACAGTAAGTTTAAACCTGGGGCATAGCAAACATTTTAACTGCTCATCTCAATATTTGGGTAATAATCATTATATTTTAGTTATTTTAACAGTTTTCCTGGGCACAGGATAAAGAAAAAAATAGCTGGCTGAATAAATGACATTAAGCAAAACCACGGGCAAGTGAATGAACCCACAAGCTATAGTCATAATACAAGAAGTGCATGTTTTTTTCTGAGTTACAAGAACTAGGTGAACATTACATTGCCTACAAAAAAAAAAAAAGAAAAAAAAGAAAGAAAGAAAGCAGCAGAACAGTTTTCATTTTTTGAATTGTGTTTGAAATTGCATCAAATTAGATGCAATTAGATGCATCATATATTCTTACAATTTATCAGTTATTCTATGCATGATCATGTTGATAATTTTTAAAGCATTTTCTACTTGCTACTTGTTGACTAGGCTCAGATTTGTAGACTGCTTGCTTGTGGAGTGTGAATACTGCAACTTGTAAAACAACATGTCAATAACTGCTGCTTATGTGTGTTATGTGTGACACAGGCCTAAGAGAGGAGAGAAATAGAGAGATAAATGAAGTGAGAGAGAGAGGGAGGACAGATATAGCTATTGACTCAAGCAGTGGGAATGTGAACATTATGATCCCTGACAGCGTTTTTCAGGGGAAGCGCAGCAGGTTTACAGGTGTTTACATGTACTGGCAAGGGAGCAGAAGGTTCCAGCAAACCATTACAAAGCTCCCTTGAAGCCTCGCGTACAGGTGGCTCTCCAAAATCTGCAGAATAACCCGGCCAGCAACCTTTGATCTAAAACCTGACTTACCAACAAACCAAAGCTGAACGATACAAAATACATTATATCTACTGACTCCCATATTCACTGTCAAATTCTGCCCAGTACAGTTTATACACTTTATTATGTTTTGGCTGATAACTGGCTGATAATAACAGTTCTACATTAATGTCTAATTTTGACTAAATAAATGTAAAAATAACTAACTCTTTGTCTACATAACTCTAAAAACTGAAATCTATTGATTTAAATGCTATAAGAGAATGTAGGGATCGCAAAACAATAAAAAGTATGAAAAACGGATATTTATTTTGAGATTTGCTATAGATTATATTTAACAGTGTTATTAAAAATGAACTTTTAGTGACTTTTAGATGATGACAGAAGTAAAATAAATGTAAAAAAATATGGGAAATTAACATGCACGTTACTGATATATTGTGCATCTCTAACAATTATGTACGATGTAGATGTATCATACATAACAAAACAAGTTATAATCAAAATGCTCTTTTCCACAGGATTAAAATGCATAAATTGATCATTCTTATAATGACTATTCTAATTTATAATAGAATTGTTACACAACCAGAATTATTAAAAATCTCAAGTTTTGAGCATCAAGTAATTCTTCTCTCCTTACAGAAAGTAAAATAGAGAAAATCAAGTGACAAAACCATGATCAATGAGAATATTGGCTCTTTAAATTTAGTAAGTGTAGGAGGATTTTGGAGCAATGATATTTTAAAGTTGGTGGGACCAGCTACTACAATTTGAAAAAACAGAACTGACAAAATGTCATTGCAAAAAAACATGGATTAACATGGAAGCTATGTTTTATCATGTTGCACCTAGTTGACATGGTGATACATGATATATGGTTTCTCAATGGTGAAAAATGAATATTCAGAATAAATGCACTGGCCAAAATGTACTGTAGTTTGCTTTCCCAGAGCCTTTCCCCTCAGCTGGCCTTAGTTGAGCACATGAGAAGCTGTTCATCAATGAACAGAACCTTCTCCCCAGTCAACCACAATCACAGACACATGTAGAGCCTTAAATGCATTAACCTTCAAGTGCAGTGACAGAAAACCACTTCCTCGAGTGCCCACTGCCCGTCGCACGCTCTCAAAGCAGGAGAACAACTGAAACCCGGACGGGCTAAACCGATGACAGATATCATTTAGAGCCGTGACGCAAACTCAACAGTAGTCATATGGCTCTCTCAACCCCAGCACAACATCTTACTAATGCTGCAGACATGAGAGTTTAATAAGTACAAATGAACACAACTGGACGCATTGCACATGGGATATTTGATTTGAATGGTTGCAGGCAAATCTTGCGCAATATTGACGGGATGACGGCCGTACAGAAGTTTCCAATCAAGTTTCTGTTCTGACAAAACAGATTTGTTTTGCGGGAAAAATTACAAATAGTACACATTCAGTTTGATTTAAATGCACACAAAGGACTATGACTCAAGTAGGAAAGGTTTTATATTTTAAAAAATATCACAGATTAGATTGAAAGAGATTTGTGATGGTCATGTGGCTCTTTTCAAACTAAGGTCCAAATGGAAACACTCTCAGCTTTGTAGAGGATGTTCCTGGGAATCAATTTCTTCCAAGAAAGCCATTATTCTTTTTACAGTGACCACAGACTGTAAAGCTAAAAAAAAAGCACCATAAAAAGTTGCCTATGACTATTTTCTTAGTCTAACATAAGTCATACGATAGCTTTGTGTAGGGAACATGCCGAAATTTAAGCCGTTATGTACAGTGGTTTAATCTCAATGGCTTTTTAAGTTCCATGCCTTTGTTAGCATGTCATTTGATAGGCCTTTCATGCATTACATCAGAATCAGTCACAAATGAGATACAGTACACATATGACTTCAGTTAAAGAGAAAATGCAACTCTTGTGTGTTTACGTTAACATATACCAAGGCAGCGGTCTCTTTAAGAATTACTGCTATGGTAATTGCAGTATTTTTTCACTGCTATAAACTTCTCATGGTGACGTGTTACTGAAAATGACTACGATTTTCACTTTTGAGCCAGCTTTTTCCATGCTATTCTGTCTCAAGCAAACACAAGTGGTTTCACTGCTTTGCTGAGCAGTAAACAACACCAATGAGTGACATTGTTTCACCCTGTGCCAGCGACATTTCCTATGAACTGCAGGGAATGTAGATTGAGCTGTAGATTAATGGATCTCAACTGGTAGGTCATGACCTAAAGATGAATAATACATAACATGAATAATAAAGATAAATAAAGGTGAATAATTATGCATAGATAGGACAATGAAGAGGTATCAAATCAAAAACAGAAAGAGAACATGTTTTCCACATATTTCATTGTTGATGTCAAAGGCAGTGCATCCAATCAAACTCTATATAGCTATAACTACATATATGAATTGGTTAATATTACAAACCCGATTCCAAAAAAGTTGGGACACTGTACAAATTGTGAATAAAAACAGAATGCAATGATGTGGAAGTTTCAAATTTCAATATTTTATTCAGAATACAACATAGATGACATATCAATTGTTTAAACTGAGAAAATGTATCATTTTAAGGGAAAAATAAGTTGATTTTACATTTCATGGCATCAACACATCTCAAAAAAGTTGGGACAAGGCCATGTTTACCACTGTGTGGCATCCCCTCTTCTTTTTATAACAGTCTGCAAACGTCTGGGGACTGAGGAGACAAGTTGCTCAAGTTTAGGAATAGGAATGTTGTCCCATTCTTGTCTAATACAGGCTTCTAGTTGCTCAACTGTCTTAGGTCTTCTTTGTCGCATCTTCCTCTTTATGATGCGGCAAATGTTTTCTATGGGTGAAAGATCTGGACTGCAGGCTGGCCATTTCAGTACCTGGATCCTTCTTCTACGCAGCAATGATGTTGTAATTGATGCAGTATGTGGTCTGGCATTGTCATGTTGGAAAATGCAAGGTCTTCCCTGAAAGAGACGACGTCTGGATGGGAGCATATGTTGTTCAAGAACTTGGATATACCTTTCAGCATTGATGGTGCCTTTCCAGATGTGTAAGCTGCCCATGCCACATGCACTCATGCAACCCCATACCATCAGAGATGCTGGCTTCTGAACTGCGTGCTGATAACAACTTGGGTTGTCCCTGTCCTCTTAAGTCCGGATGACATGGCGTCCCAGTTTTCCAAAAAGAACTTCAAATTTTGATTCGTCTGACCACAGAACAGTTTTCCACAGTCCATTTTAAATGAGCCTTGGCCCAGAGAAAATGCCTGCGCTTCTGGATCATGTTTAGATATGGCTTCTTTTTTGACCTATAGAGTTTTAGCCAGCAACGGCGAATGGCACGGTGGATTGTGTTCACCGACAATGTTTTCTGGAAGTATTCCTGAGCCCATGTTGTGATTTCCATTACAGTAGCATTCCTGTATGTGATGCAGTGCCGTCTAAGGGCCCGAAGATCACGGCCATCCAGTATGGTTTTCCGGCCTTGACCCTTACGCACAGAGATTGTTCCAGATTCTCTGAATCTTTGGACGATATTATGCACTGTAGATGATGATAACTTCAAACTCTTTGCAATTTTTCTCTGAGAAACTCCTTTCTGATATTGCTCCACTATTTTTCGCCGTAGCATTGGGGGAATTGGTGATCCTCTTCCCATCTTGACTTCTGAGAGACACTGCCACTCTGAGAGGCTCTTTTTATACCCAATCATGTTGCCAATTGACCTAATAAGTTGCAAATTGGTCCTCCAGCTGTTCCTTATATGTACATTTAACTTTTCCGGCCTCTTATTGCTACCTGTCCCAACTTTTTTGGAATGTGTAGCTCTCATGAAATCCAAAATGAGCCAATATTTGGCATGACATTTCAAAATGTCTCACTTTCAACATTTGATATGTTATCTATATTCTATTGTGAATAAAATATAAGTTTATGAGATTTGTAAATTATTGCATTCCTTTTTTATTCACAATTTGTACAGTGTCCCAACTTTTTTGGAATCGGGTTTGTAGTTAATGCAATACATTTGTTGACTTAACATTTATGTTAGTAAAAATACAATGTTAGCTCAAGTCCATTAAATAATAACAGATACAACTTTTGATTTTAATAATGTATTAGTAAATGTTGAAATTAACATTAATAAATGTACTTTTCATTAACTAATGTACTAATGTTAACAGATGGAACCTTATTGTAAAGTCTTACCAATCAATGTTAAAAATGAAATAATTGAATTGAAAAATACTGCAGATTATAATTTACTTACTTTAATTTACTCTCTTTTTTCAGAGGAGTTGTACATAGGTGGAAGGTCTCATTAACAAACCACTGATGTGACTTCAAAAGACGAATAAACAAAAACAAATGAATAAATTACTCCAGCTCAAAACTTCAAAACAAAAGGCCTTGTGCTGGGCAAGTGGATGTCTTGTTTAACAGTCTTAAAGTGTCTGAGGGTGGAAATTTCCTTTAAGGGTTCATGCTAGTGATAAACTTGTTTACAAAGTTTCATAAAAATACATCTAAAGCCTTTTGAATGTGCATGTGGTTGAGCGGGGAGAAATTAAACATTTGGTCAGGAAGTATCATCAGGTCCTCAAGCCATGCGCTCTAGACGGAGGTCTACTTGCATGCAACACTAAAACGAATTACCTTAAACTTTAATGACAGAGAGCTCCACGAAACCTCAGCTCACGCACATGCGATTGACACACAACATGATGGATTGTTTTTTGATTTATCACTAAAAATTCAGGTACTGAAACTTTTATTTCATTCATCGTCTTGCGAAATTGCAAACAGATCTCAGATGTGCACGCAAGTCTCCTTTACCCCAGCTTTGTTTATATCCTTTAATCTATTTGATTTGCATTGTATAATTTCATTTTCCTAACTCTGCTTGTCA
The DNA here is from genome assembly GCA_039654775.1 of Spinibarbus caldwelli. Taxonomy (NCBI): domain Eukaryota; kingdom Metazoa; phylum Chordata; class Actinopteri; order Cypriniformes; family Cyprinidae; genus Spinibarbus; species Spinibarbus caldwelli. The sequence goes on along the minus strand of CM077227.1, from coordinate 27,571,031 downwards.
CTGGGATTTAAGCACACCATTAGGACACATCAAAGATATTTCGACCTGGACGCATGTATTGACATGTGCTGTCTGACCTCAGAGGCTATTACCATGGTGGTTTAGACTGCTGCTGCATTCTCATTAGGCTGCGTGATGAAAGGACATTAGAGAGAGAGTCCAATCCATGAGATAAACAAGTGTACTCTCATTTATCACACACCACCTCACGAACTAGAAATAACAAATTAATCAGAATACTGTGCAACAAGACCCTGCTGTTGTGTGATGAATTTATTGTTTTTAAAAATCCGACAGATGCTATGTTTCATATTAGTGAGATATTTGAAAAGAGATGATTGTCAGTGGATTAAAAAGTGAGGAAGATTCAACCAGACATCTGTAAACAAACCCAATGATGTAAAAAAAAAAAAAAAAAAGGATCTTCCTTATACTGACAGCTTACTGGATGATAAAAGAGAATAAAATCAAAGAATTAAATTATCTATCTATCTATCTATCGATCGTGTGTATGCGTACATGTAATTGTGTATTAAATTAAAAATAATAATTTTAATTTATAGCATTTAATTTACTACATAACTATAATTGTTGATGTTGTTAATTATTAAAAAAAATATATTTGCATATCATTATTATTATTAAATGGATTAAATTAGTTTATTATTGTAAATAAATGGATTTAGTTATTTACTTTGTGTGAGTGTATGTACATATATATATATATATATGTATCAGTTGATTAGCATGTCACCATATTCTAATTTGTTGAGATAGCGAATTGGTGGGATTTTGTTAAATGTGAGCCAAAATCATCACAATTTAAAGAACCAAAGACTTAAACTACTTCAGTCTGTGTGCACTGAATTTATTTAATACACGAGTTTCACGATTTGAGTTGAATTACTGAAATAAATGAACTTTTCCACGACATTCTAATTTATTGAGATGCACCTGTGTGTATTATATGTCTATATATATATATATATATATGTGTGTGTGTATGTATGTATGTATACAGTGGGTACGGAAAGTATTCATACCCCCTTAAATTTTTCACTCTTTGTTATATTGCAGCCATTTGCTAAAATCATTTAAGTTCATTTTTTTCCTTATTAATATACACACAGCACCCCATATTGACAGAAAAACACAGAATTGTTGACATTTTTGCAGATTTATTAAAAAAGAAAAACTGAAATATCACATGGTCCTAAGTATTCAGACCCTGTGCTCAGTATTTAGTAGAAGCACCCTTTTGATCTAATACAGCCATGAGTCTTTTTGGGAAAGATGCAACAAGTTTTTCACACCTGGATTTGGGGATCCTCTGCCATTCCTCCTTGCAGATCCTCTCCAGTTCTGTCAGGTTGGATGGTAAACGTTGGTGGATAGCCATTTTTAGGTCTCTCCAGAGATGCTCAATTGGGTTTAAGTCAGGGCTCTGGCTGGGCCATTCAGGAACAGTCACGGAGTTGTTGTGAAGCCACTCCTTCGTTATTTTAGCTGTGTGCTTAGGGTCATTGTCTTGTTGGAAGGTAAACCTTCGGCCCAGTCTGAGGTCCTGAGCACTCTGGAGAAGGTTTTCATCCAGGATATCCCTGTACTTGGTCGCATTCATCTTTCCCTCGATTGCAACCAGTCGTCCTGTCCCTGCAGCTGAAAAACACCCCCACAGCATGATGCTGCCACCACCATGCTTCACTGTTGGGACTGTATTGGACAGGTGATGAGCAGTGCCTGGTTTTCTCCACACATACCGCTTAGAATTACCGCATTAAATTAAATACTGCCAAAAAGTTCTATCTTGGTCTCATCAGACCAGAGAATCTTATTTCTCACCATCTAGGAGTCCTTCATGCGGGCTTTCATGTGTCTTGCACTGAGGAGAGGCTTCCGTCGGGCCACTCTGCCATAAAGCCCCGACTGGTGGAGGGCTGCAGTGATTGTTGACTTTCTACAACTTTCTCCCATCTCCCGACTGCATCTCTGGAGCTCAGCCACAGTGATCTTTGGGTTCTTCTTTACCTCTCTCACCAAGGCTCTTCTCCCCCGATAGCTCAGTTTGGCCGGACGGCCAGCTCTAGGAAGGGTTCTGGTCGTCCCAAACGTCTTCCATTTAAGGATTATGGAGGCCACTGTGCTCTTAGGAACCTTAAGTGCAGCAGAAATTTTTTTGTAACCTTGGCCAGATCTGTGCCTTGCCACAATTCTGTCCCTGAGCTCTTCAGGCAGTTCCTTTGACCTCATGATTCTCATTTGCTCTGACATGCACTGTGAGCTGTAAGGTCTTATATAGACAGGTGTGTGGCTTTCCTAATCAAGTCCAATCAGTATAATCAAACACAGCTGGACTCAAATGAAGGTGTAGAACCATCTCAAGGATGATCAGAAGAAATGGACAGCACCTGAGTTAAATATATGAGTGTCACAGCAAAGGGTCTGAATACTTAGGACCATGTGATATTTCAATTTTTCTTTTTTAATAAATCTGCAAAAATGTCAACAATTCTGTGTTTTTCTGTCAATATGGGGTGCTGTGTGTACATTAATGAGGAAAAATAATGAACAAATGATTTTAGCAAATGGCTGCAATATAACAAAGAGTGAAAAATGTAAGGGGGGTCTGAATACTTTCCGTACCCACTGTGTATATATATATATATATATATATAGTTTATTAAATTAATTTTATTGTTAATAAACTGATTTAATTATTTTAATTTAATTATTTAATTTAATAATTGTTCTAAATTATTTATTTTAAAAAGCTTATGCAATTGTGTATTCAATTAAAATCTAATTGTTTTCTAATTATTATATATTATTAATAAATGAATTAAAATTGTTTATTATTTATAAAGTAATTTCATTATATATATTATTGTTCTTTTTATTCTGCATGTTCAAATTACATTTTCATTATTTTCCCAAAAAGAAAAATCTCTCAAATGGTCTTATACAGAGCGGTAAACTGGAGGGTGCATCGTCTCCAATTCATTCTGCTCACTGCAGCTTTGATTGACAGCTGGATTTGTGCAGTTTGCAGCTGTATGGCCCATGAGCCCAACCTAGTCAACACCTCGAGTACAGGCATAGAGCGCATCTCATCAGCGTGCCAGTGCCAGATTATGAAGGTTATCTCCATCAGGAGCAGCCAACCGCAAACTGCATGCAACTTCATGCTGGTTAGCAGCGGCCATGACAGACGTGCCTGGATTTGGGATCTCACTCTAATTGCACAACAAAGAGCATCTTGTTTTGGACACTCTCTCGCCTATTTGTACCTCAAGTATTTTGTTTAGATTTGAAATGCTGGGATGGCAATAAAATATGCCCCCCCCCTCCCTCTCCTTTCTCTATGAAAAATAACAACAACAACAACAACAACAACATAAAAAAAAAAAACATGATGCTGCGAGAGCGCAGAATGCCAGACATTCCAAGGAGGTGTAGTGAGACGTGGAGTTGAGGGGCAACTGAGCACTAAGTGCTTTCAAAACAAACACCCACCCATCCACACCTGTGGGACGGGGTCACTGCGCTGCCAGGGCGACAGCTAGAGGAAACAGTGGGGCGTTTCTTCGCCAGCCATCAAGCAGGGCATCAACACTTCCTCATCACGATCACCAGTGTGTTATTATGGTTATTTTTAGGGCTATCCTAAAGGTCAGTTCTCGTAATTAACGCATGGAGCAGCACCAAACAGCTGGGTCACGAAGCCAGACGGACCCGGCTGAACTAAGGAGAGGTGGAAAGTTTATGGGATACATTCTGAGGTGCTTCTCTTTGGGAAAAAGGAGACGGTGGAACCGTCAATAGAGTCGAGTGAAGTTCAGTGCAGTGTTTGTTTATTTTCTGTGGGTAAGTGAGTAATTAGTTAGGAGGATAGCCGAGCTTGGTTATGGAATAACAGATCATTCAACTTTTCCTGGCACACTGGTGAACACAGGAGCGATTACTCAAGGCTCAAAGCGATTACTCCGGAGAAAGGTCAGACTATAGAGGGTGTACCACATCACAGCAGGTGACTGTCACCAGAAATGACTTAGAAAGGAAAAGAGAGGGGAAAAACAACACTTTATTTCTGTCGACCATGTCCAGGGTCTTAAACCTAAATAAATTCCTGCTGTGCGACGGCAGGCATCACACAGACAGATTTTTCCAGTCGCAAATTAAGCTAACTCTAGAATATCCAAATCCCTGTCTAATATCCTGCTCGTTTGACCCAGAAGAAACCGGCAGCAGTGTTGTTTTCAGTCAGCCCATTCACTCAACCCTTCACCCGCCTTTCCAAGAGTAAAACATGAAGTAAAAGCAGATGCTGAGTTTGTTTTAAACATGCAAAGCAGCTGGGTAAACTGCGGGCATGGGTGTAATATTCCACCCGCTCTGAGCTCTCCACATCTCTTTTAATGGTCGCGAAAGATCCAGATTTGTGTGCAACCAAATGGAAGTACAAGACCTATTTTCATAATAATGTAGCTTTTCTAGTAAGTAGCTATTTTATCTAACAAGTAGTGGTGTGGCGCAACTAAACGCTATATTGCTGCTTCTAGCTGAGGGAATGAAATGTCTCACGTAGAGTAAGAAAGTCTGATTCATTCTAGTGAATTGGTTCATCCTAAACAGACCATCCCTGTCATATGTAGCACTGGAAAGTCTGATTCATTCTTGTGAATTGGTTCGTCTTAGACAGACCATCCCTCTCATATGTAGCACTGGAAAGTCTAATTCATTCTAGTGAATCAGTTCATCTTAAACAGACCATCCCTCTCATGTGTAGCATCAGAAAGTCTGATTCATTCTAGTGAATCGGTTCATCTTAAACAGACCATCCTTCTAATATGTAGCATCAGAAAATCTGATTCATTCTAGTGAATCGGTTTATCTTAAACAGACCATCCCTTTCATATGTAGCTGTGGAAAGTTTGATTGATTCTTATGAATCGGTTCATCTTAAACAGAACATCCTTTGAATATTTAGCATTGGAAAGTTTGATTCATTCTTATGAATCGGTTTATCTTAAACAGACCATCCCTGTCATATGTAGCACTGGAAAGTCTGATTCATTCTTGTGAATTTGTTCGTCTTAGACAGACCATCCCTCTCATATGTAGCACTGGAAAGTCTGATTCATTTTAGTGAATCGGTTCATCTTAAACAACCCTCCCTTTCATATGCTGCATTAGAAAATCTGATTCATTATTGAATCAGTTCATCTTAAATAAACCTTCCTCTCATACTGCATGTAGCATTAAAAAGTTTGATTCATTCTAGTGAACCAGTTCATCCTAAACAGTCCTCCTCATATGTACCATTGAAAAATCAAATTCATTCTAGTCAATTGGTTCATTTAAAAATCAGATTCATTTTAGTAAATTGGTTAATAACAAAAACAATTTAAACACTAAGCATTGCACTTAATATCTTGGCCTACAGTATTCTATGAAGGTCTGAATTGCAGTATCACATTGGCAAATGTTTTGACTCAACATCAGCGCTAGAATTACAATGTTAGTCAACACGCCTGCAGTTTAGCAGCCCACCAGTGGTAAAGTAGCAAAAGCCTGTGTTTAATATCATTTAGGCCTGTTCACTGTCTATGCGAACACATCATTTAGTTGGAACTCCAAAGATTTACCAAACTGATATGTATGATAAACTTCAAAATACCACAGTAACCACATAAACTCAACAGTCTCACTCAACTGCTGTCATATAGTTCATATTCTGCAAATACAAACCACGAATCATATGAATATGCAAACAATTTCAGAAGTTGGTTTTAAACTAAATTGCACTGGCATCTAAGAGCTCATTCAACCCCGTCTCTTTTTCCAAAGCTGTGGTGCGGGCCAGAAGAAGTGTCATCTGGTTCCAATGAGAAGGCTCTTTGATTGTTGAACTTCTCGAAGGGCTGTCTGACAAAGACCTCTTTTGCTCTTTCGCTTTTTGGACAAAATAAACAGGAAAAAGTGTCATGTAACCAGGGGACAATTTTTCAAAAATAATAGTAAAATGTAAGCTTATGGAATAAATTAAATCCCAAGATCTGTTCAGGTGTGTTCCATCACCCCTGTTAGCCGAATATGTGCTCTCATTGTTAGCGCTGTTACAAGTTTGCCCCACATGTTAAACTAAACTTTCATATTGATGCAGCAGCAGTGTTTGCAGAATGTTTATAGATATGATCATCCATTTCAAATCTAATCAAATAGGCCAAATCAAAGTTTTATAAGCAACAAAGTTTGGTAAGCACAAAGTAGTTTCCCCAACGCTGATTTTCATAGTTCAGTAATTTTCAAATGCAAAACATTACCTTTCACTAACACCAGTGTTATTTTGGTAATATTTATATACTATTTTAGTATTTATTATTTACAATTTTTTTTTGCTTTTATTTTAATTTTAGAAATTTTGTGATATATACATATATTTTAGGTATTATTAGAATTTGAATTTTATTACAACATGTATTAAAATTCCTGTAAAAAAATGTAAAAGATTTTTCGAAGTTGTTTTATGTACTACACAAAATTTATGTAACTTTAATTTATTTCTATTTCAGTTTTAGTTTGAGTAACTTTTGTATTTCAACTTATTACAGTTATTTGCCAAGGCAACATTTCAAATTTTCAAGTTTTTTTTTTTTTTTTTTAAGTGTAAGTTCTTCATCTAATATTTATATTTTATTTCAGTTTTATTTCAATTATCAAAAAAGATTTTTAATCATTCCAGATTTAGTTGACAATAACACTGGCTACCGTGTTAGATTTTACATTTACAGGTTAAAATAAAATGGAACCTAATTAAAATTTGTAGAAACAATTTTCAACAAACAACTTTGCTAGTAAATTTCACAATTACAAAGAGACAGCAAGTAGCCATAAATTAAGTGTGGACTTTTGAAGCAGAAAAACTGAAATAGTATTTATGTATGTATGTATGCATGCATGCATGTATGTATGTATGTATATATAATCCAATAATCTTTGTTTTATTTGAAATACCTTTTTTTTTTTCAGGGCACATGCTAAACTACACTAACAAGTTATCAAATCTGAGACCAATTAATGAATCTGTTCATAAAATAAATAAACATCTGAAATAACTGAATTAAAAAAATAATCAGACTGGTTGCACTGTATTGTTGCATACAACCAGTGAGTCTGTCCATTCATCTACACATTACCTCACAAAGCTCAGTTTTTCACATCATATTCAATTCAAGCTAAGAGGCAGCACCATCCAGCAGGGGTGGTCGACAGTTTGAGCATCATTCACACTGAAAAGAGGGTTATTTACTTCAATATTTTAGACACAAATGGAATCACAGTTAACACTGATACAGACCTCCAAGTTACAACAGATGAAAGCAATAGATGGGCCTGCCAATGTGGATGACTGTTGATCCAAGTGAGTAGTCTTTGGATGTGTCAGTACACTGGGAGCAACAACTGACCTTGTATAAATGCTTCCTCTACATCCCAGAAAACTGATCCCAAAACCACCATGTGCCATTGATCAAGGGGATATGATTTTGCACTCAGCAATTTTCTCCGGTTACAAACGGCTTTGTGACTGCGAGCGTGGGTCTGGACCCATTGTGCTGAATGGCTTTGGCACTCTATATGAGATCTGAGAGAGGGGCAGGTATGCTAGCATGTATAGATGCTGGACAATGGACGTACTTGTTTTAATCTTCTCAAAGACTTATGAGGTCTTCTCTTTACTGCTGGTCGCACCTTAGTGGACATCTATAGTCCACTCAGACAGAAATACATTCCATGAGAAAGCCATTTTGCCGGAAATATATATTAAAAAAAATAAGTCATAAATTCAGAGAGTAATAAATCTTCAGACAAAGCTTCACTTCTTGCTCCCTCAACAGCAGTTGGTGCTCAGTTGAATATGACTCTTAAAACCAAGAAATTCAAGCATACGGTTCCATGGGTTCTGCGTACAGTCTGAATGCAACTTTGTGCACTAGGACTAGGTATTGATACAGATTTCTGATGCACAAGTTCTTAATTCAGTTGATTTGATTTAATTCTGATTTGGGTTTATTTCAGTTATAATGTCCACTTTGCTCAAGCTACTGTTCTTTTCTTTTTTTCTTTTTTGAGATTTTTACAACATTACAAAAAACTATTTAAAGTAAAAGCCGTTCTTATGAAATTCCTATTCTTCAAAGAATGGGGGAAAAAAAGAAAAAAAGGTCACTGTTTCCACAAAAACTATTAAGCAGCACAACTGTTTTTTTTTTTTTTTTTTTATATCATGGATAATGATTAGAAATGTTTCTTGAGCAGTAAATCAGCATATTAGAATCATTTCTGAAGGATCGTGTGACATTAAAGACTGGAGTAATGATGCTTAAAATTCAGCTTTGCCATCACAGGAATAAATTACATTTTAAAATATTTTCAAATAGAAAAAATAAGTTATTTTAATTCTAATTTTATATCACAATATTGCTATTTCACTGTTTTTGATCAAATAAATGGAGCGTTAAAGAATGTAAGAGACTTATTTCAAAAACATTAAAAAATCTATTTGAATGATAGCATACATATAAGAATTTCTCTTTCCTATTGCTGTAAATTATACAAGACAGTGTTTCAAACTGATAACTATTTATTAAGAGCCTGTTAATAGAATCATTTGGTTTGAGAATTGGGCTATATTTGTCATGCATCTTGCTTTCGATTCACTAAAAAGAACCATTTGTTCGTGAATAGGACTGCACCAGTCTTGCATGTACATTTCTTTCGCTAAACTGTAAAAAATTATTTTTCGAAGTTGTAAATAAATGAAAGATTATTGGAGTACGTCCTACTTCAAAATTCCATGTTTACTTCAGTGTGTTAATTGCTGTTTCTTAGTAATTAACTGTAAAATTGACTTGCAATTTCTGAGTGAAAACTGTTTCTACACCAAAATTTTCCCAGCGTATTTCATGGTACACAGTCTTTTTGTCACATGACAATTAATATAGACTACAAACTCTCATTGACAGCTCAGAGAAAACATATCTTTTGTTATTGTGGAAATGTGAAAAAGCACTGACACAGAGAACCTTCTAACTTGATACATTATGAATTTTAAAACTTAACAACAGAGTCCAAACTATGCAGATGAGTTCGGTAAAAAGCAGAGACATTTCCAGGATGGCCAGTGCTGGACAAATAAAAACAAATAAAACATAAAAAACAAATAATCAATTTTACAATGTGTACAGGCACATTGTTATACTAGAAAAGAAATGCATCTTCCAGAAACTGCTTCCACAAAGTTAGAATGTCAAGTATGATTCGTCCTCACAGAAATCACTAGCCAAATCCATTCATTATAAGAGTCATATAATTTAATATTATTAACAACTGCTCCTCCAAGCTGTTTCCACCAAGAATAAAACTCTGCAGGCAAACATTGTGGTGCCTGGCTACGAGATCAACTGTGTATTTTGTAACTACGCTGAACAAGTTGACAATTAATAGCACTTGGGGAAGCTCCAGACACCGGCACAGGACACATTTGAGGGTGAAGAACAACACGTGATGATGACTTTGCTAATGGTCTAGCAGAGATCCTAATGCTGAGAGATGTATCTAACGTCAATCAGTGCTTCCCTCCGCTGTCTGAGCTCTGCTCTCTCAGTCATCCCTCATTCCTTCTCGTCCCTCACGCGTTTCTTTCGTTCAGACGTCTACAGACCCCCAGAGCAGTGTCTCATCTGTCCGTCTGTCAGTGGTCGGGTAATTGGAGTTGTTTAGGAGGTCATCTAATACAGGTAGGCGGGGGAAGGAATGTGTGATAGACCAACTACTATGTCTTCCCACGCCTGTACAGCCCAGTGATTGCACTTGTAATACTATTGGTCATACAAGACTGATTATATACACCATATGGCTACAGGTCAAAGCTCAAGAGAAAAAAGCTTTATAAGGACATATTTTACATTCACAGCACTAGAGCTGGGTGATAAATATACCATTTAACTTATTTTCAACTTAACTTATTATTTAGATAATGATGATAAGCTCTGAAAATTTTTACTCAATGTGGATTGCCAATCACACGGCAGAAATAAACGCAAAAACAGCCAGTCAGAGCATGTCAAACCACCTAAATAAAATTTTGGTTTAACATGAAGAAATTATGACAGAATTATATGACAATTGTATACTAAAATGTACTTCTCAAAGTAATAATAATATTAATAATAATAATAATAATAATAATAATAATAATAACAACAACAACAACAACAACAACAACAACACACAACCAATAAAATCCATTTGTAAAATTTATAGTTTTGTTGTGCAGCATCTTATTTTACATAAATAAATAAATGCAATGTTTTGTTGTAAATTATTGATGATTTCATTTGATTACATTTAAAAAGTTTGATTGAATTATTAAGAATTGATTGAAGTTGTATTTATTCATTTCATTAGGCATAATTTTTGATGATAAATTTGTATAAAACACAGAATCCAGAAAAAAATTAAATGGAAAACAGTAAATTAGGGGAAAATAAAATGAATTTAATGGGCCCTAATTTAAAAAGTAGCTTACTCTTTTAATTTAATTGTGATTAAACAAGTTATGTTTACATTCATTTTCAAGGTCTAATAAACATGTGAAAAGCCATCTATGTATATATATATATATATATATATATATATATATATATATATATATATATATATATATATATATATAATGTAATTATTATTTTAGTTATCTTATCTTTTATTTTTTCTAAGTTTTTCTTTCATATCTGAATATTCTGTTCTCCTGTTTTCTCTTCTGTTGTTTTGTTAACTGTCTATCCCATCATTGTGTAATGCCTTTTTCCATTTATTTTAACTGTTATTTATTTACTGTTAAAAAACTATAAACATTCAAAAAAAAAAAAAAAAAGCGGAAAGCATGTCTGTCCCCATTAATGGTAAATAAATATTGTGTTAAAAATTGATATTGTATGATATGGAAACAAATATTGTGATAATATTTGGTCATATTGTCCAGCCCTACGCACGTCCTTAGGGAGAGTGGACTTCTTACTCAAACTTCCTGAACTATATTTCAGAAGCTGAGACAAAGGTGTTTAGACACGAGTGTCATGTGCGGTAAAACCGCCCACGTGCGGATTAAGATTTATAACCTAAATGAACTAGTGTTTATAGAAACAAATGTTACCGAGTCGATTTTCAAACAGTCTGTTTGAAACTGATCGAACGCTCTCATGTCTGCAATGCTTTGCTTGGACTGACGATAGACTTGATACTATTTGTGAAAACTGTCAGCGGCGAAAAACTAAAACAGTATTCTTTTCCTCTTTGTATAATCGAAATGTGTGCTGCATGGCACGTAGATGAATGAGATGATATGTTTTTGTGTCCGTGTGATTGGCTGGCTGGTGTGTGTGTGTATTGGAGCGCTGTCAGATGTAATCACCCTGATGACGCTTTATGTGTCTCTGTAAACAAAGAAAGGAAAAAGAAAAACAGACAGGGAAATCAGTAACAGACAGAAGCCACATCTGCACGAACGATTGTGACACGTAATTTACAAGATTTGACCCAGAGCGTGTTGTGTGATGAGCAAAACGGGCATGTTGAGGGTTGTTGGGATAGGCCAGACGTGTTAAGGCCAAGCACAACATATCGAAGCTTGTTACCCTGTGTTTAATGATACTTTGAGATAAGACCAATTAAACCAGAGCTTTTTAAACAGGACTCCGTTGATGAGACCTGTGAAAAATTTGAATAAAAAAAAAAAAAAAAAGATTTTTCAAGATGTTAAATGTCAAAAGATACTGATTGAATGTTGAGCACAATAATTAAAAAATAAAATTAGAGTTTCATTCTGATTTCTAAAGATTAAATTATCATTGCAATATAAAATGTAAAAAATATACAAGCCAATAAATGCAAGTTTAACAAAAGATTTAAAATAAGAAAAGTGAAAAAAAAACTAAATAAAAAAAACTAAAATAAAAATTTGATGAGTTTCACTCTGATTTCTAAAGATTGAATTATTTAATTGCAGTACATTAAAACTATATATAAAAGTCAATCATATAGGTTTAATACAATAATCCTGAAAAACACAATTTGATATTATTATAGTTTCTGATTGCTAAAGATGGAATAATTTAACTGAAATATAACATTAAAAATATATGAAATAATATAATTTAGGAAATTTCTTTTCGTTTTCTTTATAATGTCATGCTTAATATTTTTTCACACAAAACATAAAGGTTATAAATGAAAATATATATACTGAAAAAAATTCCTTCGAAACAATTAAATTAAATTTTTTTGAAACAATTTATTTTTATTTTTTGTGTGTGTAAAAATGAACAACAAGAACAACACTCCGCTTCGCATCGTGCCTAACAACGCCCTTTAGCTGTTATAAATTCACTGTAAACCACGGCTTCTTGGGGCATATTGCTTTATTTTGCAGTTCAGTATTCTTTATATTTTAGGAAGGAATGCATCATTTTTGGTCGCTTGGCAACAAAACATTTGAAAACCCCTAAACTAAAATACGAACCTTCTTCTCAACTGTAGTTATGATCTTGAAATTCATTCTGGATTTGAGAGTTGAAAGCGATAGTTCACCCAAAAATTACAGTTCTGTCATCATTTAATCACCCTCATGTCGTTACAAACCTGTATGTGGAAAAATAGGATGAGACAGTAGCGTTTGTGAGTTTCAGCATGTCAAAAGTGCACATATTAGAAGAAAACACGTGACTGGCAATTTGGCTACAATCTGGGGCTTTTTGTCGCAGACTAGTTGCAGACTTAAAAAAAAAGAAAGCCTGACAGGTCTTGCAATGTGTGCTTGGTTTATAAGTCATGGAAAATGAGCTGGAAGAGAAATAAGAGTGAAACTGATCTCTCGAAATGTAAAAAAAAAGTGCATTATCAATCATAATTTAAGCAATTTTTCTATAAATAATGGAGATTTAGAACTATGATTTGAATATACAACAGGTTCAAAGATTCATGGAAGTGTTAGGAGAAAGCATGTGTCTGGTGTTTGTGTAGGGGGCTGGATGTGGGGTCGGAATGGAGTTGGGAAACGCTCACGGTTTGTTTTTCTCTCCGAGCAGGGTCATGAGGAAAGGTCTTAAGAGCCATTAAGGCTCTTGGGAATAATATTCACCATTTATAACCAACCTCACTTTCCCATATTAACCTATAACGCACCCCAGTGGTGTCATTTCCCAATCCCAAGAGATAGGGTTTGAAATATGCTTGCTGAAGTTATTCGGGGCTTTTCGTTTACGCATTAAAAGTAGAATTTTTAAACATACTCATTCTGTTCTGCCAGCAAAATTACACAAGCATACTGTCATTTCTCCTCACAAGTATAAGCAAATCGTCTGGTGTGATAACGTCGGTGATGTGAGATCTTGTTATGCGGGGGTTTGTTGACATTATGCGAGGAATTTTTACACACCAACTTTGGCTGTTTAGCACATGCTTTGTGCTCCGCGGTGCCTGTTCGGAATCTGAGACAATCCTTTTCCAAAGTAGTGAGATCTGGGAGTTTAGACGTCAAAGGAGGCCTGAGTGGAAAATACCCTCTTCACACACGCTGCCAGATGGCATAAAACAAGTGTCCAGGAAACGTCTCGGTTACGTATGTAACCCTCATTCCCTGAAGGAGGGAACGGAGACATTACGTCATAGTGACTGACGTAAATGGGATCTCGCCAGAGAGCCCAATCACCTTTGAGTGTTAACAAAACAAGCCAATGACAGTTGGCGTGCGTGCTTTGCATCGCGCACCCCATCCCGAAGTGCGGATATAAAAGGAGAGCGTGTGCAGACGCACATCAGTTTTTCACTGAGGAGCCGAGACGGTGTGCCTCGGCCGTACAGCGGTGGTACAGCAACTGTGGCGATGGGACGTAACGTCTCCATTCCCTCCTTCAGGGAACAAGGGTTACATACGTAACCGAGACGTTCCCCTTCAGTCAGTCACGTTCGACGTTAAGTCATAGTGACTGACGTAAATGGGATCCCCATGAAAACGCCACTATTACTGACCCCCTCCCGTGCCCTGTGGAAGCTGGCAAGTCCCCCCAACACCAGTTGGGACGGAAGATAGGACAGGGCTTAGGCAGAGATGACAGCCACTGCTGTTCCGTACAGTGGGTATGGATAACACTGGGAGAGCATACCCAAGTAGGGGAATGCTACAGAAGCCACATCCTGCATAAAGGAGGTACCATGTGGAGATACACATATGGACTGGCCAAGGGCAGTACTACATATGGAAGTCTCTGAGGTAGACTCAGCCAGCCTGGGGTGAGATCAATACACAGCAGAAACGGCAGAAGGTCTCTGCCAGGGAAAGACACGGGCTCACCGTGAGGGGAGCCGTACCGTAGAAGAATACACATGTGGAATCACCCGAAGGGGAATCACTACACACAGGCACCTAGCCCAGCACAAGGGCTGACCTTGGGCAAACACACGAGTGCTGGACCTGGCATCTGGCGCTCCGCCACGCCTGACTGCCGAGGGTGCGGGAGGAACTTCAGCAGGGTTCGCCAAGGGGAACTGAACTGAGAAGCAATAAAGTGCACATATCCGGTCCGTAAAGGGGAATGGCGCAGCAAGTGTGATTGACACCGAGTGGGTCCAGTGTTACTGGCCACCTGAGGCCAGAACACGAGAGGACACAGGGTCTACATGGAGATTATAGAATCTCGCAAATGTGTTAGGCATTTCCCAGCCGGCAGCTCTACAGATGTCTGCTATCGAGGCGCCCTGCGCCAAGGCCCAAGAAGATGCCATGCCACTCTTAGAGTGCTTTCACTCCGAGGGGGCATGGTAAACGTTGGGCTTGGTATGCCAAGACTATAGCCTCCACTATCCAGTGGGCAAGTCTCTGTTTGGAGATAGCCTTTCCTTTCTGCTGTCCTCCGAAGCAGATGAAGAGCTGGTCTGAGGTCCTGAAGCTCTGCGTGCGGTCCACGTAAACGCACAAGGCGCGGATGGGACAGAGCAGAGCAGAGCAGAGCAGAGCAAAGGCTGGGTCTGCCTCCTCCCGGGGCAGCGCTTGCAAGTTCACCACCTGATCCCTAAAGGGCGTGGTGGGAACTTTGGGCACATATCCAGGCCGGGGTCTCAGGACAACGTGAGAGTTACCTGGTCTGAATTCTAGGCACGAATCGTCGACCGAAAATACCTACAGGTCCCCTACCCTCTTGACCGAGGCCAATGCAGTGAGGAGCACTGTCTTTAACGAGAGAAACTTAAGCTCTGCTGACTGCAGAGGCTCAAAGGGCTCCTCCTTCAAGGCCATCAGGACCGAGGGGAGATCCCAAGAGTGTACCAGATGAGGGCGCGGAGGATTAAACCTTCTCGCCCCTCCGAGGAACCTGATGACCAAGTCATGCTTCACCACATACTTACCGTCTACTGCATCGTGATGTATGGCAATAGCGGCAACATACACTTTGAGGGTGGAGGGAGACAGCCTTCGCTCCAACCCATCTTGCAGGAAAAAGTGCACGACCCTGACCAGGCATCTACGGGGGTCTTCCCGGCGTGAAGAACACCAATCGACGAACAGGTTCCACTTCACCCTGTAAGCGTGTCTTGTAGACGGGGTTCTAGCTGAAGTGATGGTGTTTACTACCGCTGGAGGGTAGCGCACCTAGAACCTCCGCGTCCCGTCCAGGGACCACACGTGGAGATTCCACAAGTCTGGACATGGGTGCCAGAGGTGCCCCCTCTCTGAGAAATTCTCAGAGGAATTTGCCAAGGAGGGGCTGTCGTGAGGAGCATCAGTTCGGGGAACTAAGTCCAATTGGGCCAGTATGGCGCCACCAAGAGGACCTCCTCCTCGTCCTCCCTGACCTTGCACAGTGTCTGTGCGAGAAGGCTCACTGGGGGAAATGCATATTTGCGTAGGCCCCAAGGCCAGCTGTATGCCAGCACGTCTGTGCCGAGGGTTCCCTCGGACAGGGAGTAAAACAGCTGGCAGTGGGACGTGTCATGGGAGGCAAACAGGTCTACTTGACCGTCCCCGAAGTGTCTCCAAATCAGCTGGACTGTCTCGGGGTGGAGTTGCCATTCTCCTGGAAGGGCGGGCTGATGTGAGAGCTCGTCAGCTGTACGATTGAGCTCGCCTGGGACATGAACGGCGCGAAGCGACCTCAGATGCTTCTGACTCCAAAGGCGGAGATGGCGGGCGAGTTGCGACATGTGACGGGAGCATAGACCGCCTTGGTGGTTGATGTACGCAACAGTTGCAGTGCTGTCTGTACGGACCAGTACATGCTTGTCATGTAGCAGCGATTTGAAGCGGCGCAGAGCAAGCCATACTGCTAGCAACTCGAGGCAGTTGATATGCCACTGCAGTCGGGGCCCTGTCCAGAGCCCCACAGCTGCATGCCCGTTGCACATGGCACCCCAGCCCATGTCAGAGGCATCTGTTGATACAACAACATGCCTGGACACTTGCACTAGGGGAACTCCTGCCCGAAGAAAAGCAAGATCCGACCACGTACCGCGTCGCCATGCCCATCTTGGGACCCGGTCGTGAAGCCAACGCTGAAGTGGTCTCATATGAAGCAATCCGAGTGGCGTGACAGCGGCTGCGGATGCCAGGCAGTTCAGCATCGACTGAGCACGCTCTACTGAGAGATGTGCTGTGAGGTTGACCGAGTCCAACTCCACGCCGAGAAAAGAGATCCTCTGCACCGGGTAGAGTTTGCTCTTTTCCCAGTTGACCTGAAGCCCCAACCAGCTGAGGTGGCTGAGCACCGTGCGTAGGGGAGGACCTTGTACTGATATGCTCGCACTTCGAACGCAAAGCAGAGAAACGGTCTGTGTCGAGGGAGGATCGAGACATGGAAGTACGTGTCCTTCAGGTCGATCGCTACAAATCAATCGAAAGGAAGGGCCTGGTTCAGAACGCGCAGGTCCAAGATTGGTTGTAACCCACCACGTTTCTTGGGTACTATGAAGTAAGGGCTGTAAAACCCTGACCTCATTTTGGCTGGAGGGACCGGCTGTATCGCGTCCTTCGCCAGCAGGACCGCGATCTCTGCACGCAAGACAGGAGCTCTTTGTCCAGCACAGAGGAAAACCGAATGCCCCTGAACTTGCGAGGGCGCCGGGCTAACTGAATCGCATAGCCGAGTCTGATGGTTCTCGTGAGCCAGCGAGACGGCCTGGGGAGCACTAGCCAGGCCCCAAGAGACCGAACAAGCGGGACTAGGGGAACCACCGACATACCCACAGTGGGGAAGTGAGGCTTTGTTTCATACCAGAAGTAACCTTATCTGTCTTGTCTGTCGGTGCATTATCAGTGTCCTCTTTGCTCCGCAATGCATTTTTTTTTTACTGTGTGAGAACATGATGTGAACAGTAACAAAGGAGGGGCAGGTCTTTGCGGAGAAGGGTCAGTTGTCCAGCAAACATCAAACACTGACATGACATCTCCGTGAATGTATGCATAAATGAAAGTGTGAGAGTTGAAAGTTGTTGTGGAACAAATGGCTTTTTGGCACCTCTGAAAACGATAGATACATTTTTCGTATTGTTTGGAATGTTGGCCTTCTGTGAGCAGAGTGAATCAGCCTTAAGTTTTTCACATTCCTGCAAAATTTCTAATGCAAATTTTATATAAACATGCACAGTCTGTGTTGTAAGTCATTAGGTTACACCACAGGCTAGCATATTACTCCACTGGCACAAACCAGCTCTTAAATTCCAGTGATCTGCAGTATTGGATAACTGCCTTGCAGTGGGGAAAGTAAACACCCGCATTATTGCAGCTCATCCATTTGGTTTATGCCTTATTAAATTAAGGACCAGGCGGAATAATAACAGACAAGTCACCGCCCTACCTGATCTATAGATATTTTTTCTTTTTTTTTACTTTGTGTAATGAGTTTGCATTTGTTTGCCATGAAACAAGGGGTCAGGAATTATTATTATTTAGTTTTTTTTTGGCAAAAATCTATGTTCGCAGAAAATTGCAGTAACAACTTAGTATAGCGACCAATTCTCACTATTGACTACTTGCGTATTAGCATGCATATTACTAGCACATTGGCTGTTTATTAGTACAAATAAAGCACATATTCTGCATGACCATATTCTCATGGGCATCGGAAGCAAAATAAAAGTGGGTGGGTCCTCCCCCAGAAAAAAAATGAAATTACTGGAGTGTATGCCATTTTCTGTAGTCTGGTGCCTTTTAATTAACGGAATAGGCCGCCTTACAAAAGACAACATTACAAAAGACGCTTATTTTAAACGTGTTTCCAGTAGAGCACCTGGTAAGCGCGTCGTGTTTTTGATGCGAGCGACCCGAGTTCGCGTCCGCCTTTTGCTGAAATCGTGCTTCTCCCTTTCCACATCTCATATTACATTGGAAAAGCATGTATTTTCAATTAAAACAAAAATGAAGGAAATAATCAAAAATTTTTAATAAAGTACCGGGTAAGGTTAGGTGTATCTGAGCAGCAGATACGCTAAGATGCTGTGTCGCGGGAGTGCAGCAGGCGTGAGTAACTAGTGAAAACACAGAATAGAGTTTTATGGTCTCTGAATGAGCCAAGTGGAATAGATTTGAGGAAGCAGCAGTGTGGAATTCAAGGATGTAGCTGAATGGAGTTTAAACTGTTAGGGCATTTGTCATGTGGATTGGATTTGATTGACGGCGCTCTGAAAAGTGCACAGACATATTCACTGAATTAGAGATGGTAAAAGTGGGTGGGTCCAATATCAATGGTCTTCAAAAGTGGGTGGGTCCTGTCCCACCCTCATACAATGGTTCCGACGCCCATGCATATTCTACATCCCTTAATTCTATACCCAATACCCAAACTTGACAACTACCTTACTAACTATTAATAAGCAGCAAATTAGGAATTTATTGAGGCAAAAGTCATAGTTAATGGTTTGTTAGTAGTGAGAATTGAAACTTAAAATAAAGTGTGACCAAAATCACTTATACTTCTTAATTATTATTCCTTTTAGTGCAATTCTTAAAAATTCCACAGCAAATCATTTTAATCTCTCCTGAGTTTGTAAATACAAACAAAAATCATGTTTATAGTATTGGACTTACAATAGAAGTCAATGAGTAAATGCACTAAAGAGTGTTTAAAAGCAGAAATGTGACACTTGTATTTTGTTAAAGTGTGTCTTTTGTTGTGAAATGTGTTATCTGAGCTGTAAAATAGTCAAAATCAATTGTAGTGGTGGGACTACAATTCTAGGCATATTAATGTGTAGATTTGCGTTACCAGTGTAAAGCCCTGTTCACACCAAGAATGATAACTATAAAGATAACTATAAAGATAATGATATTAGTGTCCAAACCAGCAGTTTATTCTAAGCGCACGCTCGTCTGCTGTTTTAAATTTGCGAGCTCGTGATAGCAGGATGGATTCTGACTGGGTGTCAATGTTTGTATCGTTCATCAGCTGGAAAAAAAAAAATTGTTTTGAAAGTGATTCCAACAATATTGTTTCTCTGTGCCTTTACCGTTATAGCTGTGGTGTGGACTCTGCTATTCTTTAATATTGAGAATGATTTTTTGAACTATATCTTTATCGTTATCTGTATAGTTATCGTTCTTGATGTGAACAGGCCTTAATTCCTTTCTGCTTTCTTTCTGCATGTTGTGCAAAAGTTACGGAGTTCACAGTTACATCATCATGACAGCAGAAAATTGGACTGCAAAACTTTGCTATAGACTCATATTAACATGTACAATGTTTAATACACTCTGCACATTTAATGCTTTGCCCATAGACTCCCACTGTTTGTTTTTTCAAAGTTAGGGATAATTCTGAATTATTTTCTGTAGTAATGGACAGCAGGGACAGTTACCTTAGCATGCTTTACAACAACTATGTAAATGAGGTGTACAATTTAATGTGTAAACAATACACTCACCAGCACTCATATTATTTGATTCAGTCAAACTGAATTTGCCTTCACTTAAACTGAAACTTCTCTCTTGATCTATAACCAATGCAGAATAAAAGAATAGAAGACATTCATGACTGCTAACAGTGAATGTAATTTACTCTGTAAGATCACATGCTTATTTTAATAATAATGGGTGACGGTTGCACAAGGGGAATTTAGAACACAATGTTCTGCCATTTAAAGAGCAAATTCATTAGTTATCACTATGCATGATAAAAATATATAAAAGTGCCATGCACTCACATCTAAAAGCCTGACTTAGACCAATGTTCTACTTAAAATACATTTCATTTCGCAGTGTTTTCTTGGTTTTCCACAGTACTTACACCCTTATAGCGGGAATCTGAGAGAATTCTTCTGAATGTGATCATGGCTCTCAAGAATTCAAATAAACATACATTCACAAGTAACATGTTTAAGATGTCACATGCGGACTCCCCCATCCATCTTGTGCTGCGGTGGCTGTGGTGCTGTCAATGCATGTTAACAGGAAACTAGAAGGGGCCGAAAAGCTACATGCCACTTTACATGCAAGTGTCAAATCAGTCTGCTGCAAGACTTGGAAATAATTACCTGAAAATAAATAAAGCAAAAGCACAATATACAAGTCAATATACTGCACCCTCCTCAGTATCAATGCATCACGAGGCTCCCAGTCAAGTAAGGTCACCTCCAGCTGGTTTTCTTCTTCCTGATGTTTTATACTTTGAATTATCTTCTAATCAGAAGGTCAAAGATCTTCTAAAGCATTCGGTATGTTTACTTCTGCAGTTCTAATCGAGTTATAGAAATCTGTCTATGTATACATGACACAAACTTGAATAAAAGTAAAAGGCTTGAAAGGAATATTCTGGATTTAGTACAAGTCAAGCTCAATAGACAGAATTTCTGGCATAATGTTGATTTTGTTTTTGAAAGAAATTAAACTTCCACATTAAACTGAACAAAAGTGACAGGAAAGACAAAAAACATTGTTAATATATATATATATACACACACACACACACACACACACAAACAGTGGGTACGGAAAGTATTCAGACCCCCGCAAATTTTTCACTCTTTGTTATATTGCAGCCATTTGCTAAAATCATTTAAGTTCATTTTTATTTTTCCTCAATGTACACACAGCACCACATATTGACAGAAAAACACAGAATTGTTGACATTTTTGCAGATTTATTAAAAAAGAAAAACTGAAATATCACATGGTCCTAAGTATTCAGACCCTTTGCTGTGACACTCATATATTTAACTCAGGTGCTGTCCATTTCTTCTGATCATCCTTGAGATGGTTCTACACCTTCATTTGAGTCCAGCTATGTTTGATTATACTGATTGAACTTGATTAGGAAAGCCACACACCTGTCTATATAAGACCTTACAGCTCACAGTGCATGTCAGAGCAAATTATGAGGATCATGAGGTCAAAAGGAACTGCCTGAAGAGCTCAGAGACAGAATTGTGGCAAGGCACAGATCTGGCCAAGGTTACAAAAAAATTTCTGCTGCACTTAAGGTTCCTAAGAGTACAGTGGCCTCCATAATCCTTAAATGGAAGACGTTTGGGACCAGAACCCTTCCTAGAGCTGGCCGTCCGGCCAAACTGAGCTATCGGGGGAGAAGAGCCTTGGTGAGAGAGGTAAAGAAGAACCCAAAGATCACTGTGGCTGAGCTCCAGAGATGCAGTCGGGAGATGGGAGAAAGTTGTAGAAAGTCAACAATCACTGCAGCCCTCCACCAGTCGGGGCTTTATGGCAGAGTGGCCCGACGGAAGCCTCTCCTCAGTGCAAGACACATGAAAGCCCACATGAAGGACTCCAAGATGGTGAGAAATAAGATTCTCTGGTCTGATGAGACCAAGATAGAACTTTTTGGCCTTAATTCTAAGCGGTATGTGTGGAGAAAACCAGGCACTGCTCATCACCTGTCCAATACAGTCCCAACAGTGAAGCATGGTGGTGGCAGCATCATGCTGTGGGGGTGTTTTTCAGCTGCAGGCACAGGACGACTGGTTGGGAAAGATGAATGCGGGCAAGTACAGGGATATCCTGGACGAAAACCTTCTCCAGAGTGCTCAGGACCTCAGACTGGGCCGAAGGTTTACCTTCCAACAAGACAATGACCCTAAGCACACAGCTAAAATAACGAAGAAGTGGCTTCACAACAACTCCGTGACTGTTCTTGAATGGCCCAGCCAGAGCCCTGACTTAAACCCAATTGAGCATCTCTGGAGAGACCTAAAAATGGCTGTCCACCAACGTTTACCATCCAACCTGACAGAACTGGAGAGGATCTGCAAGGAGGAATGGCAGAGGATCCCCAAATCTAGGTGTGAAAAACTTGTTGCATCTTTCCCAAAAAGACTCATGGCTGTATTAGATCAAAAGGGTGCTTCTACTAAATACTGAGCACAGGGTCTGAATACTTAGGACCATGTGATATTTCAGTTTTTCTTTTTTAATAAACAATTCTGTGTTTTTCTGTCAATATGGGGTGCTGTGTGTACATTAATGAGGAAAAAAAATGAACTTAAATGATTTTAGCAAATGGCTGCAATACAACAAAGAGTGAAAAATTTAAGGGGGTCTGAATACTTTCCGTACCCACTGTATATACACAGTATCTCACGAAAGTGAGTACACCCCTCACATTTCAGCAACCATTTTAGTATATCTTATCAAGGGACAATACTACAGAAATGAAACTTGGATATATTTTAGAGTAGTCAATGTGCAACTTGTATAGCAGTAAAGATTTACTGTCCTCTGAAAATAACTCAACATACGGCCATTATTGTCAAAAAAGCTGGCAACAAAAGTGAGTACACCCTAAGTGATAACAGCTATACTTCGTTTAACCATGCAAAGCACCATGTCCTATTCATCATGTTCATGTTTTGGTCTGCTTCACAGGACTATACAAATTTGTGTATCTTGTATTAGAGCAGTTAAAATTTGGTGCTTTGAGTACAATTCTCTCATAATGACCACTGGAT
Organism: Spinibarbus caldwelli; assembly: GCA_039654775.1. Taxonomy (NCBI): domain Eukaryota; kingdom Metazoa; phylum Chordata; class Actinopteri; order Cypriniformes; family Cyprinidae; genus Spinibarbus; species Spinibarbus caldwelli. The sequence continues at coordinate 27,548,030 of CM077227.1, read as the reverse complement.
GTTCAACATGGCACCTCATGGCAAAGAACTCTCTGAGGATTTGAGAATTAGAATTGTTGCTCTCCACAAAGATGGCCTAGGCTATAAGAAGTTCGGTAACACCCTGAAACTGAGTTACAGTACAGTGGCCAGTGTCACACAGAGGTTTTCCAAGCCGGGTTCCACTCGGAACAGGCCTCGCAAGGGTCAATCAAAGAAGTTAGGTCCTCGTGCTGTGCATCAGGTGCAGAAGATGACTTCAAAAAAACATACGCATGAGTGCTGCCAGCATTGCTTTAGAGGTTGCAGAAGTGGAAGGTCAGCTTGTCATTGCTCAGACCATACGCAGCACACTGCAACAAGTTGGTTTGCATGGCCATCGTTCCAGAAGAAAGCCTCTTCTGAAGCTGGCTCACAAAAAAGCCTGCAAACAGTTTGCTGAAGACAACCTGTCCAAACGCATGAATTACTGGAACCATGTCCTGTGGTCTGAAGATACTAAAATGAACTTGTTTGGCTCAGATGGTGTCCAGCATGTGTGGCGACACCCCGGTGAGGAGTACCAAGAAAAGTGTGTCTTGCCTACAGTCAAGCACGGTGGTGGTAGCATCATGGTCTGGGGCTGCATGAGTGCTGCTGGTATTGGGGAGCTGTGGTTCACTGAGGGAAACATGGATTCCAGCATGTACTGTGACATTCTGAAGCAGAGCATGATGCCCTCCCTTCAGAAACTTGGCCGAACAGCAGGTTTCCAACATAATAATGACCCTAAACACACCGCCAAGATGTGATGATGAAGCTGAAGATGAAGGTGATGGAGTGGCCAAGTATGTCTCCAAACCGGAAGGTGTAGAAGCGTCATTTGTCTAACATCCAGCAGCTCCGTGATGCAATTATGGAGGATTGGAAGAGGATGCCAGCAACAACCTGTACAGCTCTGGTCAATTCCAAGCCCAGGAGGATTAAGGCAATGCTAGAGAACAATGGTGCCCCTACAAAATGTTGACACTTTGGACATAGTTTTGACATGTTCACTTAGGGTCTACTCATTTTTGTTGCCAGCGATTTGGACAATAATGGCTATATGTTGAGTTATATTTAGAGGACAGTAAATTTGTACTTCTATACAAGCTGCACATTGACTACTCTAATACATATCCCAGTTTCATTTGTGCAGTATTGTCCCTTGAGAAGATATACTAAAATTGTTGCTGAAATGTGAGGGGTGTACTCACTTTTGTGAGATACTGTATATATTTTCAACATTAATAATAATAAAAAGAAATGTTTCCTGAGCACCAAATCAGAATATTAGATTGATTTCTGAAAGATCATGCAACATATATTCAAATAGATTTTTTTTTTTTAAATCAAAAAATTCTGCCTTGGTGAGCATAGTTTCAGTAGTATATTAATATTGTGTGTTAACATGGTTTTACTGTGCAATATAATAAAAAATAAAGCCAAAGAGATAAAGATAGAATGCTAAAACAGCTGTAAAAAAGTTCATTTTTTCAACAACAACAAAATTCAACAAAACCCTATTCATTTCCATTGTAAGTGCCTCACCCTAACCTAATTTATTCAAAATATTAGTCATATTATATAGATCAGTTAGTTCTAAAAAAAAAACCTGACTGGTACGATTTCAGATTAAAACAAATTATTGCTTTATTCCAACCAAAATCAAACTTTTAAAATGCTTGTGTTAATAACGATGAAGGCCTTGTTACATGTGCTCTACAGCTTGAGTTTTCCTCCACATTTCCATCTGAGGAACCAAATTAAGTTGTCAATGAGTCCACAATCATCCTCTACTACAGAAAAAAATTACGATGAGAAGAACACTGGTTTCACTTTAGGGTATAGAGTGCGAGAGGCAACTGGAACAATGAAACGTTTTACTGCCTTGCAAATTCCTCTTATGATTATGGAGCCAGCACAAGTCATAAATTTAGCACTTTATTCCCTGAACAAATAAATAAATAAAAGGATGAGTAATGGAGAGAAGCCTACGGTCAGTCTTTCACCCTGGACTGCCTCGCTGCAGAATTTCTCCATTTATCAGCTCCCAGCAGCCTTCCTCACCAGATGACGGCGGACAATGGAAGCTGGGCTCCGTTCTCCTCAGTAAACTGTTACCGACCCTAAAATGGGCAATAAATTCTCCTGTTTGGCGTGAAAGCAACGTATTTGGAGGACTGCTTCAATCTCGTCTTAGTTTCAGAGTAGAAATGGAGAAGTGTGTTAGATGATGTCACCGAACACAAAAGACTAATAAAAGCAACGACCTGCATCAAAGTTCTCAATCAGTTGCATCTCTGAGGTGAATTACTGTCCTGTCCTGAGCAGGGGCCATCCTCTGCTCACAAAGAGGCTCCGTCAATTGCAGTGACCACGGGGTGATCGGTGATAATGGCAGACACATGCTGCACGTAATTCCTTTACTGTAAATATGCTTTCACACTTAAAACTCACAGAGAGCGTGAGAAACCCTCGGATCCCATCTGTCTCTCTGTCTCCTGTGCTGCAGATGTTGGGAAGTGTCTGTGCGTTATGTAAGTGGTGAGTAAGGTCAGTGGCCCAGGGTCTTAATCAGGCAAAGATAAGGATGTTTCCCCTTTTATCCTGCACATTTCCTGATTCACACCTTAAAAGGTGAAGCATGCAGTTTCTGCACGTTAGCGGCAACAAATGAAGTTGTAAAATATTGGACCACCACATTTTGCCATTCTCCATTGTTTAGACAAACATGGGGTCTTGCCACAAAAGTGCGCCATTAATTGAGCCAGAACTGACATGTTGGAAATCTCCAACAAACATGAAAGATTTGAAAAAGCAAAAGAAATGTAGTGTTACACTCTTCATGAAATCAACCTACGAATAGTTAATTAACAGTTGACTCTTTAAGGATAGTCAGTTAACTTGGTGACCATTTTAGCAACATGTCGGTAATAGGTTGACTAGTATAGCTGCTATTTAATTTGATGGTAAAAGACTGAAATCTACAAAACAGTTTTGTTAATATTACGGATAAAGGTAACCATTATTATCATATTTTAAAAACACTACTGTTTGGGATCAGTGAGGTTTTTTTTTTTTTTTTTTTTTAGAAAGATATACTTTTATTTAGCAAGAATGTATTAATTTTATCAAAAGTTACAAAAACATTTATTATATTAAAAAGATTTAAATTTCAATCAAATTAACTTCCTATTAATCAAAGAATCCTGAAAAAAAATTAAGCGCTTTTTTGTTGTTGTTTTTTTTTAATCAATATATTTATTATTTTCACATCAACAATTTACAGAATCAAGTTTAGTATACAAGTAATTTAGATTTTTGATTGTTGATCTTTTTGTTTTTCTTGAGCACCAAATCAGAATATTAAAATGATTTCTGAAGGATCATGTCATCACAGAAATAAATTACATTTTAAAATATATTACAATAGAAAACAATAACTTTTGTCATTTTAAAATGTAATATTACTTCACAATATTTGTTTTCAAGCTTCAACAATGCTTCATAAAATGTAACTCAAATCATCATCAATAAAAAAAATAAAAAAAAAATCTGACTTTAATAATTGCAACCTTATTTGTGGTAATGTGCATTTTTATCTCAAAATGTAATGTATCTCACAACCATAAATTTAATTTAATTTAATTTAATATTTATTTATTTATTTTTAATTGTGACTTAATATCTCATAATTCAACTTTATTTCTTATTTTAAATGTAATCTCACAATTATCACATATTGTATGATGTGGATATGGGCTTCCATACAGAAAATATGCTTATTTAACACACACACACACACACACACACACACTTTGATATATGCACAACTAGAGCATAAACAGTCCAGCATATAGTGAGGCAATATATGCATCTGTAGACAGGATCATCAATTTGTTCAATCAATCAGTGACTCTCTTTAACAGAAAGCAGCTGCTACGTGAGGAGAGAAGAACCGATTAATAATGACTTCCCTTGTTTAGCAGACATAATCCTCACCATGATCCCAAAAAACATCATCACAAGTATTCTTCAACAATGTGACTTCTCACTCTCTTCTCACCACACCGATATGACCTCTGAGACCTGGATGTGTTGAGAAGACGCCGGGGTGAGTGGCTGTCACTGCGAGGAGACAGGGTGACGGACAATGGAGGGCTGAAAAATGGTTGCTTGTTTAGTGGTGCGTGTGAATGGCTTGTTAATCACAGATGACAAAGTGGAAAAGTGAGTTCAGGATATAATTTACCCCGAGCACATAAATCAGAACTTGACGTGGCATCTCCATTTCTTCCACTCACCAACAACTCAACAAGTACAGAACGCACAGTCAGTACATCATCAAGCTCACTGTAAATAGTTAAACACAGCACTGAATTTCACCAAGTCACATCCATCTTTGCCTGTCTGCAGCTTCCTTTGTGAAAAACTGTAAACATAACAGGCACGGCCATTATTATGAGAGTTAATAATCAAAAACTGAAGCCATGACATTCAAACTACAAATAGCTCATGTAATGTATCAAATCATTAGTAAAATCTGACAACAATTGGACAAAACAAAACGAAATAAAAAAACAAAACAACCCTGCATTTTTGGAAACTGTATTAAAAAATAACTAAATAAGCAAATAAAAAAAATCTAATGTTGAAGCAATGACATTCAAACTACATATAGCTCATGTAAAAAAGGCAATTATAAAAAATAAAATATAATATAATATATTAAAATTAAAATTAAAATTAAAATTAAAATTAAAATTAAAATTAAAATTAAAATAAAATAAGATAAAATAATTTGTATTTTTCAGGCTGGTAAAGCTAATTTAATGCACTTTTGAGAAAAAAATAAAAAGAACTAAAAAGTTAAACAAAACACTGTATTTTTCAGGCTGGACCAGCTAATTTGCATGCACATTCCAGAAAACAATCAAGCAAATAAATAAAAAGCGAGCTAAAAAACAAATCAAATACTGAAGCCATGACATTCAAAATAGCCCACGTTTAAAAAAAAAAAAAAAAAATCATATAAAAATAATAGCACAAAAAAACAGTGCTGTATTTTTCAGGCTGGTCTAGCTAATTTACTTTATATATCATAACTGCAAAATTGATTTTCACTTTATATCTCAAAATGTGACTTTTATATCTGTAAAATTTTTATATCTTACAACTGTGAATTTATTTCTTGTAATTGTGACTGTATACCTCATAATGCAACTTTATTTTTTATTAATCCCACAATTAGCAGACCTACTTTTTATCTTATGATGATTCACACTTATGATTCACATCCATCTTTGCCTGTCTGCAGCTGCCTTTGTGAAAAACTATAAACATAAGAGGCACGACCTTTATTATGAGTTGATAATCAAATACTGAAACCATGACATTCAAAATACAAATATCTCACGTATATGTTACAAATGGTATGATCAGTATTTCTCTCTAAAGACTAATTCATTATTAAAAAATGACTTGCATAAATAGAAGAAAACATTTTCTGACACTGAAGAGAGGGGCCACCGCTCCTGTAAAAGATATGAAATCATTCTGCACGTTGAGAAATAATTCCTAGCAAGGTCAAAAGCGCAGTGACCCCAAAGGGGCTGCTGCAAATGACTGAATCTCACACCATGGTCTGCCAAACACATAAACATACAGTGGTGGGTTAATAGAAGTTATTCTAGGGCCATACATAGACAAGAGGAGGAAGCTTGATGCTTCTGTCTCAAGGCAAGCGAACCTGACGCTCACTCAGCCTCTTGTACCAAGTGGAAATAGCCTGTCGAAAAGGTCTGCGGGCAGACTGGGTCAAGCAGGGTCAAGAGTATCGGGGTGACAGAGAATAGCTTCCTTACAGCGGTAAGAAGGTAAGATAACAGCTCCAAATCCATCTGTCCAAGAGCAAGACCTTGTGTACGTTTGAGACGAAGCGGTCGCACCATCTCTCTATAGGCGCATGAACATGAGAGAGCATGCTGGTTTTCTCTGCAGGAGCCGAAATAAAAACTTAAGCCGTTGCTGTTGAGCATGAAAAGACTTACTGGGCCCTAACGACTTTGCCTCCACCATGCTGAGATTGTTTGTGGGTAATGTGTTTATAAGAATTTCATTAATTAAAAAGTACAAAGACTGCTTTTGGTGAGCAATAAAATGAAGAAAATCTCATCTTCTCTCACATTTCATTTCTCCTGAAGGGAGAATAATAAGGAGCTATAGTAATGATTAAATAAAAAGTTGTTGTCTGACAAACGAACTGCAAATGAGAGGGAAATTGTAATTGGGTTTCTTCAACTATGGCCACTCTTTGACGCTGTGGACGAAAATAAATAAACTCCCTTTAAAACAAACTTTTCAGTCTCGCTGGTATATTCAATTTGTCCACTAACAATATCCAAAAGTACATCACTTGACAATTATATCATTTTGTTCTGAAACCCATGAAAATTTCCATCACATCTTTATTTACTGAATTTAGCACTTCTAGCTTCTGTTGTGTAAATAACATTTTAAACTTTTTTTTTTTTTTTTTTTGTGGAAAAAGGTATGCTTAATTATCTTGCTATGTCACATTTCATATCTAATATTTAATGTATCCCAAATATAACATTTTATTTACTTAATTATTTTCACACAACAAGTAGTTAAATGGTTTATGACAGTTTAACTCTTTTTTTTTTAGATAATCATAATGTTAAATGTAATAATTTCTATACTTTATCATGGATTTTCATATTTTAATACTGAATGACAAGGGCAAAACAAAATCTATAAATGAAGGGAATTTAAAAAAAAAAAAAAAAATAAATAATATATATATATATATTTTTTTTTTTTTTTTTTTTTTTTTTAAATGTTAATGTGATCTTTAATGTGACCTTCATATTAAAAAAAAAAAAAAAAAAACAGGACATAAAAGTGTCTGTAATTGAAGAAACAACCAATTACATGCAACATGGTCAAGACTTGACTTTGATTCATGCGCCATGGATGTTATAAAGTTTTTAAAAGAAGACATTATCAGTAACAAAAGTAATGGACCAACACGACTGTATCCAAATATTCCAGATCACAAAGTCGCAAGAAAAAAGCACTAAAAATAAATGTTCCAGTAATTACTATGGACCTTTAAAGAGCAGCATCAGATGTCTGGACTCCCAAAAATCTGGCCCTGCTCACATTTAGCGAGATGGATAACTGGTGTGTAAGGTCAGCAAAGACAAATGAATAACACGTAACTTATTTTTCCAACTGACACTGTAAACATCTCAGTTAGTTCTAATAAAAATGAAGTTGAAATTTCTCTTACTGGAAACAGCATCACCACTGACGCAGTGTCATTTCCCAGCTGCAACTGTATTTGCTTTTTAGAGGAACTCAAGAGGGGTTACGATTTTGAGACAGCAGTATCCTGTAAATCAAATCAATGACGATTATAGTCTGAGTAACTCAGTCACGGCAATAAAGAGTAAGTCAGTCGTGACCGCAACAGCTCTTCTTGACTCAACAGGTCAATATAATAATAACAGAGTGCAGATGATGTCAACATATTGCTAATTGTGAATTTGTCAAAATTTCCTTACTCCTTATAGTCAGGGATGTCATGCACCTATTCTTTTTGAGGGGGCACCAGTAGGGGTCCTGGTGCCATACATACGAAAAAAGTAAAAATAAAATGAAGTTAAAGGAATAGTTCACCCAAAAATGAAAAATTCGTCATCATTTACTCAGCCTCATGTCGTTGCAAACCTGTATGTGTTTCTTTCTTATGTTAAACATAAAAGCAGATATTTTGAAGAATGTTGGTAATCAAACAGTTGTTGGTCCCCATTGACTTCCATAGTATTTCTGTCCCTACTATGGAAGTCAATGGGGACCAACAACTGTTTGTTTCTTCAAAATTCTTCAAAATGTCTTATTTTGTGGTAAACAAGAAAGAACTTATACAGGTTTGGAATGACATGAGGATGAGTAAATGATAAAATTTTTATTTTTGGGTGAACTATTCCTTTAATAATAAAATTAAATAAAAGTACATTTAAAATAAATACTAAATATAAATAAATGTTCATTTTTTTATTTACACACACACACATACACACACACATATATACATACATATACATATATATATTAGATAGATTATATTTTACTATATTTTTTTTATTGAATAAACACAGATTTGGTGAGGATAAAAGAATACTTCTTTCAAAAGCATTTTTTTTATTTTTTTTCCAAACTTTTGAATATGTATATAATATTTTGGGCAATTATCAAAGAGACAAACAAAAAACCGTTCCAAATTCCATATAGTCCAAGTAGGTAAAACTAAATTGAAGTTTAATTAGGAGCTGCATGCTTGCATACTTCAGCTTAATGCCGATGTTAATTGTAACATTCCACGACCCTCTAAACAAGAGAGAATCTGGATTAAATGGGGAACACCTCACCCTGTTCTCCATTCACCAGCTGCAGACCGAGGTTAAAGGTCTGACCCGAGGTCAGTGCAGTTCTCAGTGCAGCGGACACTGACCAGGACAGCCACTTAAAATCAGACCATGAGGAAAAATAGTCTCTGAGTCAACCCACACTCCAGCACAGAACCAGCTATACCGCACAAGTGTCACATTCCCTTCCCGTTTGTTTTGTTCTTCTCCTTTTGCCTGTTCCTGGGCGCTGTGAATCCGAGGGAGCCGTAAAAAAGGGAAACGCAAAGCTTTCAGCCATAACAGCAATACATCCTGAGTGAAACTTTAGACAGCCATTAAGCTAATGGGCCACTCAGTCTGTGGTAACCGTCTTCTCGGGTTTCAGCTCTGGAGGCCCCCGGACCTCATATTGATATAAACATTGTGCAATAAGTAACGTTTATGAAGCATTAAATAGACTTTGATGGGCTACTTTCAGGTAGAGCAAATTCAGTCCAGCTGTTTGCTGTTATTTTCATCAAAAAATTCCCGAGATGACACATCAAGAACGGAAACGCAATTTCAGCTCAATAACCGAAGACCAGCGTCAAACATTGATGCATTCGTGGAAATAAAGATGAGCGCGTAAGACAAGACAGCCGATGAGGATTCCACATGCGACGTGTCCAGATGTTCTAGATCTTACAATAGCTTTAATTATTGAACTCTGCTTGACACTTATACTTATGACCTGCAAACTCCCAACAGACCATCATCAGCATCGTCAGCAGAAGAAATATGGCGTATTCTATGCGGCCTGACCAGTGGTGTTGAGCCAACATGAGGTGTTGAGATGTTTTACGAGTTGACATCGGTGAGCAAATGAAAAATGAAGCTGAATCATAACCCTGTTAAAAGCATATTTGGTTTTTATATGCACTTAGAATAAGAAGGTCATTATTCCTCAAACTAGTCCCATTGTGTACTGACAGAAAAGCTGAGCAACAGTTAGCTAAAGCTACACATGAGCCGTGGCAGTGGGAAAGAAAGAGACCAGGTGCTGCTTCCACGGTTTACACAAAAATATTAAGCAGCACAAAATAAAATCAGCATATTAGAATAATTTATGAAGGATTATGTGACACTGAAGACTGGAGTAATGATGACTGGAGAAACAGAAAATAGTTAATTTATACCGTAATAATATTTCACAGCATTACTGTATTTTTGATCAAATAAATGCAGCTTTGGTGAGCATAAAGTAGGATACATATTTAAAAAAATATCTCATTGACCCTAAATTGTATATATATTCTGTCATCTTAACTAATATTCCAATTATCACATTATTACTTACTATAATTTTGAGAGAGAACAATAGTTTAATATTGGTAACACTGTAGTATGGGGACAAATTCTCACAATTAACCAGTTGCTTATTAGCATGTCTATTATTAACATATTGGTTGTTTATTAGTACTTATAAAGTACATATTCTGCATGACCATATTCTACATCCCTAATCCTACCCAATACCTAAACTTAACAACTACCTTACTAACTACTAATAAACAGCAAATTAGGAGATTATTGAGGTAAAAGTCATAGTTAATGGTTTATTAATAGTGAGTATTGGACCTTAAAATAAAGTGTGACCTTGATATTCTTTTAAATTGCTTCATAATTATTATGCCATTTGCATTTTGTTATAAATTCCATAATAGGCTGTTTAATAGCCAATGTGACAACTTACCCCATATAGTGTGACAACATGGCCATGAAAAATGAATTATTTCTTCTGGCCAATAACAGAGGATTACAATAACATTTTTTGTAACTTATAACTTATATGTGACTATGCAGAAAATGCCTTTCAAAAATAAACCCACGCTGACAAACACTGACTGGACTCAAAAGTGTGCCAACTAGCCCTGCTCATCCATCAAACAGCAACACACTCGCAGTCATGAGGAGGAAGAGAAAAAGAAAGGGATTAGTGCATCGTCTCACAGGCTCCAGACCTCCTTCCCCAGTCTGTTTGTTTTTACCACTAAGGGAGTGATATCGTACCCAATTAGAGGGAAGTGCTTTTTTATGGGTTCTTTGGAGGTGCAGCTCTGGAGTACTGAAAAGTGCCACAAACAATGATCTCCTCACTCCAGTCGCTCTCACAGTCAAAAAGCTATTTGGAGTACTCATCCACAGCAGGCGCACCAACACAACACACACATACACAGACAGATCCACAGGGGAAGGGGAAAGAAAGAAGGGATTAGTACATCTTCTCACAGGCTCCAGACCTCCCTTTTGGGTCTGTTTGGTTTTACCACTGACGATATCATCCTCAATTAGAGGAGAAGTGCTTTTTTTATGGCCATGTAGAAATGCTCAAACACACACACACGCGCAGCAGACCCACAAACTGTGTCATATGGGTTCTATATTTAAAAAATGAATCATTAAGTTCTGAGACTAGATGTGTTCAACACCTGAGAAAAAAAAAATTAGACCAGCGAAACATTTGAGCAACAATATGCTGGTTTTGATGTGTCTGTCAAAATAATGGAAACTGTATAAATTTGTAAATTAGGCTGAATGCATAATAGGACTGAGCCATGCAGAACATGTTCCTGGATCAATATCTTTTGTTGGTTTCCTAACAGAAAATACTAGGGTGAACTCTATTCCTAATTATAATATACATGCCAAATCAGAGGGATAATAAATTGATAAGTATGCTGGTTAAACCACTAACCACAGCCTAAAGCCTAATCCAAACCTCAAGGCCAAGAGCATACTCTTACACACAAGAATGAAAGTGCTTGGCAAACACAGATACAAAATACAATATATTATTATTATTATTATTATAGAATAATAAATGGAAAAGGGACCATCTTGCCCCACTATTGGTGTAATATGATTCTCTATTTGGGGCACCCGGAGTAAATTTATCCTAGCTGTTTGTATGCAGTATATATCATATTATAATTTTTACCCAAATATTTATTTGACTAAATGTAAAAATTAAATATTCTACTGAAATGTATGCATTAAGTAGTTGTTGAACAATAACACTCAAATTAAAAAAAAAAAAAAAAAAACAGGATCCTAATCCGATGTTCAAAAGTCTGAAGTCAAGAAGCTTCTGGGGAAGACTTTTTTAAAATAAAAAATGTAAAACTTTTTTAAATAAAAAAAATTAATACTTTTATTTTTCAGACTAAAATATTTGGCAGTAAAATATTTGCTGTTTTCAACATTGATTGATGTTTCTTGAGCACCAGTTCAGCATATTAGAATGATTTATGAAGGATCTTGTGACACTGAAGACTGAGGTAATGATGCTGAAAATTCAGCTTTACCATTACAGGAATTAATTACATTTTAAAATATATTTAAATAGAAAACAGTTATTTGAAATTATAATATTTTACAATAACACTATTTTGAATTTTTGATCAAAACAAACAACCTTGGTAAGCATAAGAGAATATTAAAAAATATATAAATAATATGATTTATATACAGGTATTTTTTTTTTTTTAATTGAAGAAATATCATAGCAGTAAAATTATGAATTCAGATTGAATGATTCTGTTCAAATGGCTTATGTTATGTAGATGTTTGGAACGTATACAATTCATAGAATTATTAAATAATGACTACATTAATTATAATAATTATATTAAATAATAAAAACACCAGAAACAACATGCTACTGTGGGCCTTCTGCCTTAATACTAAAGGGGTGTCATCTTAATTTTTCCCTTCAAAATTAAAACATTATTTGTTAATGTACAGCTCTAAATGAATTACTGTGTCCAAAATCCTCCAAGTATTCAATCAATGTGTTGAGATGATATTTAAGGACACATATAATCAAATAAAACAAAAGTACCCCATCTTACCCTATATATCAACCCTAAAATCTGATTGTAGAGGAATGTTGTTCCTGGACCAACAAAGATGGAACATTTTATAAATCACATTAAGTCATTTCTAACATCATAAACCACATGCAGTGCACTAATGAATGGTTTACACAATCAAAAAAAAAAAAAAAAAAAAAAACATTATTCAGATTTCGTTTCATGCTTTTACATGATATGATACCTTCTGCAGACTTTATGTGAGCCATTGTGAGCTTACAAAACAAGAAGCCAAGATATTACAGGAGAAAAGCTTTAAGACACACAAAAATGCTGATTTCCCACAAGCATGCTGTACTCCATCTCAGTGAGCAGACCCCACTAAAGCCATCCACCTAGACTTCAGACATGCAGGAAACAACTTTCATTTCCCTCTTTGTGTGTTCAAGAGGGTGGACACTCACCCCCCCTTCCCTTCCCAACAATAGGAGGACACGGGGGAGTGGAGGAGCAGGAGGTCTCCATCTTCAGGACCGGGACCTCCTCTATAGGTGTAGACGAAGAGGAGGGGGGGACTGAGCTGCCGATGCCCCCCTAACTCCACAGCGGGAGCTCTCGAGTAATGAAATGGAGGGCGGCAGGACTGGGATTCCAGGCCGCCTCTGTGGAGAGCCTCTTTCTCCCGGCCCGGCAGGCAGCGCAGACCGAACCCGCAGGTCAAGATTCCTGCACTTGCTTGCTTTATTCCTCTGACGACCAAGCTAATCACACTTCCCACACCGTAGCCCCCTCACTACAGTTGGTTTCTCATGTTCCAAAAAAAAAAAAAAAAAAAAAAAACTACACTGTAAAAAACTATCAATTTTAACTGTAAACAATACAATGGTATAAAAAAGGCCATATAAGATGCTTCCTTACCATATGTGAAAACCTGTAAAAATTCTCTGTATTTCATGTAAAATACTGTTAAATCTAGTTTTCGGAAGTAAAAAGGAAAGTCACCTTATAATTTACCTTAAAATTGATATTCCCAGAATTCCATGTGTAACACTTCACATTTGATGGTTTTTCATTGAAATAACTATGTTTCTTGTTAGTTTTTTTTTTTTTTTTAGTTAGTTAGTTTTTGTTTAGTTTATATCTGTTATGCACAATATGGTGTTACACGGAAGCTTGTTTCTGCCATGGGATATATAATAATAATAATAATAATAATAATAATAATAATAATAATAATAATAATAATAATAATAATAATAAATTCAAAAAAAATCCCACAGTTCAATTTCTCACATTTCTGAGTTTATATCTCACAAACAATTCAGATAATTTTTCACAGTTTTAAGGGGGAAAAGTCAGAATTTACTTTTTTTTTTTTCTTTTTACAATTGTGAGATGTAAACAGAAATCAGGGGGGAAAGTAAACTGCAAGATGTAAAATCAGAATTCTGAGAAAAATTGACAAAATTGTGAGATATAAAAAATAATTGCAAGATATATAAATTGTGAGATAAAGTTGCAATAACTATGGAACAGGCTTCTATAGTTTTATGTTACATCACATGTTGTAAATGAAAGTCTATTGCGTTATTTTAGTGTCACGTGTGTTACCATGATGGTGTTTTGTATTTGCGTGTATGAGACCCTGCACCTTCCATATATTAGTATTTACCTCAGCTTGTGAAAAAGCTACTTGTGATGAACTTTGATGCGTCATGTGGCTTTCACTTTACCACCTGTGTTTTTGGTGGTTGTCACTGTATAATTAAGGATATTTAGTACTACAGCAGGTTGGTATATTATCGTTATATTAGTAAATAAAATATACAGTTTTTAAACTGCAAATGTAAGTTAAATCTGTAAAATCTGTTTTTGTCTACTACTACTGTTTTTTGCAGTGAATTTTACGATTTCGGATGCAGCTTACGAGTTTCTATTTCAGTCATATTTAGAGCCTTTCTCAGATACCGACCCTTCCACAATTCCCTCTGCCCACCATTGTTCCCAGGTCCTCTCTTTCTCTGCATTTGCAGGTTAAGTCACACTGAGATGATTTACACGTTATGTGAGTATGTCCATCCGGTAAAAAAACGTCCAGGGTGGCCCCTAGGAGCCCATGAAAATGCACACTCATACACATAACCTCCTGTGCTTCGCCCACGTTGTTTCTAAAAGTGCATTCCATCCTCCCACTAGCCTTGTTTCTCGAGCCTTCATTTTCCCTCGGTACCAGAGTGTGAGCCTTGGGAGGCAACCTGCCACAGACAGACCTGCCAAATAAAAGCTCATTACTACTAATGTTGCTCTAACATGCCACTCACAGGGGGTGGGCTGCGTGAGGTCATGGTTCAGCAAAGCAGGGCACCAACTAAAGTTAATTACACTCTCCCCAGTGGTTCTCAGGCGCTTAACCCGCTCAGGGTGATGTTGGGACGTCCTGCAGCGCTGCAGATACAATACGACAAGAGGCCTCATTTAACTCACTTCTTCGAGAGATAATACAACACACTTGACTAGAAAACTGTGCACAGAAGAAGGTCACATCCTGCTCTCAAAGAATGACAGGCACTTCATATGATGGTAATGGAGGAAGTGATAGCAAAAAGTTCAAAACGCTGGGAATGAGCAATTGAAAACAATGTTGGGGAATGTTACTTTTAAAAGTACCATGTTAAAGCATTGTGCTACTTCTAATAGAAAGTGATTCATTGTGTTAGCTACTGCATGACACCCAGGAACCTGAAGAAACTAAAATAAAAAAGGCTCTTGCTAGCCACCTTTTAATAACTTTACAACTGCTACAAACAAACAAGTTTTTCTGTCTTTTATTTCATAAAATAAAAAAAAAAAAATCAATAAGTTTGTGCTACACTATGTCAGTGTGCTGAGTGTTTAACAGTGGTGGAGAGCACTCAGGCTGCCTGTCGAGACTGTGGTCAGCTCTCTTGGGGATGCATTTGAGGGTTTTTAAATATATTACTCTAAGAATCTGACCTGCTTACCAGAGCTTCCCTATATTCCAGAAAGCTCTAGTCTCTTCTACAGAAGGATGCATAGAGTGTACAAACAACAACTTAATAAGAAGACCTCTGGATATTACTTTAGTCTCGGGATTCTTTCCAAGAAACTACTACATCACAGGTGTTGATGTTGAAGCAAAACTTTCCACTGAACAGTTGGAGAACTGGAGGGTGCTGAAAGTGTTCACACTACAGCTAAATACACTTGTCACTTTTCACAATCATGTTCTGTTCACACAGATTTCTGTAATTTATGAGAATGATGACCAGATTCTACAACCAAATGTACTTCTGAAATGTTCAGGAAGTGACAACCGCATTAACATCACATTCATATAATGTGCAGAGAACCGATCTGAGAGTGCTTCATTCATAAATTGACACCGCCATAGTTTCTTTCTCCCACCAGCCCTGCAGTCTCTGGGAAGCCCATATTGTACACTACAGTCCAGTGAAAGCATGCTGTTTAAAAGTAACATCTTCAAGAAAATACAGCACATTTGTTGATAGATGGTGGTTTATTAGTAAGTGCCAAAAAATATGCCAGACAGACAGACAGACAGACAGACAGATAGATAGACAGATAGATAGATAGATAGATAGATAGATAGATAGATAGATAGATAGATAGATAGATAGATAGATAGATAGATAGATAGATAGATAGATAGATAGATAGATAGATAGATAGATAGTTGGACTATTCTTCTTTTTGCATTTGCAACACTGTGTAGAAAAACTTCACAAGTGGTTCTGGTTTGAGGTTCATAGTTGAAAGAGATGAAAGTTAAAAGAACAACTAAAATTCCATAGCTCAAGTATGCAGTCATCATTTGGAAATATTTTGAGAAATAGTTTGATAGACTTACACAGAAATAAACATACAGCTCCATGGCATATCTTGGGCTAACTATAGGGTTTCTTCATCAAAGTCTGGGAATTTACAGTACCTTCAGGATATCTCATAATCCAATTTTCCAAATTCATTAAAGAATGATATAATTGAATCAAACTTCCAAAACTGCCATGTGGCCCATCTAAGCACAACTGGTTCCTGTTCTCAGCATGGCTAAAGAACTAAAAAAACTCCTCTTTCTCAGGGCCTGCATAACCAGGCACAAAATGATGCATTCACATACCACAGCGAGAGTCTGGGTCTTAATGGTCTGGAACCTGCACTGCGAGGACAGATTTCCAGAGAGGCTTTTGTCACTCATTGGCAACGTGTGGTCTCCTATCTTCACCTTCTCCATATGAAATCTACGCTGCCAAGTTTGGTATCTGTCAGTTTGTTGTGTCTTTTTTTTTTTTTTTTGCATTAAATTGATCATGTGACTGTAAATACATTTACAAAAATTTCTATTTATTTAAGAATCCTGAAAAAAACAATAATGATGGAGTCCACATACTGTAAATATGAAGTAGCACAACTGTTTCCAATATATAATAATATTGGAAATATAAATATTTCTTGAGCACCAGATCAGCACATTAGAATGATTTCTGAAGGATCATGTGAAACTGAATAATTGAATAATGGCTGCTGAAAATAAAGCTTTCCATTACAGCAATACATTTCTAAATATATTAAATAATAATAAAAAAAACAACTATTTTAACATTATAATAATATTTCTCAATAGTACTGTTTTTATAGCATTTTTGATAAAAATAAATGCAGCCTTGATCAGCATAAGAAGCTTTCTCCAAAAACATTTTAAAAATCTTACCAAACCAAACTTCTGAACTGTAGTATATATGCATATGGAATTACAAAGAAATCTAGATTATTTGGTGTCAGTAGTTTAAACGTGACAAAATCAACCACAGAGCAAGATTTTTTCAGATCTTAAAAAGGCAAATCTCATCCACCTCATAAGACACATTTTTGGAAGTGTCTCTAGGTCAGTGGCACAAAAATGCATCTCTCTGGTTGCATCCCACCCATAGATGATAAAATTTTGTAATTTTTTTTAGCAATTCAGCAACACCGCCCATCCTTAAATATTTATTTAATCCACAAGCCAAACGGACTACTGACGGCTGTTTACACACACACACCGGCTCTTTGCTGGGGATTGGGGTGAAAGGGAGGAACATTTGCAAAAATGTTTTCATAAGAGGTGAAGTGCGCTTTTCAACACATTCCTTATTCCAAAGCATAGTGGTTTCTGAGTCACTGCCATATGACCTCATTACCTTATAAAAAAGGACAATTATACAGGATATCATCTAAGTGGAGTAATAAATGTAGCATAAAGAGAAGGGAACGTCTGGCACATGCTTTGAAAAGGAGCCACGGAGCATTCAGTCTCTCCCTGACCAAGCAAGCCCCTGTTGACAGAGGCAGAGATGGCATCCACTGATAACGGCTGTTCATCATCACATTGCCAATGCGGCTGCAGAGAGCATCGCTAGAGGAGATGGGTCCACACTTACTTCAAACCGGCCATCGACCTGACCGGTCAAAGTCTTGCAGCGTGAATCGCTGCGGAGAGTGGACACAAAGCCATAAATGATGACAGACAGAATGAAGAGGGGCAGAGCACATGTAAACAATCTCCAGCCAAAAGTGATTCCACCCCCCAAAATGGGCTCCTTACAGGATTTAGGTGTCAGGAAGCAGTGATTAAAGGCCTTGGATGGGACAAGCAGCATTATATGTTTCACTATTCATAGCATCAAATAGATTTCTCACAATTCAGCTAATAAATAACACAACGGGTAATATGGAGATTAAGGTCTGTCAAGGTTTGCTAAAGTAAAGCAATGCCATTAGGAAATGCTGACGCAGCCAATAGATTTCTTCTTTAAAACAAGAGAAGAATGGCACTAAAGCAGCCATTAGTGCTCTGATCAGAAGCACATTGGCCACAGTTTTTGGCGAGCAAAGGTCTTGAACGTGTTTGAAACTGGGCACAGAGTAAAGACCATGTCTCTTCAACAAAGCATGTTATTCTGCAGACTAAGCAAAACCAAGCAAATGCCACATTTCTCAACTTGATGCTTTTTTCTGCTCTTCTGAAACCAAATACACCTCTATGTTTTGCTTGGCAGTCATGCTTACACTGAGACATAGCTGAACAGGTTCTGGCCAGTGCGTTATCCAGAGTGCTCAAGGGATTGTAGAGCGCAATGGAAACTCTCTGTTGCTTAAACTTCACAAACTCTCACAGTTAACATCTATATCAATACACTGTATAAACAAGTTGACTTAAAAACACATCTTGCAATATCTGTCAAGCATTGCTACATTTCTCAACAAAACATCCAACTTAAGAAACTGTAGATGATAACTGTAGGAATATATGCAAAAAAAAAAAAAAAAAAAAAAGAACAAATTGCTTGGGTACTTTGCATTTGATGCTTTATAAAATTATTTAATAGAAAAATTGGAGAGTTAACCTGACTATTTTTACCTCTCTCGCACTTCTTTTTTTTTGCCTTTTGCCTTTCCAGTACTAAAAAAAAAAAAAAAAAAAAAAAAAAAAGAAGAAAAGAAAAAGTCAAAAGTGCTTGAGATGTCTTTGGTACATTACTATACATCTGTCAGAAATTATTTTATTTTATCAGCAAAACATCCAGTTTAAGTAATTGCTCTTCAAAAATCTCACAGAAACACTGTGTCTGGACTTAGAACAAAAGTGAAACACGTTAGATTGTGATGTTGGCCCATTTTATGCAAAATAACAGCCTAATTGCATACCAAACTAGGGAATAGTGATTAGTCATCATTACCAGTGAAGCGCAGCCAAGAACTTCAGAATGCTTCCTCGATGCAGAGATATTGCTTTGATATATTTCTCAACTCTGGAAAATGCATATACCAAAAAGGAGTAACAAGGCATGCTTAGGAAATAGTGCATCTGATGCGTTGCAAAATAACTAAATTGAATTTTCCATTGTAAGCTAAAGTAGTTTCAAAATGGCCAGATTTGCTTTTTTATCTAACAATGTCCAAATATAAAAAATAACAAGTTGACACACTATGCTGTGTTATTTAAGGACCTCAGATTAGAAGGTCAGCCGTGTTGCCGTGCGCTAAACAGAGCCGGCCAGCCTCAGTCAGGGGCAATTGGGCCTGGGGTTTGTTTTCCCATGAGTCATCTATAAACTCCGCTCAGGTGCGCAGTGTCCTCATCCAGTGTTTTACACACATCGTGTGATGTCATCCAGTCACTGGCCTGCGAGCACAGCAAAAATAATATTTAGCCCTTAAAAAAAGCGTTTCTTGGATTGGTTTCTATGGTTACTTAAATATTGTGAAGAGCTGGTGGGACACCCGTAACATTATATAGAGGACAAAGGTTAAGCTTTGCTACGTATCGTCTGCCAGTTTCACTAGACTCTGGGCTCTGGATGGTCTTTAAAGGCACTTTGAAGAAACACAACACATCTGGATATTTGAAAATACATCAATGGACGAATAAATAAATAACTGATAAAGATCTACTGAGCAGAAAATCATGGTGTAGTACAGAGCTGCTGTAGGGCAGTAGTGTCCGGTACTGTACGTGTGTTGATTGAAACTAGTCCATGGTATTTTTCATGGAGGATTACCAGGTTTACCTCTGTACAGAATTTTGTGAGATGGCACAATGATCTGCAGCAACCTAAGTCCAATCACTACCCCCTTCTGCTCACCCCTTAAAAATAGCCTAAAACAAGAGTTTCTCTCACTGGGCCAACATCAACATCCAATAAAGCTCAAAGATAAACATGGGGCGGGTTCCATGGCAGAGTAGATTTCATCCCTTGGGAAACGTGGCCAATTCTCCCCCATCTGCTCAAACACAAACCTGCTGGCTTTTACGTCGAACAAAAAGGACTCCCGTTAGAAAACATTACCTGGAATTTTTATGATTGTCTTCAAGCTGCTGGGAGAATTATATATCATGGTGACCTTCGGTTTTGATTGGCTTGCATCGGTGACAGGTCCGTTTCTCTTGGAATCGATTCTTCGTACGATTCCCTCCTGCACACTTTTAAGGGAAAGAGTGGTTTGAGTTTAAAAACATCAGCTATGCTGCCATCTCACTTTCACAATGTCCTTGACTGTGTACCAAGATAAAGAGAACAATTTTATGCTGGAGCACGTTCAAGAAGCGGACGCAGGTGTTGCACTGCAAACGGAGGAACCTTGTTGAGATAATGACAACACTTAAATGAGGTATAATATTAGAGCATAAAACTAACCACGCATAACTTCTCACACCTTGAATCCGCAATGCATTCGACCTGTAAAACCAATTAGCTCAATAGGGGTTAGTCGTTCAAACATGAACCAGTTGTGTGGTTCTATATTTTCCATTAAAGGCGAAAAACCTATAAAAACATGGTTTAAAGTGCATTTGTATAATTATATCAGCAAATCATCTTAACTGATTGGGTTAAACCATGTGAAAACTTCTATATAGTCTTCTCCCATCGTCTGGACCCTCAGTGTGTTGTTTGAAGTCAAATGTCTGGCGTATTGGAGTATTGCAGCCATTCAATACACTCCTCCCTTGTCAACAGATGTTTCAAGGCAATGAAGCAGCAGGAATCATGTGACAGGGGAAGAGTGTGGGAATGAGCTCGAAACGACGACTAAATGTGTGTTTTTTTGTGCGAAAGTCAATTCGTGCATTACACCAATCTACTGCAGATCTGTCACTATGTGCCAGTGAGCAGATGTTTGGCTTTTTAATGATGCAGCATCTGGGATTTCTTACAACAGCATATGATACAATAACACAACCATTATTTACACCAAACCCAAAATACTTTGCGAAGCACACAGAGTTACGTTCAGTGTTTACATGTCTCTCTTTTAGGCATGTCACCAAATTACCAAGCTGTAATTTACAAAAATGACTTCTCCTAATTAGTTTTATTATTTTAAAATGACTACAATAATTTTGTGTGTGTGTGTGCTAAGGATAAAAATGTCACAAGTCATTTAGAATTTTGAGGTGTTAGAATTTTAATTTGGCAGACAAAAACATTTGCTGGAAAAAAAAAAATCTTTAATATACCATATAAATCTAATTAATACAATATAAATAAAATTATTACAGTTGTGGTCAAAATTTTACATACACTTTGCAGTATATTTTACCAAAATATGATGGATCATACAAAATGCTTGTTATTTTTTATTTAGTACTGACCTGAATAAGATATTTCACATAAAAGATGTTTACACATAGGCCACAAGAGAAAATAATAGCTGAATTTATAAAAATGACTTTGTTCAAAAGTTACATACGCTTGATTCTTAACACAGTGTTGTTTCCTGGATGATCCACTTTTTTGATAGCTGTTCATCAGTCCCTTATTTGTCCTGAACAGTTAAACTGCCCACTGTTCTTCAGAAAAATCCTGCAGGTCCCACAAATTCTTTGGTTTTCCAGTATCTTTTGCCAACCCGAACCCTTTCCAACAATGGCTGTATGATTTTGAGATCCATCTTTTCACACTGAGGACAACTGAGGGACTTACATGCAACTATTATAAAAAGATTCAAATGGTCACTGATGCTCCAGAAGGAAAAATGATGCATTAAGAGCCAGGAGTGTAAACTTTTGAACAGAATGAAGATGTGTAAATTTTCTTATTTTGCCTAATATCTTTCTTTTTTTTTTCATTTAGTACTGCCCATCAGAATCTACAGAAGATATTTACGTTAAAATAAGTTCAATTTACCCTGATCTTCAAATTCAAAAAGTTCTCACCTACAGGCTCAATGCATCAGTGAGTGCTTGAAACTTTTGTAATAGTTGCGTATGAATCCCTTAGTTGTCCTCAGTATGAAAAGATGGATCTCAAAATCATACGGTCATTGTTGGAAAGGGTTCAAATATGCAAAAGATGCTGGAAAACCAAAGAATTTGTGGGACCTGAAGGAACTTTTTGTGAAAAATTTGTGAATTTTTCTGAAGAACAGCGGGCAGTTTAACCATTCAGGACAAACAAGGGACTCATTAACAATCACACCAAAAAAAAAAAAAAAAAAAAATCATCTAACACAGTATTAAGAATCAAGCCTATGTAAACTTTTGAATGGGGTCATTTTTATAAATTCAGCTATTATTTTCTCTTATGGACTATATGTAAACATCTTTTATGTGAAATATAGTATTCAGGTCAGTACTAAATAAAAAAAAAATAACATGCATTTTGTATGATCCCTCTTAATTTGGTAAAATAATTAACATTTTGCAGGTACTGCAAAGTGTATTTATTATTTTTTTTTTGGAAAAATAACATTTATATTATTTTACATTTTGAAAGCTATCTAAGGACTAGATAGAGACTTAAGGGTGAGCTGTTTTGACTTGGGCCAGTGAGCAACCACAAAGACCACACTAACAACCACATAGCAACATGTTTAAATGCTCTCAGAACACCTTAGAGCAACAACATGGCATCCACAAAATCCCAGCATTATGGCTGCACATTACGCACGGGTAAGTACCCCAAAAATAAAAACCCTTTGCACATCCTAATGCATGTTGACATTAAATAATTCTTAATTTGCAATGACAAAATGATTTATCAATTCTAATGATTGCGGTAATGAAGTTCAGCTCAGGTATGGAGGGCTAAATTAGATCATCCGCAAGGAGCGGGTTGGGAGATAGATGAAAGGAGAACAAGGACACACAGGGGCCTTCCAAATGTTCTCCACCTTCAATAAGTCTAATGAAGATCTGGAACTGCCTGTAATCAAATGCACCTGAATCGTGCTTGCTCTAATTCCCTCTGAAGATCATGTTAATATTAAAAGCCCTGTTATTAGAGAATGAGGTCCAAAGAATTCACCAGCTCTGCTTACATCACCTCCTCTCTGCCTGGGGTAAAACCAGAGGAAACAGTTGTTATTCTGCTCTGGCATACTAAATTGTTTTGCACTGGAATCAACTGTCTAGGAATTAAAACAGCTGGTTTAAAGACTAAAAACACACATTTCTGTGTGGATCAAGGAGATCCTGCAGTATTGACTGTTTATGTACTGTAGTTACATCGTAACTGGCATCTTGCCTAAAACAAAGGAAAAGAGGATGAATCAAGAAAAAAGATGTTGGAAAAGGTATCTGTTACTGATATGGTTTTGGTTTCAGCCCAGGGTGTAGACAGTTATATGGGAAATCCCATTACCCATCTAAACATTAGGCTACAGGCCAGAAGGATCTAGAGCTTTAGCTTTGATTGATTCCCCTTCATCTAACACATAAAGGCCTCTTAAAGTGAAACGAAACCATTTTCCGAAATCAAGGGCCATTCTGCATGTGTGCTCTATAGTTGGACAATTTTATATAAAGACTTGGTCTCAATACCCAGGTTTTCATCCACATTTTAATTTTATATTTAAGATATTGTATAAAAAAGCATGGGATGGGAACCAAATTTCCAAAATGTGCATAAAAATTCCACTTCAGGTGGATTAAAGATAATTTGATCAGAAGACATCTACATAAACTGATAGAAACATGAATAAGATCCATCAAAAAAAAATATGACTTTGCTTCAAATCATGCAACTGAATGGCTCAGACAGTAAAGCTTGGTGCTAGCAATGCTAAGATCATGTGTTCAATTCCCAGGGACTGCATAAACTGAAAAACAAGAACAAAAAACACAAATACCTTGAATGTAGCGTAAGTCACGCTGGATAAAAGCATCTGCCAAAACGCATAAATGAAAATGTAATGAATAATACACTCAGAGAAGAAAAGAAAACACGTCGCTCTGGTCATTCTGCAATGTCAGAGCCAAAGCCTTTCATCAAAATGACTGGCTGCTATTTTTGCTCCCAGACATAAGAGGATGAAATGGGATTGGAACGCTGCTTTATTAGCAAATTAATTGTGATATTCCAAAACTTTTGGAACTTAGGAAATTTGTTACTTGGGTGCAAACATAGAGTGCCCTCTAAACTTTGGAAACAGGTACAAAAGGTACAAAAGCTAAAATGTACTAATTAGGCAACAATATGTACATTTATTGTACGTACATGTGCAAATTAGGAGTAAATAAGGTACAAAGATGTAATTTTTAGCTTTTATACTTTAGTGTACCACCCTGATGACAGCTTTTTTCCAGAGATAAGCTTTCAAAATGAGGTTTTAGGCAATATCAGTATGAATCTGTACCATTTCATGAAATGTTGAAGTATTCTTCTATATTCTGATTTTTTTTTTTTTTTTTTTGGTAATGAAATGTGCTTCATAGTTTGTCATCTCTTATCAATATAGTCATAGCATAGTCATTAGAAAATGCTTAGCCTAGGGTGATTTCAAACTTTTGGAGGGAATTGCAACCACTGACCACACTAGACTCTCCAGGACAAATAATGTAAACTCAAAAGTATTTGTGTATATGCAATTATTTGACAAAAGCAAGCTTCTCTTCTTTCACAAAAGTCATCAAGCCACAAGTGAGTGCTCCAAACACCATGTCCAATTTCAATTCTTCAGCATTTTCATTGGGTTATCAAATTAAATCTGCTCTGAGTTGGTCCTGGGGAGTGTAAGAGCTATGTGGGATTCTGGACAGGTAAAACAAACCAAGACCCTCGAAAAGTGAGAATAGAAGCAGGCTGGTCATGTGCATTTGGAGAAGAGGTCATTAGAGGCATGAAAGAGTAAAAGAACCCCGGAGAGAAAGAGGTGGACGTGTGGGCCATGAGCCAGCCGGTACTGATGGTTAACTAGTGAGGTAAGGAACTGTGTTAAACTCCTTCACCTGGAACAGCATCTGTAAACATCCAGCTGTACAAATACATATGTGTTGAGTGCTCCAGGCTGGCTACCTTGCATGAGGGCATCAGCAACAAACAAACAAATGCAAAGCTGTTTAAATGTAATTACTTCTGTGGTGTAATGAAATCAGGCATGGCAGATACGTTTCAATACTTTCCTTCCGCCCTTTACCAGCAGAAAGACATCTATTAAATGTTGGATAGGATCTAATCTGTTTGTTTTGCTTTATTCTTTGCAGGTTCATATTTTAGTTGGTACACTGAGGGATTGTAAAAGCTTATCTAAAGTAACTTGAAGGAAACTGTTTGCTGCGGGTCCTGCAGAACACGGTGACTCCAATTATTATCAAGTCACATTTAAAAGGAAAAAAAAAAAATACTCCCCAGAGCCCATAGTTTTGGGCCAGTTAATGCATCAGTAAGAATGTGTTGGATCTGCCGAATAACACACACACACACACACACAAAAATCTGTATTATTTAGCACTGTATGCCATCAGTTTTGTGTGTCTGTGTGGAAATTATATAAATTATTTTAAATAACACAATTTGAAACTATTTAATTTAGATTATAATCATAAATTCTAATATATATATATATATATATATATATATATATATATATATATATATTTAAATTGTAAAGAAAACAATGTTTTCTAACAAATATAAAAAGACGTTCTAAAGGAAAAAGTAAATTACATTTTTTTTTTTTGACTCCAAATCTAAGTAGAATACAATAAATAATGACCATGAATTAATTTTAGTTTTAGATAGATATTTTATTAAACGTAAAAATGCCATCAGACAGCAATAACCGGTTTGGTAATTGTGCTAATTTAGTTTAGTTTAACACATAAAAATATCAATACAAAAACTACGCAGTGGTCTCAAACTCAATTCTTGGAGGGCCACAGCTCTGCAGAGTTTAGCTTCAACCAGTTCCAACTCACACCTGCTTGGAGGTTTCTAGTAATCCTGAGGAGCTTGATTAGTTGGATCAGGTGTGTTTGATTAGGGTTGGAGCTAAACTGTACAGAGCTGTGGCCCTCCAGGAATTGAGTTTGAGACCAATTAAATAATTATTAATTAATTAATTAATTAAAAAAATAAATCAACAAACTAGAAAACACTGAAAATACTCAAATTAATCTACAACAGTAATATGAGTAAAAACTAATAAACTAAAAAGAAAAAGTCAAAGTAAAATAGATAAAAACTAAATTAAAACGATAATAGCCAATCTCTTAAAGGTCTGGGACTGCCTTAAACCAGCACTGCCTTAAACACCCCAAATGATCAATGTGCCATGGCAGAGAAACATCACATGTATTTTACCATAGTGAACTTCTTTCCAATGCATCGTGGCACACGTTTTGGCGAGCAAAGGTGTGTTTCCAACTCAATAATAAAAGCTAAGTGCTTTCAAAGCCTTGGTTAAGCAAAAGACTAACCTGCTTGGCGCCCACTTGGCACATGAACAACCTGCATGACATCAGAGGGCCTGGAGCCCTGTTAAATCATGTCCCAGCAGGGCTTTTTTAACGCCAAGGTCAGTGCTGACCGCAGGGTAACAAGCAGATGGGGATGAGGAATCCCTACCACAAACCGCAATGCCACAGAGGGTCAGCTTCCATGGCATCACCGTCACACTACTTCAGAGAGGGCATATAGGGAGCGTTTGGCTCCTGAAGATGGTTTGGGCTGGGAAAGCAGAAGGACCATCTCCCCAAGAGGACCAGACCCCACTGCAATGGCAGGAACAGTTCCATTAGCTCAACCCAGCATGAGTCACAAAAACCTGAGGTGTTTGCAAAGACATGTCAATAGTGCGAAGTTGCCTTTTAAGAAGAACAAGGAAATACTGAGAAAGGCGTATGCACCTTGTTTCTTTGAAGGACTCTGGACTGTTTGATGGAGTTGGTCACTAACATGACTTTCAAGACTCACATCAAATTTCCTAAAATTTTTAGCCAACATACTATTGAATGGAAAAACTGTATGATATCCCTTTTCCACTAAATTGCTGCTGCAGCCGGTGCTTAACCAGGGAATCCGCAAATCTCTCTTAGAATTTGTCCATTTCCACTGCACTTTAGATACAAGAATTGACGTACCCAACCATATTTCTGATTGGACATTGCTTTCAAAAGACATGCCTATGATACTAAACACTGCAAATACACACAGTAAATATAAACCTTTGCCTTAAAAAACAAAGCACGCACACAAATACGAGCGTTTAAAAGCAGGTGCCTTTCAGCGAATAAGAAACTGAGTTGTTACTATGCAGAAAGACTTCCGGAAGAATAAGTGTGTCTCAAGCAGATATTTGTCTTAATTTTACACTAAAGGCAAAAGCAATTAGTCGCTTTCAGACTTATTTTATTTAAAAGTGAACTATTCAGTCAGATAGCAAATTATTATGAAAGCAATTAAATTCAAGCCACATCAAAAAATCCAAGCACTCTTCAAACCTTGAAAACACTACATTCAAATGCAAGCATTTCAAGGATTTCTAGCAGCCGTACAAACCCTGCTGCCCATAAACAAACATATTTTAGTGTTATCAAGAACATATTTTTGACATTAACAATTATTTAAGCATCTTTATGCCAGCTTAACATCACAGTGGGAGGTTATTTATATAACAAACAACATATAAATGTACTGGAGTAAAAATTTAAGCGGCTGGAACAGGTGTGCAGAGCAACAGAAATAAAAATGGTGTTTCTGTAAAATGAAAAGGGTCAAATTTGGCCCGTAGCTCTGCCACTGGCGCTTGCACCCTGTCAATGGAAAAAAGGGATATGAATAACTAACTCTTCATTATGACCACCAAGTTTAGACAATGCATAAGCGATGCTACTTTATATCCATAAATGAATAGCAAGTATAAAAAAAACAACAATATTCTATATAGCGTCAAAACATAAGAAATGTTAATAATAACCCCCAACACTTTTGTGGCATCCATTTGTAACATCATCAAGGGAAATACACAAATGAAGGATCAGCAGTGTAAATAATAATAATAATAAAAAAAACTTTCATGTTGCATGTATTCTCACTATTGCCCTCTTCTGGTCTTGCATGACAAGGTAAATAATGACCTCTGTTCCTACAGTCTGCTCCTGTAAAAGATACATACATCTACTTCCCAAACAGCAGCATGAAGAAAGGCAATAAACGGCACCATTCCCACTGTGAGGATGTGAAGATGATGTCATACATGAAAGATGAAGATAAAGGTGGATTTAGAGGTCTGGAGAACATTCTAGACTGTTATCAACAGGCAACTCTTCTCAAAACTCAAAGGTGGGCAGAAAGTACAAACACTACGTTGATCAGTCCCTGGCAGCCCAATTAATTCTGACAGAAGGATTAAAGGAGGGTGACTCCCAGGTCATGTGATCATCAGTGGTATACACCCAAAAAGTGAGAGACCCAAACATTTACTTTCCTGTGGTCCTGGGGTCAGGTCCTTTGATCCCACACAACATGGGCAAGAAGCAAGGAGCAGATGCAAGCACAGAACTGACTGACACCTGAGGTGACCAGCTGGAGACACTGCATACAATACTATTCAAAACTCTGGGGTCAGTAAGATTTTTTTTCTTTCTTTCTTTTCTTTATTAAAAACATTTCAGTTTTGCCATCACAGGAATAAATTACATTTTAAAACATATTCGGATAGAAAACACTTTTTACTGCATTTTGATCAAATAAATGCAACCTTGGTATGCATAAGAGATTTCTTTTAAAAACTTTTGAACGGTACTGTATGTCAGAAACACAATCAGGCAGTATCCAAAGGTAGGAAGGACAATTCCTTTCAGATTTTATTAAAAACCTCTTTGAGTGGGTGAATTTCACAATTCAACTGCTTTAGATTTGTTTTAGTGCTTGTAATGAAAATGTCAAAGTAAATATACATAAAATTTCAAATATTAACTAAATTTTTCACTAATTTCCTCATTTTTAAGATGATTTATGATTTCCAGGCCATGTTCTTAACAGATTTTGTGTATTTTCTTACAGGTCAGTCAGATATTAGTAATTAAATCTGAAATAAAAATTACTATCTCGTTATAAGCCATCCATCTGATACTGAGTCAACACAGGAGAGCAAAATATCATCTGAGTGAAGTTTTTTGCTAAAAACCTGCTTTCGTGAGCAGCCAGAGATAATGGTCCCAATGTTAACTTGTCGATGGCTGAAAGCCAAATATCTTGTTGCTTTACAGAGCGAGGAAAGAAACACTGAACGGTTACTCAACCATGTGTTACCCAAGTTAAGTGGTACAAATTGTTTATTAACAGGTATTAAGTCGTAATACGATCCAAAGAGATGAAGGACACATGTGTTGCTTTAGATATCTGGGCTAGATACTGTCCATCATACATAATTTACACAAAACTAGACGCAAAAGTTCAACAGTCATGAAGAGAAACTGATCATGGATCACAGCCTAATAATGGGCCCAACGCTGAGACAAGGCAACATAAATTCCACTGTACACGTAAAAGTTAAAAGAATAAAAGTAAAACGTTCATCTTTGACAGTCCATATAGGTTGTGTGATCTACACTGTAGCTCACACATATTGAAATCTTTAAGTAAATTTTAGGTCACAGGGTCAAAACTGTTGAACAAAGGGTTGTGATGGGGAGCTCTCATCATCCATGTTATCCACGTGTGCTCTTTAACAGTTTCTGTAACAACAAAGGGAAGAAACAATTATTTAAAGCAGGGGGTGGCACCATTGATACGCGAAGGGATAATCACTGGAATGAGAGCAATAGCCAGAGTAGCTATTCCATTTTTGTATTTTTAAAAGGACACTTGCACTCGCAAAGTCAATTTAGAGTAGTTATTTTTCCTATATATAAATCTATATATAATCGTTTCAATATATAATAATATAGCCTATATCATTTGTAAACGCCCAGTTTCTCAGTTACGCCCCTGTTTTTTCCCCTCAAATTCCCACTTTCCATGGCAGAGTTCTACATTACACACCTGTTTTCAGAGGCGGCCATGCTGAACCAGTCTGTGTCTGAACTCTGTAAAGCATGTAATTCCTAACATGTTTAGTTGTGACAGGCCATCATGACTTCGCTCTTGATTTGGAACAAGCAGAGCACATTTCATGCCCCTGCTGCTCAAGTGCATCTGTACAAGGAGCACTCTGCACACAATTACATCTTAATCAAATAAGCTGCCTGCCCTCATGAAAATAAACGCAGTGCGATGACTCAAAATTGGCCGGATCTCTGTTCAGTGTTATTGTGACTCATTTGATGTGGTGCCCCATTCAAATCAATAGCGCTGGAGAAAATATCCATCAAAGGGGTGGCTGCAAGATGATGTAGCCGGATTCTGGCTGCAATACGAGTGTGTTCATTTGCTGCCTTAATTCCTTTTTCAGGTCATGCAGGGCCTGAGCCTCAAAACAATAGATGAAAAAATAAATAAAAATTACAGGAGATTCAGCTGGGCCTAATCTACAGTAAAACACTGTATCTAAACTAAATCTAACAGCAATCAACACTGCAACTCTGCCAAAGCATGGATTGCATTTATGATTAAACTTCAGACACATGCTTTCATTCCTGAATATTTAGTCTGTTTAAAAAAAAACAAAAAAAAAC
Organism: Spinibarbus caldwelli; assembly: GCA_039654775.1. Taxonomy (NCBI): domain Eukaryota; kingdom Metazoa; phylum Chordata; class Actinopteri; order Cypriniformes; family Cyprinidae; genus Spinibarbus; species Spinibarbus caldwelli. Next base: position 27,517,326 of record CM077227.1, on the reverse strand, counting down.
AAAAAAAAAAACAGACTTCCCAAGGACATACCTGGGTCAATTTTTTTTCTCCAGAATTTGGGGTGAACTGTTTAAATTTGTCAAGAAAACAATGTGTCAGTGGAAAAAATCCTAATGGTGCTAAATTTAGGCCTCCATTCTTTATGGAAAATGTCATTTCTTTTTTTTTTGACCTGGACATGATCGGGTGACTGTGAGTGTGTTTTTGTACTGTTTTATTCTGATTTGTTTAAAACAAAATTCCATGCACTCCAGTATGGTGTTTAAAGTCATATTAAAATCTATCATAATCAGCACAGGGCGCACACAGCTGCCAATTTCTTTCCATTTGTGAGCGCTGATATGAACTCATCCAGTCTCAGTCTAAAAAACAGGCTGTAACAGACTGGACCTGCAGATAAGCTGCCATTCACTTAATGTAGCTCTTGGCAGTCCACTAATGAACAAATTGATTGCTGTAACACATACTATTGAGAAGATCAATAGGGCGGCCATGGGTAACATCTGCTAACAATGCAGCCTGATTAAATTAATATGCATTGGAAACGTAATCCAGCCAATCTCAGGTACCCACTGTGCTTTTTAGAGAACATCATTGCCTCAACACATTGTTGGACCTCAGGCTAAAATAAATCAATTGAAGTATAAAGTAGGGAAGTTGGAAGTACATTTTGTCTGATAGTTCAATGGTGCACAAACCAGAGATAAAAAGAAGTCACTTTCTAACCTTTACGAAATAATAAACACAACTAAATGTTTACATGAGAGACCTACACTCACAGAACAAAGGTTCAAGAACAAAAGGAAAGCAGCATATTTTGTCCATAGGATCATCTTCACTAGATTCAGGGGAAATGAAGATTAACGGTATGCACATTTAAAGACAATTTTAACAGTCATGCCTTGTAATATATTTAACAATGAACAAAACTGACAATAAATACTCCAAATTGCTTTTAAAAATAAATGGTATAGTAATAATAATTATTGTAAATTAATAGAATTCATATAATGATTGTATGATTTTATATAATAAAATAATTTATTAAATAAAATGTTATAAATCTACTATACAAATTTATAACAACCATTTTTGCAGAGCAAAAATTAAATGTTAATATTTTCAGCTACTTGATATTGTGGGATATTGCTTGAAAGTTTTAGTGTCCACATAGCTACATTAAACTAATACAGTTTAGAGGCCTCTTAATTAACTTAATTATTATGGCGGTGTTGGATACCTTCGCAACAGCTCTGACGTGGTGAACTTTGATGGTTGCTGATTTCTCCTCAAAGGCCTTCACCCTGGACTCCTCCGCAAGATGATGCAATACAACCAGGAGGTTGAGCTGTGCCTGTGGACACAAGAGAAAAACCAATTAGTTCATTCATTTGTTATTTATCTGACACTGTAAATTACAGTACACTTATTACAGAGTCTACACCCTTGGAGCTATCTAGAGCATGTGAATGGAATACACTGAGAACAATCGTTAACTGCTAATTAATTGTTAATTAAAAAGGATGTATTACTCAAGTAAAGGCAAGGCATTTGCAGAATTTCCAGACTGTAAATTATTGCACAAATTACTTTGGTTTATTACTCAAGATAAACACACAAAGGCAGAAAACATATTAGTTTCCTTTAAACAAAAACCATACTAAAACCAAGCCAGAGCTAAAAAGAACCACAATGCTTAAGTGATGGACAGCCATGTAATCATTTCAAGAGACTCTTAGTGACTTGGCGCACAAAAGACTAAACGTTTGGAGTCAAAAGGACTATCCAATGTTTTGAACGACTCAAGTGAATATCATCCGCCAGGTGTAGCATGCAGAGCTCGCCCTATACCTGTGCATGGATCAAGAGATAAGTACCGCCGTAAAGGAGGATTATGTTACAGGAACTGCTAGGCAGATCCAGGAGAAGGGAGATGTCAGAGAAAGACAAATCTTCCAGCCCTCCCCAAAGACATGGATCCTTGTGCAACTTTGTCGGATTAGACCAGGAAATTGTTTCATTTTCAGCGCTTCATCTGTCTTTGTGCATTTTGTCACGAGACACTGTACGGAGGACTGCACTCTGGGATGGATTTCACATCAGCCTTGAGCTCAAATTAAGTTTACATATTTAAAATCACCACCACTTGTGCTGGAACATGTGCTAACATGACAACATTGTATACAACATACTCTACTACAATATGAACCAAAGAAATAAACAGAGAAAGCGCAATGTACAGGTGTGTCTTCCTGGTGCAGTTCATAATGCAAATATGAAGTCATTCTATTGTCTGAGGGTATTTCCATCATCATTTAAACAGTTTGGGTGATTCTGAATCACACAGCCATAGCCATGTGTATGAATGTTCATTATATGGATAATGAGATGCTTTTGAGGGTGCATCACAACCTGCCATTACTTTCTTCCAAGTCTCTGTAACATTCACTGTACATTTCACTGTCTCGGCTTTAAGGGCTCATATTGTTCTAAACGGTAGTATTTTATTTTTTTTCATGAGAACATAATCTCTTCTAATTGCAGGAAGGTTTTTTCTTCAAGCGCCTTGGAGACGTTGCCACAGTTCTTCTTCTGGATTTAGTCTGTCTCAGTTTGTTCTTTTTCTTCATGTCATTCCAGATGGACTGGATGATGATGAGATCAGATCTCTGTGTGGAGCACTGGCTGTTGTCAGACTCCTTGTGCATACAAAAAATCTCACTGGATTATTACAATTAATGGCAAAAATAATGTTTGGAAATGTAAACTGATATTTCCTACTGACACTACAACAAAAGATAGAAATAATCGACTTAAAAAATTTTTTGTTGGTGAAAATACTAGTGGCCTAAGACTTTTGCACAGTACTGTATATACACATTATTTTATATATATATATATATATATATATATATATATATATATATATATATATATATATATATATATATATATATATATATATATATATAAAAAACAAATTGTTTTTAATTCTCTTACTAACAGTCTGACCCTTAGAATTCACCCTCAGACAATTTTTGGTGCTATACCTTTAAGACTTATGACATCACAGACTTCATATTGATGATTTCTGGCCTGGTTTTACATCTTAGTTTTCATAAACTGACTGGAGAAGGATTTGTGTTGTGAACATATTCTTAATATTCCTAATAACAAAATGTGAAACTTATTTCCTGCACTTTCACCTCCACTGTGGTCTGCACTGTGTACTGATGCAAGTTGTTATATGAAGAAAGTTCTGTATTTTATCTCCTGCACTTTCTCTCTGTCTCAAAAACACACATACACAAATGAAAAAAGTGACCACATCCGCTGAACCACATCTAGCTAGTTTTCCTAATGATTTCAGCTGAAAAAAGGCAGCGCTCCTTATGCATCTACACAACGCCATTTGGATGTAATTTAAATCTATTAATACCTCATTTTCATAATTGTGGGTCATCTATAGGGCGTCTGAATACTTCTCCAACAGCTGGTCTTGAGAGTGTTTTCGAGAAGGAAACTGAGAAGCCCATGCAGGCTTCCCCTGTGCCAGAGGCTTTGCCAAAACATAACGACCGGGCTGAACTGATTAGAGCGGAGGCCATCTATGCTGCCTCGCTCAGACATGGAAAGCACATGGAATCCTCACCGAGGGCAGAGAAGTGCAGAGAAAACCAGTCTCAGCAGCATTAGGAACATTAAAGAGCCTGTGCCTTCTGCCTTAGAGTCTGCAGTGCAGACTTACACTGTCCTATCTGTCCAAATGTCACCTTGGTCTTGTAACAAAAACTGTAACAAGATGAATCTGGATTTACATTTCCTGAAAGAAATACCTTGCATAGACTGCTGAAAAAGAAAATTGTTGCAGCTTCAAGTAAATGTAAGTTTCACGGCACCATTAAACACCAGACAAGTTAACAACACTCTTGATACAACAAAACCAACAGGCATAGATGTTTATTGGCTTTTTAGGCCTTCCTGTAGTTCAAACTGGCTCTACAATGCCTTAGGTTCAATCAATTTTCAGGGAATCTAACCAACCAACTAAAAAAAACACCATCTTTGCACTGTAAAGTAAGCTACAGGCCTATAATAGGTATTCACTGAAATTAAAATTCTGGCCAGTACCGATAATTATTTATGTTAAGGCTGATACAGCAACATTAAAAAGACCAAATTAAAAATGATATACTCTTTTGTCTAAATATCTAAAATCAATCATTTTTAATTTTATAGGCATTAATTTAATTTTGGCCAACACAGCATTATAATTTCTGAATAAAAAAAAAGATCTACATCGTGAGATTGGCTGAAAATGATAAAATGGGCATTAGATGCCAATGTAATATAAATGCAAAAATATAAAGAATGAGCATGCACAATTCAATCCAATATTGATGAATTAAAAATAATAATATCGGCCAATAACAATATGCCACTGATTGTGCATCCCTAATAGATAATTGATAAATACAAGAAAGAAAATTTCAAACACAATTCAGTATGCAAATGAATGCAAGTATGCGTTTTTCGTATTCGGTATCCTAAAAATTCATCATGCACAAATACCTCTCAAAATGCTTGCTACGGATGCAAAAAAATGTAGAAAATTGAACCAGATCCAAAAATTTTTATGACGGGTGAAAGTTTCGGAGGCAGTGTGAAAATGTGATTGACACAACATGAGGCTGTATTTATTTTTTAACGTGCAAAAATTTCAGAGGAGAATTTCGGACTCAGTGTGCAAGGACCTTAACAATGCAAGATTTTCAAATTTCCTAAAAAGCACATATTCAAAACATTCACCTCACCAGACTTGACAGACCAGGATTTACATTTATCAGCTCTTAAATAAACACTTTTGAACAACCTGCAACCACCAATTTCAGCTCAGGAACCCATCATCCAAGCCAGGCACAACTTCTAATGACCTGGTGTGAAAATGCCAGGAGCTGTTGGCCTGGGCCACCAAAACATGCCCTTGATTTTCTACACTTTCCCAGAGATTCTTAACACCAGGGAGGAAACGTTGCTGTCGGGGGGCAAGAGTGGGTCTATGATTTGGGGGGAGATCTGGAAAAAGAATACAGACACTTTTTCACAGCTTCCTTGCAGGATGAAGCTGATTATTTTCATGTTCAATCAACCATCAAATGAAGTATAGGCTATCTCAGTTCAGCAGAGGGAACAAAGCACTGTCTTAAGTCACTGCTCCACCCGGCGGGACGCACTTATAAACAGGAGAGATGAAATAATATGACTGGGATAATCTCACAAGCTGTTTCGGTGCTTATAGAGTAAGATCTGATGCAGGAGACAGGAAACATGAGTCTAAGCACTTTTGATAGAGCGCAGAATAGGTAAGAAAAAGATGTCAAGGAGAAATCTGGACCAAAAGGTTCTGAGGAAATTGAACATGTATTCCTGTTATTGTTTTACAGTTCAAAATCAGTGTTCTGGGTGTAAACACCTCTGTTTCTCATTTGCCATTTTGACATCTACTCTACCAGTCTGTTTAAGCTAACTGAGGCCTAAAATTGCCTCTGTAAATTATATAAATACCTGCACTACACACAATTTTGTTTTCAACAGAATTGTTTTTGCATGTGACTTAAATTTCAATTTGTTCCTCATGAACACACTAAGTTATCAAATTACTTCTGGAGACTTGAAGATTTGAATTTTCTAAAGATTTAGAAGGATTTAAAGTTCATACATTGAACAATTCGTAGTTATTAAAGTCTTTAGTGTGAATCATTAAAAGAACAGTTTCATAAAAGTCATTTGTTTGTTAATCAGGCTACACAACATGCTGCAAAAAAAAAAAAAAAAAAAACTTAATTGGAAATTATTGTGTGTGTGTGTGTTTATCTTATCACATCCAATTCAGAATGCAATCACATTTATAGATTCAATATCAGCACTGGAAATACTTGTAATTGTAGGTCTACAATCAGATAACTAAGATTAATGGTTTCATCTGAAAGCCAAAAGACAATCATAGCTTGACCAATTACAAGCAGACACATGATGTGATGCATAAGGCAAAGTGTGAAGGGCCTTATTAGGAATTTTGTCATTAAAAGCACAGGAAACCAGATCAAACCGGTACATATTCATAGGACGGTATAAAAAAGGCCCTTTCTTTCATTTTTTTCCTGCATTTTCCTTTTAATTTAATGGCTGGATTAGACCCCTGTAAAGCAGAGCACCTTTCAGGCAGCTTTTACATCCCCACCTCTAGTCTCCATAAAGAAAGACCAGCTGCAATGGACCTTTAATTAGGACCCTGTTAGTGCACAGACATCCTACACACACACACACACACAGCATAATCAACTATGTACAGTGCCGCTCAACTTAAAAACAAAGGATAAGCAATTTCCTAATTCCCATGGAAAACACTAGGCAAACTTGCCTAAAGGCAAACCTCAATCAACCTAAACCACTGGACTCCCCTTTTGAAAACTGAAGTTCCTTTTAATCATCTTAAGCTATGAAGTGGTCAGTATCAAGCAATCAAAGAGGCAGCATGTGACATTGTCATACATCTACTGCATGTAACAACATTTACGGTGGCCACGTCACGTGATAATGCATAAAACAAATTGGTTTCATCAGTGCCGCTCGGATATAAAATGTAAAACAAATGTAAACATCTGCTAAGTTAAGGGGCCAAGTTCCTTAAAATAAAATTGACTTCAAAAAAGTCACAACATGGTGGTTTGGTTTTAATGGCTTGTCCGCCCATTTGTGGTTTCCAGATCCTAGAATTAGGTCTTTTCCTAAGTGACAAGATGGTCAAGAACTTTACACTAGTAGCAAACAAATCATTACCCTCGGAGCCATGGTCTCGCAGTTATTGAAAATGCTCTGACATACGTTTCTAATGGAGACAATGTGAGTTTGAACATAGCTGCAGTCATGTCCCAGTCCACTTCCACATAATAATAATAACAACAACAACAACAACCAAAAAAAGAGACAAAATCTTTAAAAACAAGTCAGAAACAAGTAACTTATTGTATATTCTTGAAGAGAAGAGAGGTTGTTGGGAGACAGCAGTGCTTCTTGATTTTGGTATAATAATGCAAATAAGCAATGAAATGCATCAGACAAAGTTAGATTAAACATTTCAATTCACCTCCACAAGAAAACTACTTTGGGAAACACTACTTTTTCTTTGGGAAACAACATCATGAGCTTCCTCATAATGAGGTCTGCAAAAAAGACATGAAAGGAGCCAGTAATGTCCCATGTATCCAGCTCATTTGTGTTAGCTGTATTCCTTTCTCTAAACAAACTCACCCATGCTGTAAGCTATATATAAAGTGTTTGTTCCAAAACAAAAAGACCCCTACTGACTAATATGGTATAGTCTTGTAAAGTCTACTACTAGCACTATATATTTTCATAAGTAATTGTAACCAAAGTTAAAATGCATTATAATACTTGCAGATTCCTTGTTACATGTAAAATTTGTTGTTGGTCATAGTTTTAATGTTACGTACTTTCTAAAGGTGTAACAGCAAATAGACAGAAGTACTATAACTGGTTAAAATAATGGATTAATGCATTAAAATACTTTTATAATGCACTATATACAGGCTTCAAGTACTGAAGTGAGCCCTAAAAATATGCAACCTGGCCATATTGCATTATAATGTTCACATAGGGTCTTAATAACTCTTTTATCTGCACTGTGCTACAAAAACAAAACAAAACAAAACAAAAAAGGATCAGATTTTGCTCCTTCAAAATAACAGAACACTCAAAGGAAGACATTTTTTTCTTTAAGTGAAAGAAAAATTATTTTTTAAGTGAATGAAATAACATTCTCGCATTTTTTCTTCCAATTCTTACCTTTCACATCAGTTGAGATGCGTTCATTGTAATATTTAATGTTGTATATAATGATGTTTTTATTCTTTTAAAGTTTACAAGACAAGAACAAAAAAACTATTTCCTATCTGATGACAACCTATGAATGTGTCTTAAAACCTACTGATCTCCATACCTAGACAGCATTTCTGTGCTTCATATGGGCGTTTAAAACTTCTTAAGTTGTCCAAAATGTTGTCTATGTAGGCAGCTTACTAGATTTTGAGACACAGACCTAGACAACAACGAACGTCCCTCTCTACCCCAGTAAACATCACGAAGCCTAGAGATGAAACATATCATATTCTGACTACACAGCAGTACACATGTCATTTGACAGCTAAATTAATAATTCCTTGTAAATATGACACGCGCGTTTGTGGCGGAAACTGTTGTGGTTCATTTTCATTCACTCACCATCAAGTCTGCGTTTTTTCCTATCCGTATATTAGTGCTCTTCTTCATATGGAGCTTCAGGGCTGCTCTCGGTGCTTTCTTTGACATGTTTGGGTTGTTTGAAGGCGTTAGTTTACCGTTTTGAAGATCGAAAATAAAGCTCGCGACTGTTTGTTTTTCGTTGTGTTCAAAATACCGCGCGTTTCACCACCGGCTCCTGATGATGACGTGTCCAGAGCTCAAAGGTTGCGCTCACGAGCACGTGCTTTGTGCGCGTTTACGTCGATCCGTGGGTGAACTTGTGCGGGTCGCTTGAAAGTTATGAATCTTTATATTTCTTTGAAAGTTTAGAATGCAATTCAGGGTTTTACATAAGAAATAATAGTGTTTTGGCTTAATGATTTTACACAAGTGAATTTTTTTTTTTTTTTTTTGGTTAAAGATATAAAACGTTTAATGTCTTCAGTAGGTATTATAGCTGTTTAATGATATTACAGTTATTTTTATTTAATTATGTTTTTTTTATGAACTTGTATTACTCAAATAATTCCAAATCACTTTATTGTTTGATAGAGACAATATTGCAATAGCTTGAAAAAATTGCCAGTAATGGTTCTAAAAATAATACCAACATTACATACCAAGAAATGTTTAATATAAAACACAATACTATAAAGTAGAATAAAATAAGACATTCAAATGCATTTGTAGATCAGACTTTCCTTCTTTTTCGGGTGTATTACTTTCTGTGAGTTTTTGTCCCCTGAGCTCAAAGAATGTAAAACAGCTGCAAAGCATTTGTTGAATTAAAAATAAATTAATATATGAGATGGAGCTGAACCGTTGCCAGAACTTTGAGTCCATTTTAATGGCACATGTTTTATGGTTTCTATTAATTGCTCTGGGCTTTGGCATTTGGCTGAGTTTAAAATGAAAGAGAATAGCTCCCGGCTTTATTCATCTCATTCACTAATAAAATGTATAAGCTCGACCCACTCATTTTTCTCCATCCTCACTACAGTTTTTTTAATGTGAAAGCATGGACATGACATTACTCACCTTTAATGGAGCAAAAACGTGCTATATTTACATAGCTGATTAATTTATCTGTGCTTAAGATCTTTCTTAACTGATAAACTGTGATGAAAAACAACCGAGCTGTTAAGAAACAATGTGGTTGCTGTAATTGAAAACGTATTTTTAAGTGTTTATTGCACGTATATATATATATATATATATATATATATATATATTTATTTAATTTTACTCTAACCTCAGAATGCCACTAAAACAACAATTTGTACGCGTGGGAGTTTCCTACAGAATAACAAGGAATTGAGTAACACTTCAAAGGACTGATTAGTGGTAGTTCTTGTTCTGGTTTTTCATGTGGGTTGCATTTACAGATTGCTGGAATCTTTTGGATCAAGACATTTTAACAACCAAATACACAATCAGATAGTTTTAGCTGCAGGGATCTTGTAATTACATGGATAAGTTCATAAGTAATTTCACCCAGAACTAGATCCAAAACTGCAAATATCTAACTGAATACTTGCCATATTTTAATATGAGAAAAAAAAAAAAATATATATATATATATATATATATATATATATATATATATATATATATATATATATATATATATATAAATATATAATATTGTTCCCAAGTTCTTGAAACCATTATCAGTATGTACATGAATATTAGCATTGGTTCACACTAGAGACCCGTCAACCTCAAAACTATTGTTTCAAAAGGAGGAAAACATATATAAACATAAGATATCAATTATGGAATATTTTTTGGCTTTTATTACTATTACAAAGAATTATGCACTATGAACACTTATCTTTAATTTTGTCATCATTTACTCACTCTCATGTTGTTACAAACCTGTATGAATTTCTTTCAGCTGTTGGACACAAAAGAATATATTTTGAAGAACGTCAGCCAAACAGTTGATGGTAGCCACTGCCTTTTATAATATGGAATATATATATATATATATATATATATATATATATATATATATATATATATATATATATATATATATATATATATATATTGAGTGAACTATCCATTTAAGCATCCCATCAGCATTCTACAACATATTTTTCCACTTCCTGTTTTGATGGAATCTTGTAGTCTCCGCCAAAGCTTCATACATCATTTACTCAAGAGCACTGCCATGACAGCTACTGAAAATAAAGCTTTATCACACTCATCTTCACACACAGCTACTAACACTACCATTTCCATATCTTACTCTACCAGGCCTAACCATGCCATTTCCTACTGTACATTCATTTTGTGAAGCTGAGTCTCATTCACAGAAAGCAGCACAGTTTTGGATGTGGTGAGTTCTCATTCAGTTTCCTCCTCCACACTGCAGCCTTTGTAGGAAAAGAGTATGGACCAGACACATGTTTCAATGGCTGACAGACATAATGTTACACAAACGCAGACTGTCACCGGTGAAATACTTCAGTTTTAGATGTGTTCTGTACTCAGTCCAAACCACTTAAGAAGCCACAGATTTATATAATATGTGGATATCACCGTTTTGGTAAATCAAGCAATGAAGATAGACGGATCAAGAGGTCTAAGAAGGGGTCGTATATTAGGACGAGTGAATTACCTTGTCCAAACATTGTGCCAATGTGCATCCAATTCATTAGCTCCTCAGTCAGTCATAGGAACTTGCTGATAATGAAATGAAGGTGCATCTGTGTTGCGCTCTGTTCAGTATCTACATAAAGCAAATGCAGAAGGTCGACAGAACAAGTAATGGAGGTCATTAAATTGTTTTATCATAGCTGATAAATGTAGCAACCAGGTGCTCAGAAAAGTCCTACTGAATCCAATGTTTGAAGTTTTGCCACAATGGCTACAGAAGGAGTAATTTAAACCAGAGCAAATGGATTATAAATCTTCAGAGAGCCTTTAAGTACTTTGTTGCAAGACTTTGATAAAGAACAAGCTTATTGAAACAGGTGGCCTACAGATATTACCTTAAGATAACATATGATTCTGTACAGATACTACTCTAAATATGCATATAAACACACTAATATCTACAATTCAAAACTTTTCCGTTAAAATGGATGTTAGTGCACAGAACTAGACATCCCATTTTTATTTAAATGAACAAAATTGCACAGAATTTTATTTAAATTAGGTGTTTGGTCAAATCTGATTTGGCTGAAATAACTAATAATCCAGATTGCAACCAACTATCTTGGTGTAAAGGCTCCAAAAATACATTTTCATGGACAAAGAAAGAGTTGGGACCTCCAGCACTGACTTCCAACTTAAAACAGGTGAACAAATGCTGCAGTACGTCAAACACGTTTGCAAAAGATACGTGTTAAGGGTTTTCTCAGCTCCTGCTGATTGTCATAACACCTTGGAAAATATGCTTCACATATGGATTTGTGAACAGATGCAAAGTAAGCATTGCAATATGTCCTCACTATGCCCAGAACATGTCAAACATTTAACATTTGAATAGGAGTTTGCATTTCAATAAATATTTAATTGTAATATTTAATATTCAATCATTTGGCAGACACTTTTATCCAAAGCAAAGCAACTTACAGTACATTCAAGCTATACATTTGATCAGTATACTATGGAAGCCTGTTTTTTAAAGAAATGGTAAAATATAAAATCTACTAACACTTCAAAATAGGTCTATTTGAAATATTTGAAATATCTAAATAACTTTTGTCTGCTTGTGCTGAAAGATGAAAGGAACATCGTCCTCCAGCTTCTTCATGGAAGATGATGGGATTAATAACCTTGACCACATGGTTGTAGGCAACTGAAACTCTTTCCATATGATTAAAGAAAATCACATGTTGGCACGTTTATATGTGGCTCTGGTGGAGATAACTCTGAAGATGCTACCATGGAAAATCTTAATATTGCCTCATACATTTCCTGCAGCATCATGGGAGTCTTTGATTCCTGGCTGTATTAGATCATGTGCGTATGTTTCTTGGACAGGAACTGCTTTTATGGCAGTTTTCTCCACAGGAGGCCTGTGAAGGTATTTCCAGATACTTTTTTTGCAAATATGATTAGTCAGTCATGGATCCATGAACTCTGGATTTCTGAGAGTAAAATTTCAAAGCGATGATTGTGGATATACAGTAAAGTCATATTCCATGGGGGGAAGGAGGTGGATAGAAGTCCATTTAATCAGAATCATAATTTGCTTGGAAAATATCATGTGTTCTGCATCACACATGAAGATTAATATATAAATACATATAAAAATAGTTCCTTACCATGAACTCACATGGAGGAACCATGATCTCCATGTAGACAATATTTCTTCTCTTCTTAGACCATGGTGCTCATTCAGCATGAGTCTCATCCCTGCAGAAGAAAAAAAGTTTCAAAAGAGGGAGTTTCATTACTCTGACAGAAACATTTTTTCTCCCTGGCTTCCTGTCTGTCTTTAAATTATAAACCTGCCGGTGAAGTATTTCCACACATCAGCATTATACATCTGATTGTAATGTTGTTGGGTGTGTGTTAAATATATGCTTTCACCAGTTTTGAAGGTAACAGCATGGGAATAAAAAGTGTCATTTCACTGGTATTTTTAGCCAGTCACCTGAGCAGTAAATGCCACATGACTCATCTCTATGGAACTGCAGGATAATGTCATGACATGACACTGACTGGCTGTTTTGATACACAAGCTTTATGCTTACTGCCTGTCGCCTACATCTCTGTTATGCAATTAAAATCACTAAATGGCCTAATTGCAAACTCAATCCATCAAGTCTGTGCTTATTTAACCAGCACTGTCATGCCTCTGATCTGAGGAGTTCATGAGAGCTGTGTCTGAGAGGCTTTTTGAAATACAATCACTTGTGGAAGTGAGATTTCGAGAGTGAGTCTAAGCAAAAGTGGAAATAGTAAAGAGAGGGGGGAGTTTGTTTGCATTCCCACTTTATGTTTATATCCACTGTGGTATGGTGCCTGACGGCGGGCCCGACTGAAGCCGTGTGAACGGGACACACTGGAACTCCCTGCATTTACCGTGACAAATAACAACAAGCTTATGGATTAAACAGGGTAGCAAACTGATTCTGACTTAAGAAAAACAAAGAGACTTTTGGAAAATGAACCATTTGTTATGGGAATGAAGCAGCAGTTATAAAGATGCTGGCAACCATGTGCAGGGTGAATGTACTGTATTTAGTGCACCAAACGTCCCCTAGTTGTAGAATCATCCATAAAAAGATTAATATTACTACTCCGAATATGCATATTATAAACACCCTAATATCTAACATCCAAAGCTTTTGCATTTGAAATGGATGTTAGTACACAAAACTAGACAATTTCTAATTTTTAAAACTTAAATGTGTAAGCGTTTTCTCTTTAAAATCATCTTCAGGGACAAAACATTCACCTAACTGTAGAATCTTCATAAACAGATCAATATGCATATAAACATCCTAATATCTAATATCCAAAGCTTTTCCATTGAAATGGATCTTGGTGCACTGAACCAGTCAATTTCTCATTTTTAAAGCTTGTGCAAGTTTTTTCCTATTTTTTTTTTAGGCATTTTCTCTTTAAAATGATCTTTAAAGACAAATTCCCACTAATTGTTGAATCAACCATAAACATTTCACTTGTACTTTCTGGGAATTCAAGTCATGCTAGAGAAAAAGAGTATTTTTTTTTCCCCCACATAGCCACATCTATGCTTCTACTGACCATTCATCCATCCTCTCTCACTCATTCTTTCTCTCTCCCTCTTGCCTGTATATCTTTGGAATGACTTACGTTCCTGTCTCACTTCATATGGTTTGTTATCTGATGACATTCCTAGGTGTCAGACACACAGTGGATATTCCAACTAGCTTATTGTCTTATCAGAACATCACAAGCTCCCACCACTTTCTTCCAGCACTGCATGACTGCAGCGTTCATCATATGGTGCTAGGCCTCAACCACTTTAGAAACATTAAAATACAGGCTATTTCTTGTGCATAGTCTGTCCTCATTCACTCACCCTCATGTAAAATATGTCCTTAATTCTGACTAGGGAAATGCATTTACCACCCTAAAATCTTTTGCAGGGAGAAAGTATATGCATTAAAAAAAGAAAAAACATGAACAGGCCTAACTGCTCAAGCAAACCCAAAGCAGCACAATATCTGTCAAGCCAAGGAGGTCAAAGGTCAAGAGAGGTGTGATCAGAGCAAACAGCAAATAAAACTGATTTACAGCACCTTTTCAGAGTGTACTCAACTATATAAAACTGTCCAAACTTGAGTTACCACCCCTGTGCAATGAACACCCACAAACATCAACAAATACACATTTTCTCACTGTTCTCCCTTCTATGGTCCTCCCTGAGCTCAGGAGACAAGGGAAAGTTCATGCAAATTTTTATGAGCAGCAGGCTAGAACACAGAGTTTCTATTTTTTAAATGGAATATATATAAAGTTTGGGTGTGCATTCCTATTCACATAATAATCACTTTTTTGAGATTAATTTTTAATGAATTGGTTAAAAATATCACTCTATTATAATGGTTTCTGAACTAACTAATTAAAGATACGCATCAGGTATTTTGTTATAATAAATGGTGCTTTTATTCATTAACTCGCCCAAATTTCATTCTAAACTCTAATGACTTTCGTTCTACTACTGTACTGCTGCAAAAGCACCAAAAAGCACTCACACACTCACCCGCACACACACACGCATATATGACATATAAAATAAATTTGGATCAGCACAATTTTTTAGGGTAATTAAAATAATTAAAAGTTTTTGAGTTCTCTATTCATCATCATCAAGAATCCTGAAAAAAATTGCTTCACGGTTCTCATAAAAATATTAATTCCACCAAATCAGCATATAATAATGATATATGAAGAATTTTGTAAAACTGAAGACTGGAGTAATGATGCTGAAAATTCACAGAAATAAAACATTTTAAAATATACTAAAATAGAGTTATTGTGACAACAGTTATTGTAGTATTAAACAATATTAGAGCCTTGGTCAGCATAAGACACTAACTGGCACATAGTATTTTCAATTATATGAATTAACAGTATCAAAAGGTATCAGAATAATTAAACAAGTAAGCAAGAATGTTTGTGTGGTGTGTGTGAATCTGGTCGGCTGTGCCATGCTCTGGAGTCTTGTGCAAGAGCGCTTCTCGCTGTGCTGAGGGGGCAGTGCTTAGGGAGTGCAGAGCTTATGTTATCAGACTGATGCTGCGTCGAGACCCTCAGATAACAATGCAGCCACACTCTTCCTCCCATCAACAAGCCCTGTCTGAATCCAATTAACCACAGGGCACCAGGGTGAGGGGGCACAGAGGGTGTGCGTGCGCACATACAGAAAAGCATTCGAACTAGGGATGGCCATTTCGGATATTTTGCCTACTTGAGTACTCACCAGATAAATCACTTGAGTATTCAAGTACTCTTTGTTAGTAATTGCATTTTGAGGTTTTTTAAAATATTGTTGTGAGACTAACCAGGCTAATGTATAATGTATAAATCTGTGCACTCTGCTTGACTTTGGTATACTATGCTGTAAAAATAAATAAATAAATAAATAAATAATTGTCTTACCTTTTCAAATACTCTTTGCGAATAATCGCAACTCACTATATTTAAAATTTAGTTGTGAGACTATGTTTGCAAACACAAATCATACTTTCTAACAAGGCTAATGTGCAAATCTTTGCACTCTGCTTGACTTGGTAAACCATGCTGTAAAAATAATAATAATAAATAAATATACGTCTTACCTATTCAAGTACTCTTTGTGAGTAATCGCATCTCGCCGTTTTTGATATATTATTGTGAGACAATGTTTGCAAACACACAGGCTAATGTGCAAATCTTTGCACTCTTGGTTTTGGTAAACCATGCTGTAAAAAATAAATAAATAAATAAACAATAATTGTCTTACTGATTCAAGTACTCTTTGCAAATAATCGCATCTTGCTGTTACTTAAAAATATTTTTTGTGAGACTGTTTTGGAGAACACATATACTCTCTAACCAGGCGCTAATGTGCAAATCATTTTTTTCTTTTCTTTATTTTGGTAAACGATGTTGTAAATAAATAAATAATAGTCTTTTTAAATATTGCCGTGAGACTATTTTAGCAAACACACATCATACTTTCTAAACAGGCTAATGTGCAAATCATTGCATTCATTTTGACTTTGGTAAACCATGATGTTAAAAATTCATAAATAAATAATCATCTTACCTACTCAAGTACTCTTTGTGAGTAATCACATTTTGCTGTTTTTTTTTTTTTTTATTATTTATATTGTTGTGAGACTTTCTTTGTGGCAAACACACATCATGCTATCTACTCAGGCTAATGTGTAAATCCTTGCACTCTTCTCAACTTTGGTAAACCAAGCTGTTAAAAAAAAAAAAGGCATCCACCAGTCTGGCTCTATGAGCCATGAGATCTCCCACTGACAAGAATGCATGTGCAGTGATGCATGGCGCCCTCTGTTAGCTTAACGGTTTGTTTTACTCTCAGGTTCACTGACCTCAGCCTGTGAACATATGAGTGTACAAAGCTAAGATGCCTCTCATGCCTGGAGTCCCCCCACTCTCTCTCTTTTACTGGTGTCTTAGGGTATTTCCTCATCTGACATGTTTCCATTGTGCTTGATCTTATCTTTACCGACCATTGGACACCAGAAGTTGTGGCGTCTGGCTTGCGTGTTCTTCCTATGCTTCTCACAGACCAACGGATGCAAAACAGAGCGATCAGCCATGGGTTTAAATCTGCATGGATAATAAATCCTCCCTCTCGGTAATTCATTCTCTGACTTGCCACAGGGGAAGTGAAATTAAGCAGATGCAAGTAGTTTTTCATGGTTAGAGAGCTACTGATTCTGACACCACTCTGCTCTGGTGTGACTGCTATATCTGGATGAGCCCTTGTCAACTATGGAGGGCAGAATTCTTTAAAATACCAAGCAAGAAACATTCCCTCACTACAATTCAAGGAGATTTTGTTAAACTCATCAAAGGAACTGAATTAGAACCACATCAGAACCTTTTCTGCTTTCATCTTACATGTAGCAAAAGATAATACAAATTTTTTTTAGACGCAGATTGATTGATTGATTGGATATGTAGCATTATAATTTGAGGGTTTCCATTATGTATCATGCAAATATCATGCTATATGAATATGGCAATAATTGAGCACCATTTAGAATGGTAAATCTGTTATTTATTCATTTATTTATTCACTCATTCAATCCTTCATGTGAGGTGGTTTACACTGCTAAATAGATAAATAAATAAATAATTAAATAAATATAGCTATTATTATAAATAATAAAAATAATAATAAAATTAATAATAATTAATATTTTGTCTTGTTTCAACTGAAAATATCTGAATCTTAAAACAAAAAGTTACATAAGTCACAAAATTGCCTAATAATTTAAGACTCAAATGGTTGGAGTTAGTAATTTTTATATAATTGTTTTATTTTTATTTATTTATTTATTATTTGAGGATAAAATAACCCAATATTTCTGTTCAGCAATTGATCATATGTGACTTTTACATTCTTACAATATAATTCTATTTTTCTACACATCAAAGAATGCTGAAAAAAGCATCACATTTTCCACAGTTTCCTTACATGTAGCAAAAGTACTTAACCACTTAATTTCCAGCTTGAAAGCACAGATACAATTTGAACTGAACTGAGCAGTACGATGACATCACTGAATTAATGACTTTAACTGAAAATTGAGTGTTTACTGTTGTCTTTTTGCATTATTATACAGCATTTTTCCTATTTAATACTGTAAAACTGCTTTGACACAATCTGTATTGTTAAAAGCGCTATATACAGGTGTATCTCAATAAATTAGAATGTCGTGGAAAAGTTCATTTATTTCAGTAATTCAACTCAAATTGTGAAACTCGTGTATTAAATAAATTCAATGCACACAGACTGAAGTAGTTTAAGTCTTTGGTTCTTTTAATTGTGATGACTTTGGCTCACATTTAACAAAAACCCACCAATTCACTATCTCAACAATTTAGAATACTTCATAAGACCAATAAAAAAAACATTTTTAGTGAATTGTTGGCCTTCTGGAAAGTATGTTCATTTACTGTATATGTACTCAATACTTGGTAGGGGCTCCTTTTGCTTTAATTACTGCCTCAATTCGGCGTGGCATGGAGGTGATCAGTTTGTGGCACTGCTGAGGTGGTATGGAAGCCCAGGTTTCTTTGACAGTGGCTTTCAGCTCATCTGCATTTTTTGGTCTCTTGTTTCTCATTTTCCTCTTGACAATACCCCATAGATTCTCTATGGGGTTCAGGTCTGGTGAGTTTGCTGGCCAGTCAAGCACACCAACACCATGGTCATTTAACCAACTTTTGGTACTTTTGGCAGTGTGGGCAGGTGCCAAATCCTGCTGGAAAATGAAATCAGCATCTTTAAAAAGCTGGTCAGCAGAAGGAAGCATGAAGTGCTCCAAAATTTCTTGGTAAACGGGTGCAGTGACTTTGGTTTTCAAAAAACACAATGGACCAACACCAGCAGATGACATTGCACCCCAAATCATCAAAGACTGTGGAAACTTAACACTGGACTTCAAGCAACTTGTGCTATGAGCTTCTCCACCCTTCCTCCAGACTCTAGGACCTTGGTTTCCAAATGAAATACAAAACTTGCTCTCATCTGAAAAGAGGACTTTGGACCACTGCGCAACAGTCCAGTTCTTCTTCTCCTTAGCCCAGGCAAGACGCCTCTGATGTTGTCTGTGGTTCAGGAGTGGCTTAACAAGAGGAATACGACAACTGTAGCCAAATTCCTTGACACGTCTGTGTGTGGTGGCTCTTGATGCCTTGACCCCAGCCTCAGTCCATTCCTTGTGAAGTTCACCCAAATTCTTCAATCGATTTTGCTTGACAATCCTCATAAGGCTGCGGTTCTCTCGGTTGGTTGTGCATCTTTTTCTTCCACACTTTTTCCTTCCACTCAACTTTCTGTTAACATGCTTGGATACAGCACTCTGTGAACAGCCAGCTTCTTTGGCAATGAATGTTTGTGGCTTACCCTCCTTGTGAAGGGTGTCAATGATTGTCTTCTGGACAACTGTCAGATCAGCAGTCTTCCTCCTGATTGTGTAGCCTAGTGAACCAAACTGAGAGACCATTTTGAAGGCTCAGGAAACCTTTGCAGGTGTTTTGAGTTGATTAGCTGATTGGCATGTCACCATATTCTAATTTGTTGAGATAGTGAAGGGTTTTTGTTAAATGTGAGCCAAAATCATCACAATTAAAAGAACCAAAGACTTAAACTACTTCAGTCTGTGTGCATTGAATTTATTTAATACATGAGTTTCACAATTTGAGTTGAATTACTGAAATAAATGAACTTTTCCACGTCATTCTAATTTATTGAGATACACCTGTAAATAAAGGTGACTTGACAAACCCATTAAGCAGCACAAGTGTTTTCAACATTGTCAATAATAAGAAATGTTTCATGAGTACCAGATATATTAGCATATTAGAATGATTTCTGAAGGATAATGTGACACTTAAGACTTGAGATTTGAGATCTGCAGCAAAGGATAAAATGTGAATAATATATTCAATATCAGTATTTTCCTCAGACCAAGCTTTCATATAGCTTCAGGTAAGTAAATAATGACAGAATTTTCATTTTTGGGTGAACTCTCCCTTTAAGCACACACCTGCCTGTTCCAACTTTCATTAAATGGGGCTCAAAATATGACATCTGTACTAATAAAGATGTTTTGTGTATGTGGCTCTGTACCCAAATTAAAAGAGGAGATTCCTGGAGCTCTGTCCCATTGATCCTCACTTTTGTCCCCATGCGGGAAAGGTGATCCCGGGGATTAGGCTGGTGTTGGTTCAGGCTGGTCTGGGAGAGACAGACAGGGGCTGTCACCCTGCCAGAGCCTCGAGTCATTCAGAGGTGAATGCTGCTGGAAAAGAGGATGAGGAGGAGAAGAGGACAGACGCAAGAGGAGGTTAGGGTCATAGAGGTCACAGCAGGGAATTATGGGTGATGAGTAACAGAGAGACCAGATTAATGTGGTCATTAATTCCAGATGGAAATAGGATAGGACGCTGAGAGTGACTGAAGAGAGAGAATAAAATGTTATCACTTTGCACAGTTTGTTAGATTAAGAGGGTGCCATTTTACCCCACTCTACCACTAAATAATATGAATGCATACATTTGCATTGATCTTACTGAAGATATAGCTCATGTTTAGCTTCAGCATTTGCCATAAATATACACTACCAGACATGCACATACCCCTTTTTTTCCTCCACATTTTTATAAAAAATAGTAAAGTCATTAAAACGTATAAATAAATACTGGAAGTAAGGGAATTATAAAATTTAAATTAAAGTAAAGATTAAATGAAATGTAAAAATAAATAAAATAAAATAAAATAAAATAAAAAATTGAAGTATGTATGGTAAACATTTGACTTTTCTTACACTTCAACTCCTCTATTTTAAAAAAAAAATTAATTCAAATTTAAATCAAATAAAGAAATTTACAGGCATAATTTATGTCTGTCTACAAATCTAATTTCAAGCAAATTATTCTAAAAATAAATAAAAATAAAATGTTTTTAAAATATATTTTACATTTTATTTTAAAATAAATAAACAAAGAACAATATTGAAGTAGTGCCTATGCATGCACTGTTAAAAATAAATAAATAAATTAATAAATAAATAAATAAATAACAATTGGTAATTTTCTGCCAGGACATTATCCGCTAATTTTACACACATTTTCATAAACCCTAGAACACAATGCAATAAAGATCAAAATTCAAAACACAGAATACCTGTAAAAAAATAAAATAAAATATCATTAATTCATAGTACAGTACATTTTGCTCTATTTTCTGATTTTTTTTTTACTGTGTCTTGTCTGCTTTTTTTTAAACACTTTAACTCATGTATTTAAAGCATTTTTACATTTTTCAAATAATGTTTTTCAATGTAATTTTAAATTTGCTAAGAAATACATAGGCACAGTTTGTGTCTACAAATCTAATTTCAAGCATATATGAAAAGATCAAAAGGTTTTACAATCATTTAAAACAAATTGATTCAGTGTATCCAAACCTTTGACTGGTAGTGTAAATATAGATCAATATTTGATGATGTTGGCTCTTTGTCAGGTGCATGGCCTATTTTGTTTCAGAAAAGGGCCCCTGTGACCCTACCAGAGGGGGACAGAAGCCATCAGCACTTCTCTGCACTAACAAAGAGCTCCCTTTGCCAAGCCAAATAGGTGTGTGTGGTTGATGTGGTATTACCTCATGCAGAGTCACTTATCTGTCTTCTGCATGATGACCTTGCGTGGACCTACAGAAGTATCTTTTTCACCTGTCTGCACATGAACCGTTGCCATTGGCTATAGTTGCTTTGATTCACACTGGCTCCTCTGGTCCGGCTGTAGAGCATCCTACAACAAGAGTATCCCTTAGTACAGCAATATTTAGAGACAAACCTGTTTACAATAACAACGCTGGAAAATGTTCTTGACCCTCCGACTCCCTCCTGTGGCCATGTCAGCCTGCCTCATCAGAAAACAATTTTTTTTTTTTCAAATGCTTTGAAACATTGAAATTTATTAATGTTACTAAGAACATATAGGGCATTAAAAAGAAAAAGCATATATGTATAAGGCTTCATTTTGCTTGTTATTGAAGAGTATTATTCACATATATTATTTTTGTTCTTTTTATTCAGTTAAATTTATCACAGGTAATGGAATCAGGGGCCGGTTGCATAAACTGCTTAGACTAGTCTATTTTTTTTTTTTCTTCAAAACCGCTCCTAACATTTTAAATTTAGTTACAAAAAAATAGACAGGTCTAATCTAAATATGAAAATTAAGACTGATTACCCCTTGTCTATTGCTAGTTGGTGAAACTAGTTCTTAAGACACAGTCTTAACATATTGACTGTTTATGCAGTTGGCCCCAGGATGCTTTTTCAAGTAGTCAGACTTACAATTTTCACTTGGTAATTTATTAAATTCATTGTTTTTTTCCTGCTGTTTGTGGCCATAACAAACCTACTGTGAAAAAATAAATGTTGTAGAAACAATTTTCACTCAGAAATTGCTAGTAAATTTTACAGTTAATTAAAAAGAAATAGCAAGTAATACATTGAATTAAACAAGAAATTTTGAAGTACAAAAACTGACATAGTATTTTCTTTCTCTCTCTCTTTTTTTTTTTTTTTTTTTTTTTTTTTTTACAATTTTAAATTGTAAATGTTGAATTATTATAAGTATTTTATTTGTTAATTAATTAATTATTATTATTTTTTTACATTACAGTTTATGACCTTTTGAGAACCATGGCTCTAAATTATAACACTATGGCCCGGTTTCATAGACAGGGTTTAGACTAAGCCAGGATTAGGCCATAGTTCAGTTAGGACATTTAAGTAATTTTTATAAACATGCCTTAGAAAAAAACATTACTGGTGTGCATCTTAAGGTAAAACAAAGATACTGACATGTTATAAGATTAGTCAGCGCAAGTTTCTTTAAGTTGAAACAGCTCAGTTTTACATTTTAGTCTAGGACTATAGGCTTAAGCCTTGTCTGTGAAACCGGGTATTAGTGCAGAAATTACACACTTCAGCTTTAATTTGAATTTTTTATTTTTTTTTTTTTCAATTTTGTGGTAACAGATAACAGTGACTTCTGCCTAGGAAGAATTGCAAACCTGAGCTTGCATCATTTGCAGCAACTGCAAGTTAGTCTTGAGAAGCAACAGTATTTTATGGAAAAAGGCCACAGGTCACATTTGCAGAGGTACGTCGTGAGAAACCATCCTGGAAAGAGAATCTGGCTGGAGAACTGGTCAGCACAGGAGGTCACGCACAAGGTTCACTGACATCCAGAGGCTGAGCGATTGATGCTGATCAGGCCACGGAGCAGGTTGACGCCGGTCTCATCCCGAACAAGAGCTGCTGTAACCAGAGTGCTGAGAAACACACGGCCACAAAGACTTGGTGAGTAGTTTGACTAGTGCACTCAAAACAAGAAAGAAAGAAAAAGGACCCATAAACGTCTGCTGATCCTCTGATGGAGATGTCCTAGGCATGCTTGGATCTTCAAAGGGTGCAGGTGAGAGAGTCATTGTGCTCCCTGACGTCTCACATTACCCTTTTAGCTCCCAGAGGGGGGCAGAACATCAAAGAGGAGGTTTAAAAAGCCTGTCATTGCTCACTTCCACATACCTGCAGTCCGTGCTCTTGCTCCCGTCCGCTCGGGCCAACAGCTGCAACTCAAAGGAAGAGCTCTTAACTGTACTCTGTCAAATCAAACAATGGAGCTCTTCCAAAGGGCTCAACCCTCAGCTGAGTGATTGGCATGTATAAGGATATGATGGGATCATTTCATTTGGCTGTGACAAATAGATACAGATGCTTCAAGAACTGTGCAAAGAAGTGGAGCTCATTCAGAGCAGTAATGCATCTCTTTTGTACGTGTCAACCGTAGTTCTGACTTGAAATGTTTGTTGAGTGGCACTATAACTCTAATGCTCTGTGACATGTACCATCTGCAGTACACCTAAATCTACCTGATAGTATGAACAAAAGCGAATGTGACATAAAAACGCAATAGCAAACATGCCGTTTTAGCTTGTTTTTCGATCTGTGATCTTTCAGCTCATTCATTGAGAGTCATGTTTTTGACGGAATTCATACCCAAGGATTCTACATCCTAAGTCCAATTCCACGCCGGCTGAGCTACCGAGCAAGCTTGTTACGTCCAGAAAGCGAAACATATAGAGCTGTAATCATAACTGTGTACGAAAACGATTACAAGTGCTCTAGTGTTCATTTCTGTTGGAAACTGCAGTGATATGTACTTATTGTTTCACATCTTGCGGAAAAAGTTCCCAGAGCTACGTTTTCGTCATGAGACCAGGTAGCAATTTTCTGGATTCAGTGCACATGATCCTTCAGAAATCATTGGTTCTCAGTTATTATCAATTATTATTGATGCTTATTAATAATGGTTCTTATGATTATCAATATATATACAGTATATAGTATAAATCTTTTTATATAATGTTTATCTTTTGTTAAACATTATACATATCTACTGATGAATTTCATGTGTCTTTACCAAAAAAAAGTGTTAATTTCTTTAAAAAAAAAAAAAAAAAAAAAAAAAAGTACGGTAATATATCACATTATCAAAAATATTAGGCAGCAAAAACTGTTTTCAACAGTGCTATATTTATTGGATGCCTCTCCAAAAAAATATAACATTAATATAATAATAAAACAGAATAAAAGTGTGAACTTACTTTATTGCATGTTCTTGTCATCAATTTAATGCAACTGCAGAGTGATTACTCTCACAAAATTAAAATAATAATAATAATAATAATAAAATAAATAAATACATAAATACTGCAAATAAACAAGTGGTCAAAGCAAATTCTTCTACACTCTTGATGTCAAAATGTAATCAGATATGCACATTGAATAACCTGATTAAATGAGCAAAAATCAATCATTTGGGTTTTTCTTAACACATTTACAAGAGGTTTTGAAATTTGAAGTGTTGAAATTTATGGTGTTTACATTGTACATTGGATGCTTATTAAAGCAACTGTATGTAGTTTTGTAATTTTATTTTGCTACTTTGGAGCAATCTGCACTTTTTGCAGAGACTGCATACCTGCTCACCAAACTTACATACTACCAGATCAGAAGTTTGGGGGCTAACGTGGGTGAAATAAGGCTCTGCATAATGTAGTTATAAAATTAAGTCTACAACTGCAATGTTCTTGTGCAGCATCAAGATTCCTGTGAAGCCTATTTCTGTTGTGTCTAACTTAATTTCTGCAGAAACTAAATCTCAATGAAAACACAGTGAAACCCTCAATCGCTTTCATATTGAACAGACATTGTCATTAAAAATGCAGATTTCATACCTTTAACTTTTTATGGAGTATAGTATAGTGTCCAGAAGAATAATTGCCACTTTTCTTTATACTCTGGCCAGTAAGCCAAAGCCCGTCCAGCACTCTGAAGTTCAGACCAAAGCTCAAAGATCTCAGCTAACAAGCAGAACATCTGTCAATGCACATTTGGAGCTAGAAAAAAAAGACCAAGAAGTGAAAGGTGAAATAATGCTTGGAGATGAGTTTCAGTTTAGTGCAGGTGATTAAAGTTTTCAATTATGACTCATTGACATTGATAAATAATTACATTTTTGTAAGTTTTAATGGTCTCATGCTTACACGTCATCTGAAGTAGATGCTGAAAATGATGCAGAGTTTCTGCCATGTTTTCAAACTCCTGACATCATTCAGCATTCAACACCCTGCGTTTGAACCTTAGGTAGTGTGTGACCGCATTCTTGACCTGTTCAGTATAATGCATGATGTACAGGGATTTCAACATCACCAATCATACTGTACAGTGCATTGTTTGCAGATTCAGTCATGTGTTCCAGCATTACGTAGTTCTTGGTATTTGCAATTCTACTGCATTCAAGGTTAATTCATACGTTCATATTTCAGTCTTGTTAACAGCATCAAGGGAAGAGTATCTTAGTAACCAAACAGCACCTGCTTCTTATTACAGGGTAATCATATTTTCCTGTCCAGATCAGCCACACTGTTGTTTTTTAGACATTAAATATGGCTGATAACTTTTGGAAACCCCATTTTTTTTTTTTTTTTTTTTTTTTGTTTTACAAGAGCATACTTACTAGGGCTGGGAATGTTCGTTTCTGTTAACGGCTCTTGTATTTGCATTCTTTGGTGAGATTACCAAATTAAAACACTCTGACAGAATTTCTGGAAAACATTATTCAACTTGCACAACTTGCTGGTGAATCTACAGCACGACAAGTGCAGTCTGATTTCAGAACAAATGATTCTTTTGAAACGATTCTTTTAAGTGAATCAAAAGCACACAAGGTAACCAGTGTAGTCAGATACCTGAACAAGTGACTCTAATGAATCGTTTCTTTTTGGTGAATCAAACACATACAAGTTGTAACTAAATGTAAGACTCTAATGGAAACAGAAAAGGTATAATAACATATTACTTAACATATATATATTTTTTTCCCAACAAAGGCATTTCTAGGTTTGGGAACAAATTTCAGAACCTCTTAACGGTCCTTGTACATGCATTCTTCCTTGAGAACACTGAATTTAAAACACTCTGTCAGAATTTTGTAAAAAGTTATTGTGTCAACACTGCTAGTGAATCTACATCAGTATAGTTTGATTTCAGAACAATGACTTATGAACCGATTCTTTTAAGTGAATCAAAAACATACTGTGTGCAACCAATGCAGTCAGATTCCCAAATGAATGACTCTAATGAATCAGTTCATTTTAGTGAATCAAACACATACAGAGGGTAAAATATTACTGATACATCCTTATGTATCATTGAGATTGATGTATACCTACCCGAGAATCATTTTCTCTGATAATATTTCAGCAATCAAGTCATGTGTTTTCTATCAGCTGTTTAGAATCAGAACTTGCGATGTCAGGTTGACGAATGACTCACTCTTTTGCTCTAATCGGTCGAGCGGGTTTGCAAAAAGGTCTGCAATTGTTCACAATTCAGTTTGATTCATTCGGACAGTAATTCATTCACACTGAAACATATTACTGTACATACAAATGAACAACGTAACATTATTAGTTACTTTAACTACAAGTAATGAAATAACTAAACATGTTAACTTTAAAAGTGACAGTCTTACCACTGCAGTAGGCCTATAGTCTGATGTGGGGGAACAGCAGGCTGTAACCTGTTGTGTAAATATCAGCGCTGTTCCAAGTGTGGCGGGCAAAGCTCTAGATCTTTACAGCTGCATCTGGGGAAGTATGATGAGGTGCTAAGTGTGTCATAAAGGCAGATCAACACTCTCTAAATCAGGTGAAGGCTCTTTCATTCTTTAGCTTTCAAAAACCTTGAGCTAACTGCGGCTTAAATAATTATACCATGTGCACTGATGTTTAACTGCATTGTCAGAGGTGCTGATAAAAGTGATTTGCCATTATTCGCTTGGTGAATTTCTTCTTTCTTCATAAGCCAAGGAAACTGCTGAAAGAGCGAGCTACTGCAATTTACAGGTACTACTAAATGTTTTACTGCTCCAAGCAATGCTTCACAACTACTGATTATTTTCCATCCTTAACTGGTTTTTTTTTTTTGGAAAAATTTGAAGAAAATTAAAAGTAAAGTATACAATGTAAAAATTATTATTTTATGAAGTTGTGAACAAAACAAATTTACTAGCAATATGAGTGAAAATTGTTTCTACAACAATTTTTTTCAGTGTACTCTCTCTGTTTTTACCTACATGCCAAAAACACCACTCAAAATGCTATATTCTATTCTATTCTATTCTATTCTAATACCTGAAGGTTGTATGAAGAAGGGGGGGTGGGGGGGGGGAGAGAGAGAGAGAGAGAGAGAGAGAGAGAGAGAGAGAGATCAACTCTAATAATAATACTCAGGCCTTCTCTTTAAATTCTTCTACAAAAATTATGTAAAAAGGAAAATTTAAACAACTTTACTGTTCAAATAATATAAATTTGGACAAAAACAAAAGGTTTTATGAAATTAGAGACCTCACATTTCAGCCTTCAAACCATTTTTCAAGAAAATAGATTAGTCAAAATCATAAATGATTATAGATTTTATATATAATAGTCTGAACACACCAGACGGACTGGATGAAAATGCAAATTCATGTATGAATTGCCATATGGCAAAAGCTGCATAACAGTTCGTCACAAATGTGTTTTGGGTGAACAGTTCCTTGGTGAACTGTATTCACCAAACCTGTAATAATTCACCTTCTGTTCATTGTAATCCTACAATGTGGAATTTTGAAAGCATTTAAGATCTGAGGATTTAGTACTAAGGGTGTAAAAATCCCTATAAAATAATTGTTTAGAAAATGGAAAATTGGACCTGTTGGACCTTTTCTCCACAGACGAGGAAATAAAGTGTATTACAGGAAGCCAAATTCAATAAAGCCCAGGTTCAATAACTTTCAAAAGGAAACAGAATGGAAAAGCCTATGATGTTGTCCCCCAATGGCATAACTCTGCATGAGTGTGAACAGCACACCCAGAGAAATTAGGTTCGTCTTTCCATCACTATGGTGCTAGCAACCAAGAAACATACACCTTGCCAAGTTTGGGCACATGCAATACTTTATTGCATTTTTATTTCATTTTTTAAATGTTCCTGTTTCATGTATTTTCCTCCTGTTTTCCTGGAGACAATAAAAATATGACTTCTGACATGTTTTCGCTTACCTTTGAAATTCTGGCATGGATTTTCAATGTAGTCTCAGATTTCTGAAGCACACTGTGTGTATACAAGTCTCTCTTCCTGTGGATATGACACATGGAAAAACTTAAGATAAAATGCACATTGATTAATGGTTTCTTGATGGTCTAAAGGCTGTATCATGTATATTTCTATGACCATAATCAAAATAAACTTTTGATCTCGAGCCTACAAACATCACGGTCTAGAAATATTGGTAACAAACATGGAAATCGCACATCAAACCCAACTTCATTCTGCCCGCATTCACAAACCCCCTCAATACAGAACATGCTGTGCTATTTATTGTATCATAAAAAAACTGAATGCTCTCACACATTCATTCATGCAACCAGTTCCATATCTGGCAGTAACCTGCATGCAAAAACCACTAATCATTTCCAAATCAAATAGCCCCCATGAGAGAAACAGATCTGAGTGTAATTTTGTCTCACTGAACAATTGGATTCTTGAACTTCGGTGACCAAGCTGTACTATTCTGCGGTTCATTTGCAGCTGCAGAGCAGAGAGAAAAAAAAAAGCCTCACGGCAACATTGTTTAGCTACAGTGAAAATAAAACAAGCACAATTAAAATGCGCAATTGTCAGCCTTTACAAGTGCATTCATCAAAAGAAGGATGGTAAGCTCCAAATAAATATGATTTACAAAGAACAATTAAAAATGCAGGGTACATCCATCTTACTTTCAGCCTCAGACACAATATCAATATTTAAATCGCAATATATTACTTAAAGGAACAGTTCACCCCAAAATGAAAATTTTGTCATCATTTACTCAACCTCATGTCAGTCCAAACCTGTATGAATTTCTTTCTTATGTTGAACACAAAAGACGACATTTTGAAGAACCAAACAGTTGTTGGTCCCCACTGACTTAGGGAAAGAAATACTATGGAAGTCAATTGGGACCATCAACTGTTTGATTACCAGCACTCTTCAAAATATCTTCATTTATGTTCAACATAAGAAAGAAGCTCATACAGGTTTGGAACGACATGAGGGTAAGTAAATGATGATGACATTTTCATTTTTCAGTGAACTATCCCTTTAAAGTGACAAGCTTCTATCTGATTAGCTGGAGTTTTTAATCAATCAATCAATCAATCTATCTATCACTTTTAAATGTAATGTACAAAGTACATATATTATATGGTAATGAACAGTATACATTTTGTCCCAAAGTAAGTTCCACAAAGTTAGTTGATCTAGGTATCAGAATATCTATCTTAGCAGGTATTAACCAAATACTGCACTTTCTAGTTTGTTCACATCCACAGAAAGTACATATAAAACACTTCAATAACTTCTAGAAAAGCACACAGATTTACACTACATTACCCAAAATCCCCAGCTGCATTAGGACTCTTCTTTTACTAAAGTTCTTCAGATCTAAAACACATCTGGTCTTGTGTGCCCAATACAACACAGGGTTCACAGAGGACAGGATCTTTCCTGACTGTGGTTTTCAGAGCCCTGTTTAGGTCTTTTACCTGTGGGCCATAGACAGGTGTGACGCTGTCTCAGCCAAGGTGAGCCTCCAGGGGTCATGTTTACCTGCACAAATTTGTCTGCCTCGATAGGGGTGATGGTCTTTGAGGAATCATGGGGGAGAAATCAAGAATTCAGTCTCTTGCGTATTTCCTGGCCTCGGTTAACGTAGACCCTCATGTACAGTACATTCCACGGTGCAAGTCAGACGTGAGAGCCTGGTGTTGGCGACTCGACACCCCCAATTACACACCCTCACGCTGCAATCACATCCTCCCTGTGTGCACTTAAGCATATCACAGAAATTCAAACCCAATTACCCAGAGAGAGAGAAAAAAATGAATTCTTAAAATATATTGTTATCCTGACAGTACACTAACATTCATTTGGGATTTTTTCAGCAAAATAAAAAATTATATATGTGGTGATTATTTGATCAATTACTGACTATAAATTAAACATTTAGGGGTAGACAGATTTGTATAATGTTTTATAAAGAAGTCTCTTATGTTCACCAAGCCTGAATTTATTTGATCAAAAATACAGTAAAAACTGTATTGTGAAATATTATTACAGTTTAAAATAGCTGTTTTACATTTTAATATATTTTAAAATATATTTCATTCATGTGATACAAAGCTGATATATATATATATATATATATATATATATATATATATATATATATATATATATATATATATATATATATATTTTTTTTTTTTGCAGTCATTACTTCAGTCTGCTGTATCACATGATCCTTCAGAAATTATTCTAATTTTCTGATTTTGGTTCTCAGTTTATGAATTATTATTGGTGCTCAATTATTACTAATTGTTCTAATTATTATAAATGTTGAAAACTATTTTTGCAGCTTAATGTTTTTTTTTTTTGAAACTGATATACATTTTTCAGTATTTTTAATGAATAAAATCTTTTTGCAGCATTATAAATGTATTTTCTGTCAATTTTGATCAATTTGATGCAACGTTGTTAAAAAAAATCCCAAAGCTGTATTTTATGCTATGCATAGTGTATATAAATTTTATATTTAATTTATAAAATTGTATTTTAATAACATTATTTAATTTGTATATTTTAAAGATGTTTAAATTAAGATTAACAAGAAAATTTACTGTAAATTAATATACAATACACATGTATATATGAATTTAATTAAAGAATAAAAGAAAAAAAATATAATTTTTTTTGGTATAATTTTTGTGTGGTCCAACATTTAATATAATAATGAATCTATAAAAATAGTAATGAAGTGAGTTAGCCCAAATTTTCCATACCTTTTCCCTACTGTTGAAACTGATCAGACTCGTTTATGCCAATTAGAATGGAAAGAGAAACAAGCAGAGGATGGTGTCATGGTAACCACATTTGCCACTTGGCACCCACAAGTCATTAAAATGTGGCGGGATGAACCCGTTAGAGGTTCCCCTCATTGAGGATAATGATGTTGGCCTATCGTTAAGCCATTTTTTCCTCTAATTTCCCCCACAGATGTTTTAGAGACTTTCGACTCCATTATTAAATGTCAGCAACACTTTTTTTTTTTTTTTTTTCTTCAGTGTTTGTCAACTTCGTCTCAGAATGGGGTGAAAGGAAAGTTTGTGGCATACCTCTGAAACTCTAGTTCTAATAAAGAGCAGTTTGACCGACGGGTTGAAAACAGATTTTTAACAAAATTAGAATGCAAGACTTATGTAAGTTGCAGGGTCACGCCAGGTCACGAGGAAACGGACACGATAATGGATGAGATTCGGTGACAGGCCGGTCACTGACTCTCAATTTCCACTTTTTCAAAGCATGGCGTGCGTTCTAGACTCGTCTGGGTTTTCTCAAGATGAAGTAAGTCATAATCAAAGCGGGTTTATTGCATCCCAGCCACTCCACTGAAGTGAGAAAAGGTCGGCACAGTAGTGGAATGTCCAGTGGGAGGAAGTGAGATAATTTAAACTGCTGGAATGAGTAGACCCTTTCTCGCGGTCAAAACAGAACAGCCCACACTGAAGTAGTAAAGTTTTTTTTGTCATGTATTTATGGAAATGCATGAAAAGTTTAAGAGTCATTGACCAGTGCTATCACTTGTAGAGGCTCCTCTAAGCTTTAAATGTCAAAGCAACCACTTTTGCACTCAATAGGTCAAGGTTTGGATGGTTAGCACTTGCGAATAGATTTTGTAACTACAACATCTGGCTGCAAAATACAGATAGACTATTATAATATCGCAACATAACCTAATTAATATTCATGAGAAATGTCATAAAAGTCTTGGAGTCCTTGCTGTATTGGCAGCACCCCTGCATTGCATATGTGACAAAAATATTAATACAAAATGAGCTTTAAAATGAAATTGAAATTAAAATTATAATTAACTCAACATCCAATCAATTGCTGAAGGATAACATTTCAAATATTACAGACATAGGTGAGTTTGTTTCTTCATCAGAACAGATTTGGAGAAATTTAGCATTACATCACTTGCTCACCAATGGGTCCTCTATAGTGAATGGGTGCCGTCAGAATGAGAGTCCAAACAGCTGATAAAAACATCACAATAATCCACAAGTAATCCACACAACTCCAGTCCATCAATTAATGTCTTGTGAAGTGAAAAGTTGCGAGTTTGTAATAAATCCAGCATTTTAACTTTAAACTATCACTTTTGGACCATATTACCAGTCCATAATCCATAATAATGCTTCTTCCAGTGAAAAAGTCCATCCTCTGTTGTCCTCTCACATCAAAATCCACTAACATATTTGTTTAGAATTGTTTTGGACAATGTTCTTGATCTATGCAAATTTCTCTTGGATACAGGATAAATGCCTCATATTTTAGCCAGAATCAACTGTTTACAGTTAAAATGTCTCGATGGATTTGTTTCTTATAGATATGCAGGTTTTCACTTCACATGACATTAATTGATGGACTGGAGTCACGTGGATTATTGTGATGTTTTTATCAGCTGTTTGAACTTTTATTCTGACGGCACCCATTCACTGCAGAAGATCTATTGACCATTGGTGAGCAAATGATATAATGCTAAATTTCTCAAAATCTGTTCTGATGAAGAAACAATCTATTTACTATTTCTTTAAAACTTGCCTTATACTTCTTGTTGAACATGCTGTGTTACTATGAAACGTCGTATTAGAAAAGGTGTATCATGATTCAGAGAAGATTTTAGCATGGTAATGGATATGACAATGTTAATGTATTTGATCTTGGCGGAATAGATCTGATACACTGCTGAACTGCTGCTGCTGTTGGTTATTGCTGTTGTTGTAGATTATTAAAGCAAGTACAGGAACTTGCTACTGCCAATACATACAACAATACAATGCTGTGAGTATTTAAGACATACTGCTGCTGCACAAATAGCATATAAAATAACCCATAGCAGATCAATAAAGGTGGAGCTGGGGAGGTGGAGGGTTTCAGAGGAACTCTGAAAGCGCGCTGCGAAATGCTTTAGTAAATGCTAACCAGTCATTTAAACGTAAAGCAGCAAGCTCATTGGTTGCGAATGCAACATGAACCAATCAGCTTGTGCCAAGTAGTTTAACGCAGTGTATATCATCAGTTTGCGTTAGGGTTAGGACCCATCAGCCTGCGCCACCTAGAGTTTCATGACAGAACTTGGCATTAAAATGGGTTGCAAACAGCGGGTCATGTTGACTTAAATATTATGTCACATACAAATGGTCCAGTCATTAAAAAAAAATCTTTGTTATTTAGTCCAAGAGGGTGAAAATCACAGCAAAGCTTAACAAGACACAGCTGAAAACATACAGAATCATAAAGCCAGAATAACAAACTCCTAACACCTCGGTTTCTGAGTAAACATTCGGGAGCCACAGAAAAATTAATGAAACACAGCAAGCGTAGACTACTCCTCTGTTTCTCTGAAGGGTTTGTTTGTGTCGGCCGGAGAAGATGAGGGGGTGACGGAGGTGAGGTGGAGCTTTTAACTCAAGGAACCTGAAACAATACAAATTACATAAAATAAGCACACAACAATGTCATTCACTTTCTGTTCAGTAGGTTGATTCAGATACCACACAAAACCAAAAAAAGTGTAAACCATCTGAACACACAAAAGCTAAAAGCTAACTATGAAGAATTATTGATTGTTATTCGATTTCTCTCTTTTTCCTATACATTTTTTTGGTGTGTGTGGGTGAATGAGCAACATATTTGTTTTGCTGCCATGCCATATGAACCTAATAAAACGGTCTCAAAGCTTCTCTTAAGACTCTGCTCTGGTGAGAGCGTGTGTGGTTATTGTTTTTGCTGGTTATTAGTTTTATTGGCTGTTCGTGAGCACCCCATTTAAACTGCACAGCTCATTTGAAAACAAAAGGGAAATGTTGGGAATTAGTCAATTTAGATATTTTTAAGTACTTGAAATTGAAAACATCTAGCCCTGGCAGAACACTCACACTAGGATAAATAACATTAAAGCACTCATTGTTTAAGACAGAAACATGTCCCATGTGTACTTTTTGTGTTTCAATCATTTAATTAGGAAATAGTGACAACTATTTAAAAATATATACAACTTGAGTACTCACATAAAAAAAAAAAAAAATATATATATATATATATATTTTTTTAATATAAAAGGTGGTATACTTTGCAGCTTATTTTGCTAAGAACTGCCTACTAAACAAGAAACCATCTGACTGACCTGACATTTTGTCTGAATGTAAATTTGTTTCATGAAACAAAGAATCCAAGGCCCCTTGAGATATATATATATATATATATATATATAGAGATATATATAGAGATATATATATATATATATATAAAAAGATTACAATACGCAACCAAATAAACAAGAATTGTTATTTTTGTATTATACCCCATGTGAGTGCCTTGGAAAGGACTGGTCTATATATTTCAGAAAAAACAAAACACAACAAAAAACAAAACAAAACAAAAAAAAAAAAAAAAAAAAAAAAACAGAAATAAATGGAATCCTACTATCATTCAACTAATGAACGCTGGGGCATATGATAGAATCTCATTTGGCATTGAAGGAAGTTCACCCAAAAAAATATTTTACAAAAGATATGTTGAGCATGTTGAGAAGATATGCTAAGAATGTTGTCAACCAAACAGTTAACCCACAGTATGGAAATCAATGGCTACCGTCAACTGTTTGGTTACCAACATTCTTCAAAATATCTTCTTTTGTGTTCAACAGAAGATAGAAATTCATACAGGTTTTGATCACCTTGAGGGTGAGTAAATGATGGCAGAATGCTCATTTTTAGGTGAACTATACCTTTAACACAACTTATCCACTAATTGATTTGTTAGCTTGTTCACAATATTTTGCAGTCTATTTTTCATTTATTTCCAATTATGTAAAAAGAAACAAATGTGAGCTCATCTTGTAATGGGAAGTGGGTTTCGGCCTGGAAAAGTTGAAGTCTGCGCGGACAGTTTTGTGGCTTTTCACTTCATCAATCCTCTACAGGGGAGAGTTGAGGAATGGAAGGATGCTTATCTGCTTGTGGGAGATGAACAATGATCCATTTCATTTCTGCGTACTCTAAAGATTGCCTGAATGGGAAAAGAGACAGAAAAAACAGAAATAGGAATTGTGCAAGAAAACAAAACCACGGTTTTATAATATTTGGGATGTTTTAATATTTTAGGATTTGTAATAATATTTTTGGATTTAATAAAGCAAAAATGAGGTCTATCCCAATAAAAGCATGCATCTACTAATTTATGACATCACATGTTAAATCTCTGCCCAAATCCCTCTAAGATCTTTTCTTATTTTCATAGTGGATCTTATTTATGTTGAACTAGACAGCTCTCTTTGAGGTGAGTTTAAGTCTAAGATAGACTTATTAGTCAGATGTCTACCTGAACTGGTATAAACTCTTAAGGGAGTTTAGATAGCAGGCCCAGCGCTCCATCTTCCTCTGCAAATGTCCAGTAGGCACATTACATTACATTACACCCTTACATCTTTCTACTTTGCAGGCACTCAGAGAAACAAGTATTACGTTAATCCCTGTCGCCAATTTATCTTCAACACATATTGCTAATGCTGCAATAAATTCAATCGCGTCTGTAGGGCTCGCTTTAGAGTGGAGAAAGATAAAAAGAAGAGGAGACGATTGATAAAACAAGGGATTTTTATTAAAAAAAAAAACCTTTAAAAATACAATGATGTTATAAAAAAAAAAAAAAAAAAAAAAAAAAAGTAAATAAAAATATAATTTAAACCATTCTTTTCATGTTTTAATCTTTATTTTTTGGGGTGGCTTTTGCATCCTTTCCGTTCTTCTTGGTGAGACCACTGAAGTATTTCTCTCTGAAAGAGTTGTGACCCTGGTACGGGGTAAAGCGAGGGTCAGCAAGGTGTGCTAGTCTGTCCGAATCCTGCAAGAAAGCATATTAAACAGCTTAAAGAGCATCAGAAGTGCTGGATTCAAGCAGGGTTTTATTAGCCTTCTCTCTTTAGAAGTTATGAACAACAGTCAATTTCAAACGCCAACTGGTTCTGTTCTGGATTGTTTTTTTATTAGCAGTAGCCTACTATATAATGGAGCAGGTTATTTTCTTATTTTCATATGCATTACTGGTCAAAAAGTTTAGAATAATCACATTTTTTTTTTAGTTTTTTTTAAGAAATCTTTTATGCCCACCAAGGCTGCATTTATTTAACCAAAATACTGTAAAAACAGTAATATTTTATGTAATTTATTCCTGTGATGGCAAAGCTGAATTTTCAGTAGACATTACTCCAGTCTTCAGTGTCACATGATCCTTCAGAAATCATTCTAATATGCTGGTTTTATTCAGCAAAGATGCATTAAATTGATCAAAAGTGACAGTAAAGGCATTTGTAACTACAAAAGATTTCTTATTCAAATAAATGCTGTTCATTGAACGTTCTGTTTATCAAAGAATCCTAAAAAAAAATGCATCAATGTTTCCACAAAAATGTTAAGCAGAAAAACAGCAAAAACTGTAAAAAACTAATAATAACTGAGCAACAAATCATAATATTAGAATGATGGATCATGTGACACTGAAGACTGGAGTAATGTCTACTGAAAATTCAGCTTTGCCATCAAAGGAATAATTTAGATTTTAAAATATATTCAAATAGAAAATGGTTATTCTAAATTGTATTTAGAATGTTGTATTTTTGATTAAATAAATGCAGTCTTGTTGAGTGTAATAGATCTCTTTCACAAAAATGAACAAATCTGAATTATTCCAAACTTTTGACATGTAATGAAAAACAAGTAGTGGGCAGTGTACTTTAAATTTTTATCAGTTTAAATGCACTGAAATATTTCAACAAACCACACAAAAACAAAGGCGCACTAAAGCAAAATGGCAGAAACAGGTTTAAACGTTTGGCTGAGCACAGCACACTTTTATGTCTTCCCTTCACAAGCTCACAGTCAAGTGTCTAATGACAGACAGCAGAGTGTTAAGTTCCTCAGATTTTCCTGCTCAGAGCGGAGGCCAGGATCTTAAGCAGGACCTGCTGGAGGAGGGCAGGAGGGAAGCACACTGCGCCGCAGGCTAACGAGGTGGCAGGAAGACTGTGAGCTGAAAGTGATGACTCCAGCTCTGGGCCTGCAAACCATCAACGGCACCTTCTACAACACACTCCCTTCTGCCAGTCAGCAAGGACTCAGTTCAGGTCACACGCGCCGGGCCCTTAGTTTACAACGCAACTTACGCAACACAGACCACACAAGCCTCAGGAACAGACCCTAGTGTCTGTGGTGGCCTAAGTGGGCTGTAATGTCAATTAGAATTACAGGATGAACAAATGAAGATGAAAAGCACTGGAAATCTCATGAAAACTGTCAAGAAATTTCCAAGTCATATTTCACTCCAAAAACAGCAACAAAAAAAGAAATTATATTTTTGCATGCAGAAAATAACAGCTATTTTAAAACTAATATATATATATATATATATATATATATATATATATATATATATATATATATATATATATATATAAATTCTTTTGCATTATTTTCATTACAATTATGCACATTTGTCCTCAACCTCAGTAGCCTACTGTATACTATACTGTATGAAAAAAAACAATCTTGTGACTAATGCAAATATATAGAGTACCAAAAATCTGTGGTAAGTTGTTTTCTTTTTTCTTTTCTTAAGAAATTAATACTTTTATTCCGCAAGGATGTATTAAATCCATTAAATATGTCAGTAAGGACTTTTATATTTTCATAAAAAGATTTCAAATAAATGCTCTTCTTTTGAATTTTTCTTTTGAAAAATGTTAAATACATTAAAATAGAAAACAGTTCTTTTAAATGTTAGTAATGTTTCACAATATTACTATTTTTACTATATTTTTGATCAAATAATTGCTATAAATTGATTACATGTGTCAGTAAGGACTTCTATATTTTCACAAAAAGATAAAAAAAAAAAAGCTCTTCTTTTGAACTTTCTAGTCACCAAAGAATCCAGAAAAAAGTAAAATATATTAAAATAGAAAAGTTATTTTAAATGTCAGAAATATTTTATAATATCATTTTTACTGTATTTTTGACAAAACATATATAATGATGTATATATACACATATTTACAAAGATAGATGGATACAGTCAAGTACAATTATAAACTGCATCATACATCACATCAATATGTAATTATTTTAATTTTTAAGTTAGATTTTAAATATTAATCCAATGAATTCATTAAATTATAATTAAAAAAAAAATAAAGGTCACAGTGCAAAAATATCTTGTTTTTTAATGCTAAATATAATTCAGTGATTTTGGTTTGTGACCCAGACATTTCTTTGTAAGATTTACCCAAGAAGAAAACCAGATCTTTGATGTAGGTACTTCAGCAGGGGACCTGAGGACACACAGATTCTATGTGCCAAAATGCAAAACGTAAAGAGAAACGAGAGAGAGAGAGAGAGAGAGAGAGAGAGAGAGAGAGAGAGAGAGAGAGAGAGAGAGATGGAAACAGAGAGAAAGAGAATGAGACAAGGCAGAAACAGGGCCTCATCTTGACTCAGAGTTGTTTGACAGCTCTGGACTAATGCTAGACCTGCTAAGCTCCTAAAAGCCCTGCATTCTGTTCTAAAAATAAGCTACACTGGGTAATATTTATCCCATAATGCAACCTTCTGTTCTCAAACAAAAGCAACAGAACTGTAAACCTAATATTATAATTCTTGTGAAAAGCATTGTAGAACAGCCTAACAGAGCCGATCAAGGACATTAGGATAAACATCCATAAACAACGAGCGACTGACACTATTCAGATGCTTTTTTCAGCTACTGGTGGACACGAGGAGATGTTTTGCAGAGATCTTCACAATCTTATTGAAGGATCCGATGCCAAGATCACATCAGAGCTTCTTGAGCTTTGGGAAATGAGCCAGTTTTTCCACAGAAGAGACTGATTTGATAGTCATTTCTTGTCTTTGGCGATTGAAACAAGTTCAGGAGGAAGACAAGGACATGACATCTACAGACAACATATACGTTCCAGGTTTGGAGCTTATGTCAGTGGAGACACATACCAGTCTGGGTTAATATTCGTGAGTGTGTTTCAGGAAAGCTTTTATGGGAACAATTTGGGGTTTTGAAGTGAAGTGGTTGTCAAATCCAAAGATGGATTGTTTTCCATACAATGTGTGATTAAGTCATTAAAGCGGCGTAAAAACAGAGAGTCAATCACAGCCAGATGGCAGGATTATTTTCAGATTGGCGCCATAAAAGACGTAACCATATAAAACATGTTCAGGACAGTTCGCATATATCAAGCTCATCTTTAGACCGAGGGGTCTCCACCCAAAAAAGCCTCACATACCTCAGGCTCCTTGGTCTTCTCCATGGTGATGAGTCTTCGTGACGTGTGGCTGGACAGAGTTTGTTCGCAGTTGCTGATGAGAGTCAAACAGGGGTGAAGAGGCACCATCTCCTCACAGTACCTGCAGACCACAGTACAGTTTTAGATATGCCAGCTGCACGCTTACCAAACGAAACACCTTGAAAGTGGTAGGGGATGTCACAACTATCAGCTGTTGTTGCTGAAATTGTGCCACTGCTCACTATTGTGTGCGTCACATGCACTGCATAGCGATGGAAAAGGGGAGATAAATTAAACTGACATTTTTCACAGACTGCCTGCCAATTATTCCCCAGGCAACAAGAGGGTCACCAAAACAACAACAGAAGCAATGCACAAATGTCTTATCTTTGCTTTCAATACGGAAAAGATCACAATGCAAATATAGCAGGAATGTTGTGACCACATTTGCTTGGTTACAGACAAAACTTCTCACAAAATTTTACTTTTAACACTTTAACAAGTTAAAAAAAACAACATGAAGCTAGATAAAAATATATAATTCTAAAAACGAAACATTAAGAACATCTAAATGATTTTTAATCAACTAATTATAGATTTTTTTTATTCCATTTTTTGGTAATAAATAAATAATTAAATATATATATATATATATATATATATATATATATATATATATATATATATATATATATATATATATATATTTTTTAACTGAGTGAACCTTATAATTAGACCTCATTTGCTAAACAACAACCAATAAATTTGTTTGATTTATTAAAGATTGCTGATGTAAGTGATCTAAGCGTCTCGAACCTAAAGTATGCATCACAATAATGAATCACAATTCCTGGGTCATTTCAAAGA
Organism: Spinibarbus caldwelli; assembly: GCA_039654775.1. NCBI lineage: Eukaryota > Metazoa > Chordata > Actinopteri > Cypriniformes > Cyprinidae > Spinibarbus > Spinibarbus caldwelli. The sequence goes on along the minus strand of CM077227.1, from coordinate 27,476,378 downwards.
TGATAAAAATCAATTAACAATTACCCTCACACATCTGTAGGTAATTGACAAGTGCATAGGAAAAACGATCAAAAAACAGGTCCAGCTTCAAAACGAAAAAGAATAAATCATTTCAATCTATCCACTATTCACACTATCCGCACTTGCAAATGTATCAAAACATAAATTTCGGTTTGGGACCATGACCTTTAACCAATTTTAAAAACAACACATGACCAATTTATATTTTGATACATTTGCAAGTGTGGATAGTGTGCAGGATTTATCCTTTTTTGTTCTGAAGATGATAAAAAAAAAAAAAGAAAAAAAAAAAAAAGACTTTCAGTTCAGCAAAGGAGTCAGTTATGAACTCTAAATGGTTCACTGACTAAAAGCCCTAAGATACTTCAAGCAAAAACTAAGAACGAACTACTATGATGTAGAACAAAATCAGGCCAAAACAAAGTTTGTTTCAGGAGTTCGAAAGAGCTTGCCAAAGCAAACATTTAAAAAAAAAAAAATCATTTGAATCCCCATTGGTCTGTGGTGATTACATAATAAATATGTGTGATTCAATAATAAGCAAGTCTGATTCAAACTGCTAACTTACAAGAAAGCTGCATCCCAATTTTTGCCTACTCTTTATTTGTGTTTATAGTATACCAAATCCTCCTTCAAAGCACAATTACCATTGAATTAACACCTAGAAATAGTAGACCATTCGGGTACCTTTAGGGAACTCATTTCAACATACTACGATTTAGGTCAAGCTAAATCTAATTTCAAATACTATTTAGAATGGATTTTAATGTGGACAGGGACAGCAAGCGTCCTGAATTCTTCTGGCTGACGCATTAAAAGTAATCGGCTCATAAAACTCCTTGTCTTTGAATTGGACTACACAGCTTTCCCTGTGTTTGTTGTTGCACTGATTTGTTGATATATCATGCTCTAAAGACCAATTTAACAAAATAACTTCTGAAAACACATATTTCACCAATTTTTTCACATTTGTGACCATTTTAAAAATCGCAATCTGAAGCCCTGCCACAACCATAAGAGTCCATCTAACCAGAACCACTGAGAACATCTGAAATATTCATTGTTCCCAGAGGCAGTGAAGACATTAAGTAGGGACATTAACTCAGCAGGGAGTTGAGTTGGTGGGCTGTTAACATTCACGCGCTGACAGACGCATTCACATGCATCGACTCATTTTTCAGACGATTACGTAAATATGGCTAGCGCCTGAAATCAATGAAAAAAATCGGTTCAAGGGCTGCTAGCTCTAGCTGAACCTCATCCACACAAAGTCAGTGATCCACAAACCACTGCGCACACGCAGTTAGCTGCGTTTCAAACAAATAATAAGTTATGTGCCCTCTTTTCAACGGACCTGACAAAGCAAAACAAGGAGGCATACGAAGCATACATATTCTCCATCACACGGTTTACACAGAGCTACTCCTGTCACCTTGGAGAAATGTCTAACAATTTTCAGCTTTCCAGGAAAGGGCCCTCTGGAGAACCCCATCCACAGAAATCACATGACAGAATCACATTTCTGAATATAGGGCAATGAGTCAGAACAGAATAGTGCATTATGGGGTACTAATGACTGACTAACATTCCATGTGGCTCACACTCATCTCTGCCTTCACTTCATGACGTCCGTGTCCCGTAAGAGAGATTATTCTTCTATTTGCAATAATACACAGTGGTAACAAAAAAATTAACATAAAGGTCAAAGATGTGTCAACTGAATCAAAAGACTCACTTTTTAGCGTCATGTTGACGTCTAGATCACCGCGGACATTATTCAAATATGTTTGGAAATTTTTCTCTGTCATAACTCATTTAGTTTTGTTTGTAACAAGTGACTCGTTGCGTCACCAGAAATTTTGATGTTTACTATGGAAGAAGTGTTTAATTTGGTCTGGGACTCGATTGTGAACTTTCTTCTCAAGACAAAGTGGATGAGTTGGATACTGAGGGCTGTTTCCACTTCTAACTGTTATAAGGGTAATCAGCGTCGAAGCCCCAGATTCCAGCAGCAGTCATCTGCTCCTTTGACACCAAAGTTTATAAACACAAGTGTTGCTATACTAACGCCGGCTCTGAAGATGCGGTCATAAAGCTCCTGACGCCAGCGCCTCCTTGTGGTGATGTCACTGATAGTTATACTGGTTTCTTAGTTAAATCCTTACTGTCTGCAGACACCATTCACCAGATACACTTCTGACCTGTCGGCCGGATATACTGGAGTTCAGTTCTGTGTAGTTTGGTTGTGACTCTCTGCTGCACGTAGTGGCAAAGATATACAGTACTGTTCAAAGTTTGGGGTCATGAAGATTTTTTTTGTATGTTTTTGCAAGAAGTCTCTTATGCTCACCAAAGCTGGATTTATTGGATCAAAAACACACTAAAAAAGGCTACTACTGTGAAATAATATTACAATTAAAAATAGAAGTTTACTATTTTAATATATTTTAAAATGTAATTTATTCCTATGATGGCAAAAGTGAATTTTAAGCAGTCACTGAATCTAGTCTTCAGTGTCTCATGATCCTTCAGAAATCATTCTAATATAAAACAATGTTGTGCTGCTTATCATTTTTGTGGAAACCGTGATGTATTTTTAATTCTTGATGAACAGAACGTTCAAGATCAGCATTTATTTGAAATAGAAATCTTTTGTATTTTTAAATATCTTTTGATCAATTAATTTTAATGTGTACTTGCTGAATAAAAGTTGAATGTAGTGTACAATACAGGTCTTTTTTGTTAATATTGTACCAGACACACTTTGAAATAGAGCTGGATATTGAACGGCATTAATTAATCTGTAGGATATTATATGAATAAACACAAAAATAAAAAATAATGACAAAAAAAAATGTGATGTGAATCTGCACAGCCCTACTTAGAAAGCACTAAATTCGTGTATTAAATAAAGACAACGCAAGCTAAATTCATTATTGTTGGCATCAGCAAACTTGAAGGAGTGAATCCCGTAACTCTATGATGGAAAATCTGTCTATTATCGAGACGGAGGTGAGGTAAAGGTGTAGATCAAGCAGCGGGCCCCTCCTTTGAGTCACAGCTCTTCCTGGGCCCTATAATCAGTGGATAGCATGATCTGTGGACACTGCTGTTTGTGGTCAGTGGGAAATACCCCACAGCTTCACACCTGCTCCACTGCTGGGTTGACCGCAGGTCAACAAGCCTGAGCAGGTTTAACATCCACCACCTCAACAGGGGGCTTGAGCGACTGATGTGCTTTGAGCTCCTGTCTACAGGCATAGGTAGATACAAGATAGCCCCCTAGTGACTGATTCAGTACACATATGCTAGAGGAATGTGCTGCATCTGATATAGTCAGTGAATGTTATCAAGCAGACTGATTAGATGTACTTACTCTGGTCTGTAGATTGGAAGCCAATAGACGAGACGTCCACCTAAAACCAAGTGGTGGGCTGAAAAATTCAAGAGGTCGGCAAAGATATCACTCAAGTGGTAAGCCATTGATACAGGGACGTGACTCTCTCCAGAGCTGCATTGGGATATGAAACACAAGATAATATAATCAACAGAAGAAAATCAGTGTTCTTAACAGAAATTCAAGAGGGATAGTTCACCAAAATAAATAAATACATAAATAAAGTCTGTCATCATTTACTCACCCTCAAATTGTTCCAATGGTACAGAAATGAAGAAATCAAGACAATTTTTTGAATGTGCAAAGGAACATTTCCCGTTCACCAAACACACATCGTAAAATCTGGTATTTTGTTCCCTTTTTGTCCCCATTCATTGCAATTGGGGAAAGAAAGTCAAAAGGGTTTTGAAACAACATGTGTGTGAATAAATGATGATAATTTTAATTTTTTGGGTTTCCTATACATGGATAAAGTCAATGTCAAAATCTGATACAGGGAATGCAGTCTTCAAGACGTTATCATTTATTTTCTCAGGCCTGAATTAATATTAGTAATTATTAAGTATATGCATATAAATACATAAAGGTTTGGGTTTATTCAAGGACATATTCATTTGATCAAAAGTCACAGTAAAGCCTTTTATAATGTTACAGAAGATTTACATTTCAAAAAGGACTCCTGGGGAAAAAAATCTATCATGGTTTCCACAAAAATATAAAACAGGACAACTGTTTTCAACATTGATAATAATAATAAATGTTTCTTAAGCACCAAATCAGCATATTAGATCATGTGACACCGAAGACTGGAGTAGTGACTGCTGAAAATTCAGCTTTGCTATCACAGGAATAAATTACATTTTAAAATATATTAAAACAGTTATTATAATTATTTCTTAATGTTACCATTTTTACTGTATTATTGATCAAAAATGCATGAGCAAGACAGATGTCTTTCAAAAACATTTTAAAAAGCCTTTGAATGCTAGTGTAACTGTATAGTCTTGTCTCATTTGTTGTGTTAGAGGTGAGGCAAAGGATTACTGGATGACTGGCTCATATCTAAAGAGTGTTTCAAGTGGATCCATTAAAAATGCAGGTGGATAAAAGTGATAGGCTTACAAGTCCTCAGGAGGTTTGATGATATCTTTATGAGATCCCGTTCTCCTTGTGGACTCACGAATACCATATGGTGCTGCACAAGGGAAAAGAAAAACACTTGAAGCTTCAAAACAACAGTTAATAGTAACAAATAAAAAAATAATGTGGCTTTAAAGGTGAAGTGTGTAATTTATGAGCCACTAAACATAATTGAACAATGTTTACAAACAGTATTCCCATGCAACTGAAAATCCAGCTAGTGCTAGAGTCCAGCTGGTCCAATCAGGTGTGCTACAGTATTTTAACATAAAAATAAATTGTACACCCTTCACCTTTGAAGACCTCAAGTTTTTAGGAACGTACGGTCTGTAACAATGGCATCAAACTGTGCATTTTTTCTCCAAACAAGTTTGGAAGCATCAGACACCATGACGTCCACATAGAGACTCTCAGTCCCATACTGCCGCAGGTTTGCTCGGATGTTCTCATCCGGTCCTCTCCATTTCTGATTCTTCCTGCTGGCTTTTCCTGCAACAGTTTTAAATGCTCACAGGTGTGTACTCACTAGAAAAGTATGACTAAACCTCCATTGTGTGGAAAACTGAAGGAGAAAATGATTTAAATGCTTTAAAAAACATACCTATTCCATGGATAGTGTTATAATCGATGTCTGTTCCACATACATAAGCCCCAAAGTGTGAACATGCTACCAGAAGACTACCTGAAAAACAAAACGGAGTAAGAAAACGATCCTTACAGAATTTAAGAAAATAATACAAGTAATCTCTGCAATATATCTGTCTGTAGATCTTTATATCTGCTTGACACTTTAAAAGTATGGCCTATAAGGATTTCCAGGCAACCAGAGAGCATTCAACTAAATAAGTACATCTGGTCTGCAGATCTCAGCACATGTGGTGACAACAGACTTATGATAAAGCCCTAGCAACATCACGGCACGCTACAAACTCACAATAAGCCACACTTTGGGAAAGAGACTGAGAGAGAAATGCAGCCTCATGCTGTTTAAAAAGCCAGCAATCCTTCATTTGACTGATGACACTCGAAAGTGTCTTCTCAAAGTCAAAAGAAAGAGGAAAAGTGGGCCAACTGAGATTGAAAAGTGAGAATTTCTGAGCCATCACAAAAAAAAAAAAAAAAGATATAGATCTGCTCCTGGTTTGAGTCAGACACAAATAAGAAACAGATGATGATGGCACATATCTTCAATCACTCAGACAAGCTGTCAGATGTGATTTCACTCACAAACACAAACACCTGCTTCAGTTTGGCCTAAAATGAAGCATCTAAACTGTTCTGATTAACAACGTGCCAAACGAACACATTTTGCAAGACTAAATGAATTAATTTGCAGAACAAAGACATCTGACATCATAGGCGTGTTGGATAAGAAACTTATACACTGACTTTGCTGCATGACTTTTTATATTTAAACTGACTTTTTAATAACAGTTGAAGAAACACCAATATAATGTTCAAATAATTATTAAGTTAACACAAATAAATTTAAGTAAATTGATCAAATGTAATACTACTAAAAATTAGTATTTCAAATAAATACTGTTCTTTTAAAATTCCCATTCATCAAAATTTTTTTAAAATGCATTACAAAAAATAATTCCACAAAAATATTAAGCAGCACAACTGTTTTCAGCATTAAAGTAAGAAATATTTCTTGAGCACCAAATCAGCATATTAGAATGATTTCTGAAGAATCATGTGACACTATAGACTGTAGTAATGGCTGCTGAAAATCCAGCTTTGCCATCATGAGGATAAATTATACTTAAATTATTACAATAGAAAACAGTCATTTTAATTTTTAATAATATTCACAATATTACTGTTGCTACTGTATTTTTGATCAAATAAATGCAGTCTTGGTGAGCAGAAGAGACTAAAACCCCCAAACCTTTGAACAGCAGTGTAAATGATGGCTACTTTAAAACAGCTTTAAATGTCATCCATCTCTCATCCAATCAGATTAGAGTCTGAATTTATGCCAAGAGACATGAATGGCTGTATTTAAAAGCCTTCTCTTTGCACGGACATTTCCTCACCTGTTCCAACAAAAGGATCGTAAACCAAATCATTAGCCTTTACTTTGGCATGATTGGCCATGATGAAGGAGAGGCCAGCATCCATACTAGTGTTCCCAATGAAATGTCTCTTCTTCACACTGTAAGAGCGAATTAATTCTCTCTGACCATCTGCAATCTGAAAAGAAAACCAACTGTTTAATATTTAAAAGCCAATACAGTATCTTATCTTTTATTTCAAAGACATCATTCAGCTTTACTTTTTAGGGCACAAATCAAGCATTTAACAAATACAGAAAATAGTCAAATGTGAAGACTTTTACATCTGCAAAGACTACGGAAGGAATGTTCTGAACCATTCAGGGCTCTAGACTCATTCTTCCCACTGGTCGGAGTTTTGCGACTAACTTTCTCAGTTGGTCGCACAAGCACATAATTTGGTCGCAATATTTTATTTTTTGCTACAACATTTGATTAATCAATGCATGCTGATGAACTTTTATCATAGTTTATAGTTATAGGGTAACAAAAGTGTTCAACATTCAACCCGTTCTTTTTCATCAGTATTATTTGTGATTTAATTTTTGTGAACAGGAATTACTTTTTTTGTGCGCTTTCACTTTCAAATTCGCGATCTTAGTGTCACGTTTTACAAGAAAAGATAATTGTCTGTTTTGCTTATATCTATATACCTTTCACTTTTTAAGACTAAAACAAAAGATGGATTCATTGTTATTCTTAATTAAAAAGCACAACAACAATAAAACAGTAGGTTACAATGACAAACTAGCTTAGGCTACATAACATTTATTAACAAAAACGAATAAGACGAGGCATGGCTTAGGACACATCACATGCTGTATTATATACTGACTAATAAATTACAGAATGTCAAACACCGAGGAATCAAATAAATAATAATAATAATATAAAAAAATTAAGGAAAGCCTCCATAGCGTAACGTGAGGTAAACAGCAAAAATAACAAGCAGCGCAGACCATGCACTCGCACAAATGCGACCACGTCAAATTTTAACTCGCACATTCTCAAAACATTTTGGTCGCAGTCTAGAGCTCTGCCATTATATATATATGGAAAGAGCTGCTCACCCATCTCCCAAAGTACATATGGAAAGGCTCCTCTGGGATGTCATTAGGATCAGAGCCGTAATCTTCCAACAAACAGAAAATATGTTCTGGATCCTTCAAATTCACTGTCCCTTTAAATGGCAAGAAGTCTAGAGCCTGTGGCAAAAATGCACTTTATACATATATGATTTTCACAGTCCATAACAGAAGACATACTAAACTGCAGTTACAGCTTTTGCTAAAGTAACACCAATTATGGATTGTATGCCACAGAATCAGGTATTCAAAATGTACAAACATGTAAAATACTTACATCAATCTTTTTGATTCTGTCCTTAAACTCTAATGTTTTGTTGAAAGTGTAGACATTGATCTTATAAGTTGAATTTTGTTGTAGATATGGAGCCTGTGAAGAATTAATACAAGAGACAGTTTGTTCAAAGATGAAAATCTCCCTGTAAATTGCATTATATTTATTAGGCGGAGAACATGAACAAACCATGTTTTCTGCTGGATACTCCAATAATGACGTCCGAAGCTCATCTGTTGTTGTTCCATAACCCCAAAGTTCAAAAGCAGACCTTGAAATCAATATTGAACTTTATATAAACGCAGCGATTCAAAAAATATTGCTGTTTTTGTTTTGTTCAATTAAGGTTTTACAATAAGATCTTTCGTTTGTTAATGCCAAATAACGATGAGCACCATTATATTTTAACAGCATTTATTAATCTTTGTTAAAAATACATTTGTACACTGTTCATTCATGTCAATTCACAGTGCATTAACTACTTTTGGTTTTAAAATTGTAAATACTGAAATTAACATTAAGATAAACATATGATGTAGAAGTATCGTTCATTGTGAGTTCATGTTAATTAATTCATACATTGGTCTTAAGCCAGTCACTGACTATATTCAAACATATGCAGAGTCTTGACTGGATATAGGGTCACAGAATCATACAATATGCAAAGTAATTCATGGTTTCGGTTAATAAATATCGCCCAGCAAATGCAATTAGAGTAATATAATAGTTTGTCATCCTGAGCATTTTACATGTAATGTACAGGGGAGTGTAATAAAATACTGCAACCTACTTTCCACAAACTGTTCTGGACATGACACTCCGTATATCATCTTCTGATAAACCATTCAGTTGCCAAAAAGGAGACTTAAGAGAAAAGAGATAGAATCGTTAGAAAACAAATAACATAACTATTACGTTATGTCAAGTGAATAAAAAATAAAATTGGCATTACCTTTTCGCTGAATGTTTCTGATGTATCAAATGGACGGTTCCTTAGAGACAGCAATGCTTTTATTTCCTGCAAACAATAATTCAGAGTGATATATTATGAATATCTACCAAATACAGTTCGATTTTAGATTTAAACTAAAATGATGAACTCTATAATACTGAATTGAACTGTGAGTAATGAGTTCTCTAATCCAAAGTACACTCTGACAGATTAATTCTAGCATTTTGACACGAAGGTCTGAGTGAACTGAAGGTTTACAGTTTGTACCGGTAATATAAAATCCACGTTATCATGTGCAAGATGAAGTAAATATCGTCTGCACGCTCGACCACAGTGGAGAGCCATGTTTGTGTGCTACATTCAATATCATCCGATGAGAAAATTGTGCTGGTAACAACAGTTCCTATTTGACTAAGCGAAAGTCTTGTAAAAGGATTAGACGTTTGTACTTTTCAATGCCTGTTTTAACTACTGTAACTCATACCCATGAGTAAAAATAAGTAAACTACCTTTGGGGTCGGAACATTTGTGTATTCGTGAAAGCCGAAGGATTTTTTTTCTTATGGTTTTATATATATATATATATATATAGTCCTTTTTGAAAATGGAAAAGATTTAGTGTCACCTGATGATATCTTTTAATCTTATCTGCACGCTCATTAACTTCTTAAGAGGCTAAACTCTCCCTTATCATTGGTTGATCATCTCGTTCAGTGACACGATTCTCGTGCTCTGATTGGTTGGTTCGCACGTCAATCACTCTCACCAGAGGTCAGAAAAGTATCTACTGCTCAATTTGAAATGTATCCACTTCCATCGCTGTTACAGCATGACAACCATCCTCAAGAAGCCAAACAAAGGCGGTAAGGTTTTATTATAGTAGGCTACACCTAACGTTTACACCTAACATATGTTTCGATGTCAAATAAATCTTTGTAAAGTTGATTACATCGTTAAACTAAGCTGCCATAGATTGGCTCACAACTGAGAATGACACTCGAAACTGAGAATAATCAATTCTAATGTCAAAATTCGTCGGCATTTTGAGGGCGAATTATTATTAAGAATAAATTCAGTTTCTCGATTTGAATTGAACTGGAACTAAGGTTGATTAATATGGAACTGTCCTACAAATTTAAGGAATAATTATTAAAATAATAACATTAAAAGAAACTGCAGTATGTGCAGTTTTTAAATAACATAATAAATATAATAATTTCATTTTTCAGTATGAATATGGGGTATTTCCAGAAACAGTTAATATTACTGATACATGTAATTGATAATCAGTATTTTAAATGTCACCTATAAAAATGTGAATTCAAATTATATATTTCTCCTGATATTCCTTTTAATGATAATTTTTCCTAGAAAGCATTATTTTACCCCAAAGTCTTCAAAATTTGAGCCAAATAACAAGAAACAGTGTGAAACCTTAAACACACACTAAAATAGATATTTATAGTTTTTTTTGCCCATTTTTATAATCCTGAAACAGTGTTATTTTAGTATCATTTATATGTTATTATATAGTTTTTATTATTATTTTGAATTAGCCTTTTTGTTTTTATCTTAGTTTAATTTTATGCGTTTATGTCATTTGTACTCATTTTTAAAATTACCATTTAGTTTTCAATTATTTTTATTTCAGTTTTATTTTTTATTCATTTTTAGTTTTTATTTCCAGTTGGTAATTGTAGTGCTTCAACTTACTTCAGTTAGCTGCCAAGTCAACATTTCTAATCTAATTTTCATTTAGTTGCATCTAATATTTTTATATTTTATTTTATTATAGTTTTATTTCAATTAACAAAAATATTTTTTATAGTTTTAGTTAACAATAACCTGGAATATTTTCCCTAGAATGTATCTATATGATATAGTTTAGCTTAAGTGCCCCGGCTAGTATTGATTACATCGGGTCAGTCTTACTTGTAGACTTCATGAGGCTTTAAGTTATTTAAAGGCTGTACAACATGCAATCTTCTCACTCGCAGCCTGTGTTGTGCCAACAGTGAAGCATACTGAAAACTAGAGCTGTCCTGTGAAGCAAAGGTCACCATGGAGACAGACGAAGCACCTGCGCAGCCTAATGACGACAGAGCGGAGACCTGCACCGTATCCGTCAAAGGTCTGACAGAGAACTGGCAGAAATGGTCCAACGACCACTGCGAGTATCAGAAACACAATCCCTTCAGCAACGGCAAGGTGATTCCCCCGCAGATCCAGCGAGGACAGGAGGGCTACGGCAGGCCCTTAGAGGGCTCCAAAACAGAGCAGAGAGGAAAAGACGCCCACTCTCACATCAGCAGAGAGGTCACAGAGCTCTGCCAGGTCATTGGGGAGATCGGAGAGAGCGGAGACGATGGCACGGTGTCTGTGCGTTTCGGGACACTGTTTGAGAGATACGTCACCATCTCTAATAAACTAGTGGGAGTTCTGCTGCGAGCACGCAAGCAAGGGCTGGTGCACTTTGAAGGAGAGATGCTATGGCAGGGGAGAGATGATGGATTGCTTATCATCTTGTTACAGTGATTTACAGCAGTGCCGGACACCATGTGCCTGCCTGTCCAACTTTGCTTTATAGACATCCATTTTGCTTGAACAGGAATCAGTTTTTGGCCAAAGAAGCTAATGAGATTTATTGAATGTACATGTAGCAAACTGGTATATTCTGTAATTTTTTCAAGGTGAAGTGTGGAATTTCTGTACCAACAAACAGAATTGGAAAAAGTAATGATTTAAAACTGGATTTCAGAACACTCTTGTCTGTCATTGGTCAACCAAACAGGTAGCCCCGCCCCCTCTCATACCATTGGTTTAGTCAATGTTGCTATTAGGGGCTGCTAAAAAAAAAAAAAAAAAAAAAAAAAAATACAGAACAATGCTTACACTTTTCACATGTTCCTGCTTAAAAACATATTAAATCAAGTCTAAAATGGTTTGCTGGTCTTAGTTGGTCTCCCAGCCTAGTTAGATTGGTCTATTTACTGCTTTTAGATGGGTTTTGAGCACTCTTCTGCTGGTCAAGTTGGGAGACCAGCTTAGATTGCTTTAAAAAAATAGTTCACATAAAAATGAAAATTTGATGTATATAAGGATCCACCCTCAAGCCATCCAAGATGTAGATGAGTTTGTTTCTTCACCAGAACAAATTTGGAGAAATTTTGTATTACATCACTTGCTCACCAATGAATCCTCTGCAGTGAATGGGTGCCGTCAGAATGAGCTTTTTGCTTTATAAGATGTTAATTGATGGACTGGAGTTGTGTGATTACTTATAGATTATTGTGATGTTTTTATCAGCTGTCTGAACTCATTCTGTTGTCACCCATTCACTGCAGAGGATCCACTGGTGTAATGGTCATGGCCTGAGGGTAAGTAACCTTTCATTTTTGGGTGAATTATTCCTTTAAGCAGGTTTTTTCAGCAGGGCAACCTACAGATGACTTAATTCTGAAGATATCTTTACACAATGATTTATCCTCAGAAATTACACTCATTCACTTTTAAGTGAACACCTATAATAACAGTGCAACATTGTAGTCTTGACAAGCCATATTCTTAAATCATAATCACATTAATATGCCATCACTTTGATGTACAGTGTTAAGGCACACAATGTTTTACTACTGAAACCGGCAATGTTTTTAATATTATTATTTGTAATGGAGGCATTTTCTCATATAATGAATTACTTGCAGGTAAGTATTGCCTAGAAAATACATGTTAACATTTCTATATGGAGTTGCTTTGAATTTATTATAAATATAATTAATATAAAAATATATTTATAGTGATGATCATGTGATAGTTTTGAAACACAAAAACTATTAAAAAGCCGACAACACTTATGCAGGTTATTATTTATTTTGTTTACATGCTTATGCATATCATACATGCTTACACCACTCAATAATTACATACATCTGAGGCAATATAGTACAATCTATGTCATGGCATAAACAGAGTTAAAACTTATGAAGGTGCTCTTGCATCATTGTTGCAGTACAGAATAACAAAAACACTGCTGTATTCTGATGCCAAATCATTCAGCTACTGTGAGGTTAAAGGCCAAAGCTAATTATTGAGATTAATTACCATTTTTAGCTCATTCATATTTAAAAAGTCTTTGTCACAGCTCTGTATCCTTAAAAATCCCAAATGTTCTCCATAAAAGATTAATGATTCTGTCAAATTTATCAATGTCATTACTATTCGGGATACTTTTTCCCCCCAAAGCAATTGAAAAGTAGCTGCAGTTTTGTAGCTTCAAATTTGATTAGCCCATCTGGCTGACAATATAACTAACAGAAAACATAGCATTATGAGTATTACAACCCTGAGGCACATGTCTGTGACCTTTTGTCATCACAAACATATTGACTTGGACTGTTATTATGAGTAACGTGGCTCTGGGCATCTCGAACATTAATGTATTTTGAGTTCCTGTACATTCAGCTCATAGAGTTCAGCCTTTGGAGTAACTGGTCGGCCTGCAAAATGAAGACATACAAGGGTTAGCTATACATTTGCACACTCCAAAGCAAGGGTAAATCAAAAATCCTATAATTTAAAACAAAGAAAACATTTATAGTAGTATAAGTGGTAAGAGTGAGACATTTCTCCACACAGATCCATTCGTGCTGTCAAAAACAAAAAGGTTTTCATTCCCCTGCCACTGTAGCTTGTCCATTTTAATTTAATACAATTTGCTTATTCCAATTACATGACAAAAGGTCTCATTCAACAGAAGTAATAGCTGACAACATCTTGTTACGCTCTGAAAACATTTTGTTTCTTAATGCATCAATAGCCTGCTCCAAGGGAATGTGATTATTAGTTTTAGTGGATGTAATTTAGTTGTGAGCTAAATTATAGTGAATTGTACTGTTGGTTTGTTCATTTGATTGCTTACCGTTACGAACCAATACGAGTTTAGCCTGTAGATCAAGCGGGACATGAAGCCCATCTGACTGACAGGTGCGAGAACATGGAGATGCAGATGTGTGACAGAACAGAATGGAGGCCAATGGAACCCAAACCTTGGAAATATAACTGGCATGTGATGCATCATAACATAACTCACAATGTTTTGCATGCAAGCACTTGATTTTCGTGTAAGTGGCAGATGTTTTTCATTACCTAACATCATTTAAATCGGTCACATCGTTCTTCTGAAGTATCTCTTTCCCCGTCTCCACCAACTTCTCCACTAAAAACCACAAAAACAGAGTTTGCACAGATGACTCCACAGTAAAGCATGTTATGTGTAACTAAGCTGGGAAGTCTGACTACTTGTACACATTAAATATGACTCATTATTTCAGACTGTTACTGTAGAAAGGCTCCAGAGTAGCTACTGTCAGAAATGTCTAAACATTTACACCAGTCTTGAATAAATCACAGTGTGTTTACCTAATGCTACATGCTCTTTGCCGAGAGATTTACAATTGCCCACATGTTTACTTGGTACAACCAGATAGTGATGAGGAGCTCCAGGGTGGATATCTCTGAAACAGGACACAGTTTCATCCTGAAAAACACGGTTTTGGTTAATATAAAGGGGTTATAAATACAAGTAAAGACAAGTACAATACTTAATTTATTTTAATTAATTTGTGTTATATTGTGCTTCATTTATACATTTTAATGTTTGTTTTACTTTTTCTTAATTACTTTGACAGTACTATTTTACAACTTCTGATGTTTTAAATGTGCTTAAATACATTGTATAAATAATGTCACTTAAACATGAAGCGTTAATATTCCTATAGTAAAACATAAATTAATTTACAAAATAAAAATGATAGTATTTCGAAATACATCTCTTATATTTCTTACTTTCTTTATGATGACAATGACCGAACAATTATCGCATTACCTTTTTATTAAAACAAAATTACTTCATTCAGAAGCTACAGTAACCTTGACGTTTTGCAAAGGGGGAAAAAATGCAATGAAATACTCTGATATATGTTGGGACACGTCAGTGTATTACTTCTATACGCAAATATTGATGTCATGAAACATGTATTGTAATGTAATGTGTATTATGATCTTTAGCCTCTTTATCATATTGTCATTCGCGCATCTGCATGAGTTATATCTTAAATAAAGCACTGACAGCACACTCACGTTATGCAGGAGCTCAGTTCCAATTTCTCCCTTCACGATTTTACAGAAAATGCATTTTTTGTCATATCCATCATCAGTCTGGTTCGTTGTACAGCTCTCAGGTGTCGGTGTGTTTATGGCGGCTGCCATCTTCAAAACGTGAAGTCTGCGCTAATTACATCACAAACACGAGCTTCAGGTCATTTCAACATATAAGTCCTCTGAGTCAGGGCTTTTTAAAGCCAAGAAATCCCAAACATGATGATCCCTTTGTGAGAGAACCCGTGTTAAAATATATGCTGGTACATATTTTAATGTCTAAAGCTCCAAAATTATTAAGCATGATATTATTAACACAAGTTGTTCTCGAGAATAAATGATTGGGTTTATATGGCCTTGATAGTAGTCTACTAATTCCTAATCAAATTATTGATATATTAAATAAAAAATAGTTCGTGTTATTATATTTATTTATTTTATTATTATTATTATTATTTATTTTTTGTAATATTACCCAAATTAACCCAACACATAATATTAGCATATCAGAAATATAGGCCTATTGTTTCAAAGCAGTTTTATAACCAGTGAGCAAGGTAAAATGACCTAATATACACAATACAAATTATTCTTGAATGCATGCTGCAAGAAATGAAAGACGTATTTAAAAAAAAAGAAAAGAAAAAGTTTTTCACAAAACTACAGGCATGTGTTAAAACATATTTTGTCATTTTGTTGTAACATTTTCTATGAAAAAATGTTGAATATACCACATATTTGATGTGCTATATTTCCTGTTACTTCATTTATGGAAATCCAGATTTTTAATCAAATTTATTCAGATTATGAAATTCTGAAGAAAAATCTAGTCACACTTCAAATATAATTTCATGCTCATAAGATGCATGCTCAAAATATGATTATATGAAACATTTTCCATCTGACTGTGTGAAATATTGCACATTTCTAAGCTTCTAGCAATTTAGGATATTTCTTCATATGATATTACCAGAACCTAGATATATTTATTCTTTGGTTTCACCATTATTTCTTTTGAATGGTTAAATAATAATAATAATAATCTGATCTTTCGTGTTCTTGTATTTAGTATAAACATAACACTAAAACCTAAAATATTAGTCTCACCAAAATAAATAAATAAATAAATAATAAAAAAAGATAATTTAGACAGCTGTACAGCTCAAATAACATTTTTTGAAGGGAAGAATTAATAAAGTGCTTTTACAAAAAAATAAATAAATGTAAAACGGTAATGCTATCAATGAGAATTTTGGTTTATCACCAGCATAGTAACCATTTCATTCCTACTTGTAACCCTCAAACTACACTCTAAAAAAAAGATGGTTCTTCAGCGGTTCTTTGGGGAGGTTGAGGTGCAATATAGCACTGCTAGCGTATAAAGAACCTGTTAAGCCCCTGTATGGTTCTTCAGTGGTTCTTCAGTGGTTCTTTGGGGTGGTTAAGGTGCTATAGAGCACCACTGCTGTACATAAAGAAGCCATTAAAGCCAGTCATTAAGTTTTTTTTTTTTTTTTTTTTTTTGAAACTGTGTTTGCTCTTGGATGGGATTAATGCAGAACACAAATTCCAAGTATGGGTTACCATACTTGCCCACACCTCACTTCATTATACTCCAAATTTTGTAATTGCAGTAAATTAAACTTAATTTACTAATTGTTCATCAGATTTTAACTTATTATATATATATATATATATATATATATATATATATATATATATACACACACACACACACAATATTTTTTTATTTTTTTATTTAATGAACACATACAAAATAAAACGTCTCTGTAACTCATTTACCCATACCATATAAAAGTAAAATCAGTAAAGAGTTAAAGCTCTGGTGTTGAATTATCCACAGCCAGTTTTCCAGTACAGTAGGCGGTGATAATCCTCTTAAGGAGTTATTCGCCATCAAACAAGAAGAAGGTGTTACATCCGGGACATTTACTACTTTGCACGCCTAAACAGGCTGAAACTTTTCTCACGGTCGCCATTTTCTTTGACCCGCGAATTGCGATGCAGAGCAAACGAGGATGAGAAATACAGAGATTAAGTGTTTTATGTTATTCACACAGTATTAATTTTATAACATCACATTGTTTTATAATGATATTTATGTGCTGTGTGTGTGGCTCGTGGTGCGGAGCTGACGAGGAGGTTGCTTTGTAACAGGAAAACACTGAAAGTAAGTGTTTTATCTCATTTACAATATGTATTTTTATAACATATTGATTTATAGTGATATTTATATGCTGTGCGCGTTTAAACGGTCCGAAACTTTTCTCTCAGACACATTTCCTTTGACTCGCGGTGCAGACACGGAGGTTTTAACAGAGATAACACTGAAAGTAAGTGTTTAGTCTCATTTACATATGTATTTTATGAAGTTCTATTATTTTATAATGATATTTTTGTGCTGTGCAGTCCTACACTTTTCTCATAGACATAATTTTCTTTGACTCGTGATACTGAGAAGACTGAGAAGATGTTACTTTTTGGAAAACATCAAAAGTAAGTGATTTACCTCATTCACAATATGTATTTATAACATCATATTGTTTTACAACGACATTTATGTGATGTGCGCTCCTAAACTTTTCTCAGAGACTTTTGCTCTGATTCACGATGCGGAGCAGGCAAAGAGGTTAGAATTATCAACAAGAGACCTAAAGTAAGTGTTTTACCTCATTTACAATGCTTTTTGTAATATCATATTTACAAATCAAACCAGTGTAAACCTGCATGCCTCGTGACCAAATGTCATATCATATCATGAAGCTTGTACATTGAGTTATTTTGATGTGTCGATTTACTGAATTTGAGTGCTATTTTCAAATATTCATTTGAAATAACTCTTTACAGTATACTCAAACTTTCTATATTGAGTGAGTTAAAAAAAAATTAAAAAGTGATTTTGTCACCTCATAAGATATGACACATGACTTACATAAGCTACTTTTAACTTTGAAGTTTTTTTGGGTGCTTTTTTTAAGAATGTGTTTTGTGTTCATCAAAAGTGAGTTATATGGGTTTGGAATTACATTTTGAGTAAATTATTCCTCTAATGTTACAGATGGTTCATGCTGGAAAAACTGAAAAATCAAAAAGAAATGTTTGAGTACAAAATCATCAGTACATTGTCAAATTGGATGAAAAGAGCTCTTGTTAACATTTTTAGGACACATAACAGACATGGGTAAACCACATTTCCATATTTAAGATTATTGATTGTCATGCATAACTTTATGATCTTTAATATTTGTTATTTGCCTAATAATAATTAGAAGTCTGGTCTCTTTCTAGTAGGGCTGCCCTCGACTAAAGGTTTTCTAAAGACTGTTTTTTTTTTTTTTTTTTTTAACATTTTATTGACAGCCCCCATTTTTAACAATTTAACTACCCCAATCGGTTGATGCTGGAGAAAATTAACAAAGCATCAGGGAACATCTGCGTGTAATGAAGGAGGAAACAGAAGAAGCTTGGACCAAACATAGAGCTCCTCAAAGAAAGGATGGTGCTGATAAAATGCTATCAGACAAATTCTGTGTCCAAATATAACACAGAAGAGACTCTCTCTGAGTTCACCATTTGAAAAAGGTGCTATATAGCACCATTTGAAAAAGGTGCTATATAGTACCTTTAAGAATAGGTGCTATATAGCACCAAAAGTGGTTCCCCTATGATTACGAGCCAAAGAACCAATTTTGGTGCTATATAGCACCTTTTTTTTTTAGAGTGTAGAATGAGCTTGGCAACCCTTTGTAAATTTTTAGTGACCCCTATAATGTGGGTCGTGACCCCCAGGTTGGGAACCACTGCTTTAAATTATGTATTCAAACCCCGTTTGAATTTGATTAGTTGAGCATCTCAAACAGCAAAGAATAAGACACAGCTGAGTTATTCTTAATTTACCGCCTATGTCTAAGGAATACTATTTTATTGTATGCAAGTAGCCAGAGCAGCAGAATTTGAGCAAAATCTCCCTGCAGAATCACTCAGACGGAGCTCTCGACCGGTTAAAGGTTACTAATCAAGAGAGGCAGAAAGGATAAGTGAGTGACAACACACTATGTTAAACTGCTCTGTTTAGCGGGTCAACCGAGCAATTAATCCAGAGCACTCCAATATGTCAGGATGCCACATTTACCACCTTAATGTATGCAAATGATGTCATTAAAATGCATGTTCATGTTTAGTCTCTAAATTAAGAGCTCATTTGCACTCCCAACAATCCAGAGATTCATTATTACAAATTACAAAAATAATAATGACTCAAGACATCAAATTTACTCTCCTTGTACATCCTCCCCTATTTATATTATGAATGTGAAAATAATTTATGTGACAATCAGCAATTTGCAGCCACTGTATTGGAGGTTGTCAGCTGGCCAAAGCTATTATGTTATCTCTTGTTCTGCGGCTCCATATGATAAATAATGTGCCAGAACATGACTGTATGCAATTACAGTCTGCTGTGGTATTGTAGGAATGCAAAGGATTGTGAAAAAAAAGAGAGGACTAGCGAATGTGGGACATAGAAGATGGTCGTGATGTGAATGGAAAATACAAACGCCTTAGAAATAACTGGGAAAATACGAAGTTAAGCGCTGGCAACAAACAACAGATCTCATGCGTCTCTAAATGATTCATGACCAAAATATCAACTCCAGCATTGAGGAAGTCAATGTTTTGTCCTGAAGAGGTTGTAGAATTATTCATGAGGCATCGGCTTTGTAAATAGATCCTGTTGATTAAAATGGAGGAAGTTGGGGGGTGGCGACAACTGCAACTCATGAATCTCTGGAGAGAGAGAGAGAGAGAGCGCTACATGAAGGGAAAATATTCAGCTTCTTTAATCATGTTCTGCCCTACTTCCAGCTTCCTCTTTCATTGCATACATCCCTCTGAGACGATTGCCATTGCCACTGGTCACCGTCACACTTGGCTTTATGAATCTGAAATTAGCCTGTGTAATTTTATGAAATTAAATGGCCATCCCTTTACAAACAACATGGCGAATTGATGTCTGCAAACTTTTTATTTCCGTAATGTCACACATAGGAGAGAAAGAAGATGTTCAACAAGACATAAAGTAAATGTTTATTATATTGTATGCGTATCCATTGTTTAGAAGTTTGGAGTCAGTAAGATTTTTTAAATAAATTAATACTTTTATTGTGCAAAGATGGATTAAGTTAATTAAAAAATAAAGGCATTTATAATGTTACAAAATGTGACTAAAGCCTACTGAAAATTCAGCTCTCCCATCACAGGAATAAAGTTAATTTTAAAATAGAAAATTGTAATTTTAATAAGTAATTGTAATAATATTTCATTATATTAATGCTAGTACTGATTAAATGAATGCAGCCTTGGTGAGCATATTATATTCTCAATTCCACTACAAAAGTAAACAGGGTCGTATTTTATTTCAAGCTGACTTTCAGCTCTAATTGGTACTGTAATTCCAAACCCCCCAAACTCTTAAAACTCAAAAGATTTTTTGGAAGCCTTTTTTATTATTCTCCTTTATTCTTGTGGTGCCATCAGCCAGTTAGTGTTGTCAGGATATCACTTTCCTGTGGCTCTAGAGTGACTCAGTTGGCATTTATGGCTAAAGTTATTGGCGCAAAACAATTTTTATGCATAACTGAAAGCCCATGAACAAAGATGGCAGAAACACATACTTCCAGGTGATCAGAATTCTAACATGAAGCTTTCTCCAGATATTATTTTGATAGCACCACAGTGTTTTTAATTGAACCACCAAATAGCTTACTGCAGTCTATGCACATTAACCTGGCATATCAAAAAATGACCTAAAAGTTGAGTTAGGTCAGTATCTCCACATTCTACCAGCAGGAGGCAGTGTTATAACATCCTTCAGCACAACCTTTGAAGTGTGAACAGTGTTTTACTCTCAGCTGTTTCATCATGTTCGTTCTTTTCAAACATCTGCACTTCTAATTCTCTTCGTCAAGTATGCATGTCAGATAAACCATGGTAGATGTACTGTACTAGACCCACAGCTGAGGTCACAACCTACTTTTAAGCAGCAGCAATAGCAGGGGATTGTTGAAGTAGATATTAACGCATAAACTGTATTTACATATCTCACATATTAATGCACTGTTGATGGTAAATTCTTGCAAGTAATCTCATCAGTGTCTACTTCTATCCAGACGTATCATGGAAATGTTAGCTTAACTAAAGAGAGCAGGTACCGTGAAACTGTTTACTCAGCTGTCTGTCACTCTCTGGACATTCTCTCCTTCATTCTTGTACCTTTCTGCACAGTTCATTTACTGTGGGTTTGCAATGCACCTGGTGTTCATTTCCCTCTCCTCCTTCCTTCAGATTCAGAGTTTTCCCCTGAACTGGGGCGTGTTCGCAGTTGGTAGTTTTGGTGCAACTGAAACAAACTCTGGTGCGATTTCTCAGTTAGTGCAGTTCATTTGAATAAGTGTGAACGCTACCATCCGAACCTTGGTGCGACAAGCGGGTCCAAGACCACTTGTTCGACTTTAGGGTGTGTTCACACTTGTAGTTCAGTTCTCTTGGTTTTTTTGGTCTGGACCAAAAGAGAAAATTATGTTTAGTCTTGGTTCACTTAGCATTCACACTGTAATTTTTTACATCAAAACTTAAGGCAAAAAGATATGGTCACAACCTGATTGGACAAAATTTCTGATGTATATTTGGCGAACTTTCCAAACATCCAAAATAATGCTGTGTGCTAAATGTGCTCATTGGATGTGTGTAGTCTACATACTGTATGGTGGTATTTTTACCAGCTTGTAATACCGAAGAGTTTATAAAACGTGTAAAGGTGTCAAAACAGTGGCAGGAATTCCTCCATTGCATAAATGGAGATCCGCTGCAAGGAGACGGTGGTTCCAACACCTGTATCAAACTGGACAATAACAGGACATGATGTCATAAGACCTCGAGGTCCACTTTCCTGCAGAGTTTAGCTCCAACCCTAATCAAACAAGCCTGAACAAACTAATCAAGGTCTTCAGGATTACTAGACTGTACTGGAAGGTGAGTTTTAGCTAAATTCTGCAGGAAAGTGCATCTGGAGGGCTAGATTTGAGACCCCCTGTCATAAGATGTGACCCTTAAAAGGACAGAATGCTCAAGAATAACTGGTTCTTCTCGTCATAGGAGCCATTTGGCTCTTACAGTTCAGTACAGGCATTGAGCTGCCGTCTCATTCCGATCTCTTTGTGCACAGCGGAGGAATTCCTGCTGTTGTTTTGACTCCTTTACACATTTTAAAAGCTCTTTGTGAGTTATCAGATGACAAAAATGCCAACATGAGCGCATTCAGTGCAAACCGCATCTTGGATGTTCCGTAACTTTGCAAAATATATGTAATAAAAGCTGTCCAATCAGGTTGTGATTGTATTCTTATGCCTTTTGTTTTGTATATCTTTAGGTTCAGTGTTAAAAATGACACTGTGAATGCTAAGCGAACTAAGAATAAATGTATCATTTTCTTTTTTAGTCTGGACCAAAATAACCAAAAGCATGAACTATAAGTGTAAACACTCCCTTAATCATTTCTCTCTTTTGATTGGTTGATTGCTACTTATATTTGCCAAGTAATGATGACCGACATCTGTTGATACATCGTCTGTCTGTCATAAAGTCTGGGTCACGAAAATGTTTGACTGTCACATGTAGGCATCCGGGAAGCATTCGTTAGCATTCCCTATTCATCTCAACTATAGTAATGCGATTAACTCATGCCATCTTTATTCGTTTATTCTTTATTCACTTTTGATCTAATAACCTAAGAAACAGAAGCATTTTGCCTGCAGAAAGGTGTATCTCCCAGCAGGGGGAAAGCCCTGTGGTTTGCCACATAGAACTGAAATATAGCTGTTTATAAGGTATGGATTTCAGTCACATGGCCAGAATATCAGCCTTACTTATCATGCATGACTGTATTTTCATTCGCAAAGGGCAATCTATCATAGAACGACAGGAGATTGACAGAATGCAACTTTTCTGTGCTGACAGCCCCAGTTGTGTTCCCAGCACAGAGAAGAGAGTGATACCAAACCCTTAAAATTGAAATACTTAAAAAGTAGAACTGGATCTTGAATGTTAAAATATAATTCCATTATAGCACCAAACAGAAAATTAATGCATAATATTGACCTGGAGTTATTCCAACACTGTTGCGATGAAAGAAAAGCCTCTTATCTAGAATTGTAATTAAAAACTGTTACTCTTTCCCAGTTTTATTGGGACTTATTCATGAAAAAGGAGCACTACAGAAGAAATTTCTGCATTCATTGCACATGAAGCCATTTTTAACTAAATTCAATTACAATTACATACGTTTATGAATGATTTACACTTCATTTCTTCTGCTAAAACATTTTAATGCACTACAATTGAAAATGTACGTTTGCTGCTTTAAATTCAGATGCCTTAAAATTACAACCTTCAGTGAAGAGTTTATTATGCTTTTCGACCACTTTGGATTTAATTACAGATGTAGAAAATTGTGAAACTTGAGTAGAAATTGTAAAAAATTAAATGGATGCAGACAAAAATGTTTTGTTTTTTGAGTAATATCCAGGATTCAGGATGATACAGAGTCATATCGTGCCTCACAAACATAACCTTAGATGAAAATAAATTGAACACATACGCACTTATTATGTCTGCTGTATGAAGACCGATGAGCATGTTTATATGCAAAGCAGTTTGTTCAATAACTTTTGGTTATGCTGCAGGATCGCACTGAGTAAAATTAGTTTACCAAGTTCACAGTCTGTGGAACAGCATCAAGAATGATGTAGGACGTACAGAGTGCTGCTTCTCTTCACACTGTTCAAGGTTATCACACATCACAGTGAAATTCTCACATTCTCAATCAAAGTGAATCCCCTTGAAATAGACCTGGACCATTCTTACACCAAGCTAACAGTGCCAGACCTGGATCACCCCCACAAGACATCTGCTGCCACTTAGAGGGGCAGCACTACTAGAACTTGACATGGAACCAGAGAACACAACCTTCAGGAACAGAACATCAAGGTGAAATGTGGATAGTAACCCATTTTAATTCCATAATGTGACGTATTTATGAGTAAATCACAGTATTTAATAAGAGAAATGTAGGGCAGGGCTTGATTTTAATCAATGGGAACTGATTGGATGATGAAAAGTGGCTATTAGATATGAGAATGGAGCTAGATTGAATGCGAAAGTGGTAGTTGGTTAACATTATCAGTTAAATCATTAGTTGATGGGTAACCCAAGTGTAAAAATTGTAATTTTTTAAATATTTAAATTGCATGTGTTTGTTTTAAAATTAGTCTGTCCTGAGGTGATTTTTCATGAAAAGATACAAATAATAATAATAATAAAATAAACACTATAACCATTTTTTTTAATCTGCCCTATGATGACTTTAAAAAATAAATAAATACCATTTAAAAGTTTGAAGTCGCTAAACTTTTTAACGTCTTAAGTTCTCCATTGTCAGCAAGGCTGCATTCATTTGTTAGAAAATACAGTAAAAACAGTAATATTGTAAAATATTATTACCATTTAAAACAGCTGTTTTCTATTTTAATATATTTTTAAATGTTTTTTAGTCTTGTGATGACAAAGCTGAATTTTCAGCATCATTACTCCAGTCTTCAGTGTCACATAATCCTTCAGAAATCATTCTGATATGCCGATTTGGTGCTTAAGAAATATTTTTTATTATCGATGTTGTAAAAAACCTTTTGTAATAGAATAATCTTCTGCATTATTAGTCCTTTACCGTCACTTTTAATCAATTTTATGCATCCATGTTGAATAAAAATATTAATAAAAAAAACAGTAGTATGGAAAGACATATGTGAGCATAGCTTGTCTAAAAACACAATCATTACAAACTGTAATATTGCTGTTGGGACTATAATTTTTTAAGGATACGCACAGGAAGTTTCATACTTTCCTTCTCTCTGTTTTTCAGCTGTAAAATCGGCTAATGGCTCTAGCAGTTGTGTCTGCACAGGATGGCTGTGAAAACACCTTAATTGTTACAATAACAAGAAACCTGAGGACAGTGGGGAAATCCACCATGTTGAAAACCGAGCTCGGTTCAGCCATTCGTATCGGCATTGCCAACCGCTTGAGGAATGCGAAGGCTTGTTTGAAGACTATTCATGCTTTTTTTTGTATTACAGCTTCACTGCAAATGATAAAAAACTGACATGTTGTGTCGGAACAGGCAGAGCCGGAGGAAGTCGTATGTCTCGACTGCTAATTGCTGCAGAGGGCTGTCAGTGAGGTCTGTATGATCGTTATTGGTGCTCTGGGCTGAAGGCTGTGTACTGCTCCTGTGGGCCGGGGCATTCCATCCTCTTGCTTTGTTTTTGCTGAGCCAATTAGCGAGTGTGATAACATCTGGTGCAAGAGGACAATGCGACAATCCGTTCACATTACCTAAGTGAGTGTCTCTCCCTGAAGCGGCGAGGGCTTGAACAGGCATGCTGGGAAACTGGAGAAGGAATAGCATATGGCCCCAGCAACTCTGATACAGCTGAATGACTTTCTCTTTTGCTTGCGCACTCTCACTCGCTCTCCAATTCTCTCGCTCGCACTCTTTACCTCTTTCTATCTCTGAACGTGCACACACACACTTCACAGAAACGCACACAGCCTGACTAAACAGGATTACTGGGAGATTTGAGAGGGGCATGGAGAGATGATGGAGGATAGCAAAGATCAGATTGAAATGCTATTTAGTTTTACGAATGCGGGAGGACATAGAGGTTTTAACAGAACCAAGCACTTGGTGAGGTATTTAACTGAGCTCTTGATGAGGATGGAAAGAAAACAGGTTGAGAAACGTTCCTATGGAAGCTTGTTTCTGCCACGGGATGACCAAATAAAAAAGCTAATTGTGACTTTATATCTCACAATTCTGACTTTTTCCCCACAATTCTAAGTTTATATCTCACAATTCAGAATTCCGGGATAGAAAGACAGAATTGTGAGATATAAACTCACAGTTATGAGACATAAACTCATGATTGTGACATATAAACTCAAAATTGCGGGATATGAACTTGCAATTCTAAAAAGAAAAGTTCTAAAAGTCTATTTCATGACAAAAAAAAAAAACAAAAAAAAAAACAGAATTATGAGATCTGAGAAAAAAAGTCAATTGAGAGATGTAAATTTAGAATTCTGAGGGAAAAGTCAGAATTTTGAAATATAAACTGCAAGAAATATAAATAGCAAGGGTCAGAATTCTGAGATTCTGACATCTCTTTCTCTCTCTTTTTAACACAATTCTGAGAAAAAAGACCAAATTGTGAGGTAAAAAGTTACCTTTTTAATTGTTTTTATTCGATTGCAGGTTACCATTTAAAAATTAAAAGGTAACTATGACTGACTTTAAAATAAGTCAGTTAAAGTCACGGTTCCGTTTTAAAAAATTTTCTGAATCCATGGCAGAGGCGTGATTCTAAGACTTCCATTTACATTACACTGTTGTGTAAAAAGGGAAAAATTGCTATGAGAAATGCAATGGTTTCATCACTGGTTTTGTTCCTGAATAAATCAGCGATTTGAATGAATCGATTGAGCGAATGATTCAATGACAGTAACAAATTGCCTTGTCCAAATACCCACACTTGCGGTCTTTGCACTTGACAACTCGACTACTTATATGATGTATATCCTGTATTTGGCCCAAGTGTTCAAGTGAGCATGAAGACCACAAATGTGTGTACAACTTTTCATTACCTGATGGGACACACTTATAGTGTTGTAAAAATGCAAGTGTTTATATAGCTTTATTTTTATTTTAAATACTTTGAATTTTAAAATCAACTTCTAAATGTCCAGTTGTCCCTGTAACGTGACACAATTTAAGTGGTAATTGCATATGTTGTACAAAATAAATATCACCACTACTCATTTTTGCACCAATAAAACGTACTTTGTTTTTTTCTACCAAATTATATGTAATATCTAATTATTATATTAATATTTAACTTACATTGGAAAGGTTTCCGTGACGGAACCCTACAAAAGGTTTTATTCCAAAACATGACGCATGTTGGGATACACTAAGCCTCGAATAGTGCTCAGGATTTAGTGTGCGTTAAGGGCACTGCGCTTTGGCATTTTTAACACCTGAGACAGTTTTGCGCACTTACTTTCTGTAGCGCGCACATGCTCTCAAGTGGCCAAGACTGCAAGTTTGGGTATTTGGACAAGGCATTTGTTTCTGAATGAATCAGAGCATTTGAACAAATCAGTTGAATGAATGTTTTCAGCGACTTACTTATACAGTCACTTGTCGCCGCCTACTGGTGTATCAATGTAACCTGCAAAAAATCTGTAAGGAAATTTCTACATTGCAAATTGATACAAGCAGTCCAGTGCTGTTGGAATGTATATCAACCAATCAATTTGAGTACTGTATAACTGTTTAGGCCCTACAATGATGTATATCTATTTATTGATTTTTCGGAAACCTCCACAGTTATATAAAATTGTAGTGGTCAGTGTTTCATTAACCACCATATTATAGTAAATTTTATTTTATTTTTTTAAATTAGCATGAAAAAAATACAGATGCATAATATATACGGCAATGGCAAGCATTGACTCTGCAATACCAGAGTTTAATTTGCATTCAGCGGCTGCACTGAAATAAAATGAGCGGGTATGAATTTGAAATATGAGTGACTCTGCTCGGTTATTTGCGTAATTATAGCATAGAGAGGCTTTGCCCTGATTAGACCTCAGGCTCTCTTCCCTACAAACTCACTGTCTGTCTTTCTCTGTTATCAATTTGTCGGAGCAGAGTGGCGTTAAACATGCGCAGATAGCTGGGTAATTTGATCAGATCAGTAATTTAGGAATCAATCACAAACTGGATGAAAAAGGTAAACCGTTACCCATGTGACATGACTGCTGTCGATGTGCTGATTCGGTCACTCACGGCTGAGTGAACAAATCGTTCTTTAAACGACACTGCACAAGCTCCAATATGTTAAAGAGCCATACTGAAGTATCCGATGGGATTCTTCTGGAGTCTATGCGCTGAATACTACACTACTAATCAAAAGTTTGGACACACTTAAATGAATTCATGTTACTTATAATGTTAAAAAACTTTGTGCTTAAATGTTTTACATTCATTTTTTAAACAAATATTAATTGTGGCTACATGAAAAAATAACTATGCTAAAAAATAATAATAAAATTAATGATTAAAACAATTATTTAAAATAATTATTTGGTTTAATTATCAACAAATAATTAACCTAAATAATTAAATGTATTTTTTTTTTTTTTTTTTTTTAGGTGTTAAAAAGAAGGGTTTTGCTGGGTTGATCTATTTCCTGTTGAAACAGGAAGTTTGGGTGGGACAAACTGAAGTCTAGTCATTTTTTTTCATAAATAACCAATAAGTTTTAGTAACGTAACATTTATGAACCATGATTTGATATTTTGTAGTATTAGGGGTGGGAGATTCTCATTATAGGGAGCATTTCAAATCTGTCATAACGAGAGTTACTTGAGTGTATAATGAGAAAATTTTTAGGAGAGCATTATCATATAGACGGCTTTAGAGCTAATAACATGAACTAAAATCCACAAAACTTCAAAATTTAAAATGTAAGCACAGCTGTAATCTTAAAGAAGAAGCCAAAATATAAGATTCTTATGAGCTATTTAACATTTTTTGGTCATTGCATACTTCCCAATCCTTACATTTGTGTTATATTATCATTTTGATGACTTCGATATTATTCTAAAATATGTAAAATAGTAAGATAAATATAGAATAAAGATTGAATATGTGTGGCCAAATATTTGACTGTTCTAAGTTCTGAAGCACTGAGGCAGTAATATCATGCATTTCAGATTCATAATATAATCTCCCAGACGCTCATATTCTGAATTTTCTTCCATGCATTTCCATACCTCACTAATGCCTCATGGGATTGTCAGCCATTTGTTATCTCCTAGATTTCACACTGACTACTGGGCTTTCCACAGGAACTGATCCAGCAGTGCAGTGAAAAGACGTGAATAGCATAGCTTGAAAGCTAATTAGGCTGCATAACACTCGCTAATTTGTAGGTAATGTAAAGAAAAGGTCATGACGGTTCGTAAGAACACTTCCTGAACTGTACAGCTAAAATGCAGAATCTCTGCAGGGTGGATGAAGGTCACATTCTCTTCCCGCTGTTCACAAACCTACGCCGTGCGATCGCTTCTTTACCTTAAATGCTAAAAGAAAATGTGCGCTTGACTTCGGCAGGCTGTCTGACCATATGGCCGCATTCATCATGTATCAGCACTCATTAAAAGAGCCGTCATTAGGCACTGGTGCTCAGCTGGATGCAGCTGCCCACACCTGACAACCCCCCTGATTCTCTCACCTGAAATCTGCTCCATAACCAGTCTGCTGTTCAGTCAGGCCACACTGTGCCTACTGCATAACCAACCATACAGACACACACAGTTACCCTGAACTGGGATCAGTTGCTGTATTAAGTGCTCGGATAA
The DNA here is from genome assembly GCA_039654775.1 of Spinibarbus caldwelli. Classification (NCBI taxonomy): domain Eukaryota; kingdom Metazoa; phylum Chordata; class Actinopteri; order Cypriniformes; family Cyprinidae; genus Spinibarbus; species Spinibarbus caldwelli. Next base: position 27,446,734 of record CM077227.1, on the reverse strand, counting down.
CAGCTAAATTAGCATCACATTCAGGGTAAAACCGCCAGTGCAGCGTAACCTGAGATAATAATGGTTGGTAGCTACCTGAAGTTCCGAGGTTTAATTATCTAGGAACGATCACCATCATGCCCTTGACACTTAACCTCTGGTTTCTCCTGTAATATGTGTACTGTAAGATGATTTCACATAACAGTAATGTTTTTTTTTTTTACATTGGATGTTAGGTTTGAGTCGTTGCTAGGTCATTGTTGGGTATTCTGTTTGGTTGATAGTAGAGCTGCACGATTAATCGTTGAAAGATCGTGATCTCGATTCAAACACCCACACAGTCTAATTTCTAAATGACAACGATTCGCCCATGTCTATTAAACCTTTGAAAAAGTCATACCAGAACATTCAAATCTGCGTTTGCGCTGCTGCTGACAAAGAGAGAAGACATACCATGTTAGGGTAAGAAACTTCACAAACAGTCTTTTCAACTACTCAGTGTTATTTCTGGCTTACAGTCATTCATATGATCACAGAAATACTTGGATAAAAGTTTACAGTTCGTATATAAACACTGATGTCTGTGGTAGCGATCAAAATAGAGCAAATCATCTTCTGAAAGTAACTGGCGCTTCAAATAACGTTTGTGTTCATTACATTGTTACAAGTGACTGTTAAAAAATGTATTTGTTATTGAATCATTAATTCGAAAGATTTGTTCAAAAACACTGATTCATCCAGTAATGAAACAAGTGAAGTATTTATGAGTGAGTCATTGAATCATTCATTCAAACCACTTTTTTACTAACCTCATTAGTTAGTAATGTAATCCATTACATTACATAACACATTTTAGGTAATATAATCAGACTACTTTTAGATTACATTTGACTTTATTAGGTGAGTGAGGTTCAGACGACAGAAAAGTTTTGTAATACCTGCATTACATGTAAATAGGAAATAATGTGAATTTATGCATTTTAATGTGTAAGAACAAAAGCCTCCCAAAGACATAGACAATACATGGTTAACCTACTGAGTGATAATTCAAATAAATATAAATTAGTGCTCATCAGTAGTTAATGCAGAGTTGAAAGGCTTCTTAAACCTGAAATGATTTTTGTAAATCCAGTGATCAAATGCTGTGAAGCCATTTGACTAGTGACTGGTCTTTGTCTGAATGTTCACAAAACTGGAAGACTTTCTGTTTGTATATAAGTGGTAGGCTAATTTAGAAAGGAACATTTTAAAGATAAAAAAGATGAATTAGGGAGAAGCAATAATTTATCATTTATTGCTATTGTGTGAATATCTAATTACAAGTACTTCCAGATTACAAGTAATCAAATACTACCCAGTTCTGATGGTTGATAGAGCATTCTTAGGTTGTTGCTAGGCATTTTATGATTGGTTGTTAGGGCATTGCTAGGTGGTTGCTTACTATCCCAAGTCAGATCTTCCTGTCTAAAACTGTGCATGGAGAATAATGGCTCCAGTGTCTCATCAAAATGCCTGACTAACGCACATCATACAGTAGGAAATAGTAAGCCACGGATTGTGATTCATGACAGACAGTGGCTTTAGGCAAGTTGCTTCTTGAAACGTATTTTCTTCGGTCACCTGATGCGGTCCCAGAGAGAGAGATACAACATAGGGGCCAAACCTAAAGCTAATCTCAAGAATGTATCACATGTCACAGCTCTGCTTGTTTAGTCTCGTCCATCTCCAGCCTACATTGTTGAACTCGTGCGGTTCTCTGCATCCCACACACCGCTCAAAAGCTTCAGACGGAGAGCGAGCGCTAACATACGGCACGTTAAATGTCTTCAGCACCAGAGCCTTGTCCCAGATGGCTGCTGGAGTATTGTTTGATTTTCCTTGTCATCAGAATGTTAACACGCATCAGTCTCACCCGACTCTTGGCATCGAATGAAGCTTGAAAGTGGATTTTCCCATCCATATAGTAAACCATTATAACAGACTGACAGTGTGCGGTGTTTATAGTTGTACAGTCTCACCTGGTACTTGGATTTTCTCTGTCTTTTTTCATGTTTTTCAAGTCTCTTATGCTGACTAAGGCTGCACTTATTTGTTCAAAAATACAGTAAAACAGTAATATTGTGAAATATTATTACCATTTAAAATATTTTAATATATATTTAAATGTAATCAATTCCTATGATGGCAAAGCTGAATTTTCAGCAACCATTACTTCAGAAATCATTCTAATATGCTGATTTGGTGCTCAATAATTATTTGTTATCTATATAAATGTTGAAAATAGTTGTGCTGCTTAATATTTTTGTAATACATTTTTCCCATAGGGACCAATTTTCACTAATAACTAGTTGCTTATTAGCATGCCTATTATTAACATATTGGCTGTTTATTAGAACTTATAAAGCACATATTCTGCATGACCATATTCTACATCCCTAATCCTACCCAATACTTAAACTTAACAACTACCTTACTAACTATTAATAAGCAGCAAATTAGAAGTTTATTGAGGCGTAGTTAATGGTTTGTTAATGGTGATAACTGGAACAAAATAAAGTGTGACCGAAATTCTCTCTCTCTCTCTCTCTCTCTCTCTCTCTATCTCTCTCTCTCTCTCTCTCTCTCCCTCTCTATACATCTATAAAAATTGGCTGAGATTATCTTCCTGGTCATCAGTGGACCGAATAATTACCTGTCTGTATATCTGTTTGGTTAACATATGTAAATTCCATGTCTAGACCCTGAAGGTGTGAAGACAAAGCTTCATTATTCATCTTGAGCAAACTCTCTGTAGGTGCATAAGCAGTATTCATAAAGCGCTAGCAATAACCCTTCATACATGTGATGCATTATGCTTATCATAAGCTTACTGCAGTGAGTCGCCATAACAATAAAGTGGTGCGAAATGCAAATGTTGTGATCGAAGAGAGTCCAGTTATCCCTCATGTTTTTCCATAAATTACCAAGAAAGCATCAGCACCCTTAAGTAAGTTCATTAATCAAGGCCTCACTAATCAGCTACGAGAAGTAATGAGGTAAATTAAGCAAAACATGCAGAGCAGCTGGGATTTTCTCCAAAGCAGCTTGAGAATCAGTGCTAAAACACTGAATGGCTTATTATAAACATCTTCAGATTCTTCAACAGAGCTCTTCCCCATCCTGAGCCTCTCAGACTACAATGACGTGGTGTGTTATTTTACGACATGAGCTAATTGTCTCAGGGACTTGTCTTGGCAGTACCTTCAGGTTTGTGATTGAGCTGAGGGCCCTGGTATTCTTTAATGAAGACTTATGAGGGAAACGATAGCTGTTGGCTGCCGAGAGGAGGTAGATTTTGGGCTGGAGCCTGAAGCCAAGGCTGGTCTTGTCTGCCCGTAGTGTGCTGTTTTCTGGCAGCATCCATACAACAAAACTCCAGACATGTGTTGTTATTTGTCGAGCAGAAATATTTAATGAAGATCTGTACAATAATGCGGTGATGCTCTGATCAAGTTTCAGCTGCAGTATATCTGAGTACCATGCAGAAAATAAAAATGCTAAGAATTATGGGCAAATTTCCAAATGTAAAATCAATTTTTACCAAGGTAATCTTAGAGTGCAATGTACATTTTAAGGAGACAGACTTATGTAGTCACCAGCAGAACTACTTAGAAATACACTTAAATGATATTAAAAGAATAAGTCACCCAAAAATGAAAATATGCTAAACATTTAGACAATGTAGACAAATGTAGACAGTTTTGTCAGAATGAGAGTTCAAAAAGCTGATAAAAACATCACAACAGTTCATACAACTTAAGTTTATAGGAAACACTTCTCTGCATGTTTGTCAGAAATCCATTAAGACATTTTATTTTTATTACCTCTGGAAAAATATCATAATCCAGTCCATAATCCATAATAGCACTTATATGGATAATAATAGAAAAAGTCTGTCTGTTGTCCTCTCACATCAAAATCCACTGACATATTTGTTTAGAACTGTTTTCCCTTATAAGCAGTTACAGTACTTTAACTTTGCATATTTCTCTCCTGATTCAGACAAGCCTTTTTCACTGGTGAAAGCATGGGTGAAGTTAAAAATTACTTGATGGATTTGTTTTTAATTTGTTATTACAAACATGAGGCTCTTTGCTTCACAAGACATTAACTGGTAGAGTTGTTCGTGTGGCTTACTTGTGGATTATTTTGATGTTTTCATCAGCTGTTTGAACTCTCATTCTGACGGCACCCATTCACTGCAGAGGTGAGCGATTGTGAGCAAGTGACATAATGAAATAAATTTACAAAAAAAAGGTCATTTCAACATTCCAATCAAGAACAGAGAGAGACACTTAAGTTGCGATAGAACTGCATACATGACAACTTACTTTTACTGTCATGTTAACAGTAGTTGGCTATAAATAGACTAGACAAATTAATTTTATATTAATTTTTGGAAATGATAGGTGCCTGCTGAAGGTAATACAGATCTTTCAGTTTGTGTTTGTAACATCCACCACGTCTTCTCACAAGGCTGTCAAGATTTAACCCAGATGAGTGCAAATGATTGTAGAACCTGAAAGGCTTAAATTCTCACACACGTTTACGAACAAACACAAACACACACCTTGACAGGCACGCAAAGGGAGACTTCTCAAAAAGTTCATTGCCACACAATATCTTTGAGAAATGAAACCCAGACAAAACTCTCTCTCTCTCTCTCTCTCATAATACATCACTTTATGCTGAATGACACTCCACATTCTTTTAAAATAGAACCCAAGAATCCATGAAGCAGTTTAAATGAAACCTGGCAATAACTCATAACCACCGAAATGCATGTCTGATTCATATCATACATTTTAAAGGATTTTGAGTTCTTTGGGGATTTTAAAATGTTTGGCAAGTCATCAAGAAATCTTGATAATGAGCAGCCAAAAATACACTCATTAAATTAACATATACAAATGATTCTTCTAGAGTAATTCTGAGGGTGTGTGTAAAAATGATAGGAATAGTTCACCCATAAATGAAAAATTGCTGAAAATTGACTCACTGTCCAATATGTAGATGAGTTTGTTTCTTCGTCAGAACAGATTTGGAGAAAGTTAGCATTACATCACTTTCTCACCAATGGATCCTCTGCAGTGAATGAGTGCTATCAGTCCAAACAGCTGATAAAAACATCACAATAATCCACAAGTAATCCGCACTACTCCAGTCCATCAATTAACGTCTTCTGAAAAGTTGCAGGTTTGTAATAAACAAAATCCATGAAGACGTTTTTTAACTACATTACATATACACATAGAATTACATTGTTTAAAAATATACATGGTATATATGTTTTGAACTGCTACTACAGTAGGACAGTGTTTTAAGGCATTGTGGGAGACTCATTTTTTTTTTTTTTTCCTAGGTCTTTTCTTGAGAGTGCTGTGGTCTGTAATTAAGACTTCAAAGACAAATGTGGGCAAGATGTAGACCACATGGTGGCAAATCAGACAGGAATTGTGGTGAAGCATTTTTTAGAGGGGAGTGATCTTTCAAGTGACAGTATGATCGGAGAGAAAGTAGAGAGATAAATGGAAGGGGACTCCCAAGACCAAAGCTGTGATTGGGACAAATTAGTTTGTATTCTGAGGACCAGCTGCAGGGGTCTTTTTCACACTCGCACACACACATTCTCACACACAGACACATACGGAACAAAATTGCTGAGAGCTGTTGCCACTGAAAAGGCAAGCGGAGCAGGAAGCCGGTCTATGAGGCGAGAGATTGTGGCAGAGATTGTGTATTATTCAGGTTTTGATTGTGACATCTGCAGCGATGGTGACTTAATCTTTGCTGCTCTTCACTTCAGAATCGCTGGCTGCTCAACGCCTTTTCAAAGTTGCGTTAGATCCCATCTGAAGAGAAAAAATGTGACAGCTGCTCACCCCCCTTCCTTTCCCATGGAGAGTCTGTTGCACGATGGAACGAAACAGAGGTAAGGAGGAGAGATGGAGAGTCAATCTAATTAACTTACTCCTGATCGCTCATTGTGTTACACTGAGGGGAGACACCTGCTTCGCATTTGCAAAGTATGTTTTGTCTTCCACCCCTCTGCTCTTTTTTAACCTCTTTACTTTTTCTCGTGCTTCCCTCTGGCCTGACTTTTCACTCTCATGAACCGCTTTTCTCTATGGCCTTCCGGTTCTTAGATGTATAAATGTGAGAAAATGAACCTTAATGAGAATTTCATTTTGTGCTCCTTGACGACTGTGCATTAATTACGGGGCATTTTCTGTAACATCAACGTCCACCTTTGGGAAATTCGAACTTATTCATTCAGCTGCGGCATAACATTATTCTCTGTTCTCTGCCTCTTATGAAAAAGGATATGCAGGGGCCAACAAGTTCTAGAGCTCCACCATCCTCAATGAATTTAATTACCGCTGCTCATGGGCATGGAATCCAATTTACATTTTCACATAACTTATGTCATTAAGTTTTCTTCCCAGCTTGCCGTCGTGTCATTGCACAAATATCTATTATGAAAGAGCTGTTGTGTAAATTAATGGAGAAAATGAAGAAACCCAGAGGACACAGCGTTTTCCCTATAGGATACTGTGCGGGAGGTGCACTAAGTGTTACATTTAAAACATGTTATCTGTAAGAAATAATTTACAGTCAGATGTTCAATATTGATACCTAATAAATAAATATGTGTAGAGTTGAAATTATTTTAGAATCCTACCTGTACATTAAAACTTCCAAAGTCCATTACAACAATGTACAAAACAATCCGAAGACAAACTGAGGCTGCATCCAAAATTACTTCATTCACTATTCCCTACATTACTGCACTAATATAGTCCACTGAATGAGAGATTGAAAATAAGTGAAAATAAGTGAATGCGCCGGACACTCACAGTGAATCCCTGCATCCCAGTATGCATCCTAAATAGTACATGAGCTGTGTCACATAAGCATAATATATTGAGTATGCCAAAAGTCCCTGGATGATCTACTATTTTCAGACGATTTTGAAGTATGGAGCCACAAACACTCTAATGGCTGATATTGCCCACAACCCACTCTTTGGAGGAGGATTCAGTTTAGAACTACAAACTCAAATAAAAAGAACTACAAACATGGCAGATGTTAGTGAGAGGCTGTTAGCAGATATGGGGTTTAAGTTACTAATTATCAATTATCTAACCTGATGAAAAAATATTTAATGTTATATGTGTTAGTTTTCATCTGCAACAACATTGTGAACTTATATAAAGATGTGAACAGCACAACAGCGAAACTAAATACTTTGGCCATTAACTGTTAAATGCATCATTGCATTGCAAAAAAAAAAAACAAAAAACAACAACAACAACAACAACAAAAAAAATGGTTCTTTGCATGAAAGACCCATGATTGGCAGATCTACGTGCTACTTCTTTTCTCTCCAAAACGCTAGGGAGAATTGTTTAAGTAGTGTAAATTTAATTATGAGGATGCTAACTGTGACAGGATGATTGACAGGCCGGTTTACAGTGACAGAATGCACGTAACTACGCTAACTACTTTTCTGCTACACACTCAAAAGTATTTTCTTCACAAAAAGAGTACATACTTTTTGGGCATAGATTAAGTAGGTGAACTGGGATGCAGAACAGCCTAGCTGTTGAGTATACAGTGATTGTACGCACGTTATTGAGGTGCATTATGAGACTGAATGAGTGCACTTGATAATTTATAAATATATAATACATAATCTAAATATATACAGTACATTCATGTTTTATATATTTGTCAATTTCTCTACAAAGCTGAGAGAAACTCAATGGGATGTTGGCTGTTTTCTTATAGAAAAACAAATATGTCATGGTTAAGTGGTCACTTTCTTTATTCAAATCTAATTGCGCTGGGCTCAGTTGCCGTGTACCAGTCATTTTTAAACAGTTTTAAAAGGCCAGTTCTCAGGATTTCCTTGGCCACCTACTTTGATAATTGCTTGTTACACAATATATCCACTTTATTGGAAATCACTTGGTCCAAAAGTGTCTGCAAATATAAATGCATTCAGAGCACAGTTTGTCTCTCTTTGTGAGCATCTGGAGAACAAGCGGATAAAACGGATGCTTCGCCCTTCCTCTACTCCGATAAAGGACTTCAGTGTTTAAGCACTCCATCTCAAGGACTTCATGAAGAAGATAACATACTGTTGTTTGTTTATTGTCAATCTAAAAGTGGGCGAAAGCTCTGATGAAAAAGCCTCAGGCGTTCTTTCAAAACACACTAAACAATAAATAAACTCTCTTTATGTCTTTGACAGTGCTATTGTTTCGTATGCCAAAGCTGTGTTAAATTGAAAGATGTCAGAAGTGGAAAACAAGACAAAAAAGACTGAAAATGTTCCCTGTTGATTGTCAGCTCATGGAAGGTCTCTGGTCTAGAAGAGAGAGGTGTCTTTGCCATCTAATTGAGAAAAATTGCAGACCGGCAGCCTTTTCAAAATCACTTAGACATCGGATATAATTGTGAAGCTCATTCTTCCACAAGTCTCTCCGGTTCTGTACACATAAATACAATAGTGCGTGCCAGGCCGTACTTTGAAACCTTGATTGCAATTAACATAGAGAAGTTGCTGGGGGAGGAGAAGAATCAAGTCACTTTTTTTATCTCCTTTTGCTAAGAGGCTGTGGGCAGGTTGATGGGGTTACCTTAACACGTGGGATTTTCAGAAGGCTTCCACATCTAAAACAGAGCATACGATTTGAAAGCAGGGCTACAGAAGGAATCAGGGTTTTGACCCTGTTTGGTAAATGCCACTACTACACCTTTAGGCTATAAAAGGCATGTTTCTACTGACAGACATTCCAAAGTAGCATGTTTTCTGGTGAAATAATATTTTGACAGCAATATAGATGAATCACAAATATTTTTTTTTTATGTTACAGTAGGTGTTATACCAATAGTTTAATATGCACCTGTAAGAAAGAAAAAACATACATGTTATGAATGAAATAAAGAGTGTATTTTATATTTGATTCTTGAGTCTTATATATTTGACCCTAGACCACAAAACCAGTCATAAGGGTAAATTTTTTTAAATTGAGATTTATATATCATCTGAAAGCTGAATAAAAAAGCATTCCATTGATGTATGGTTTGTTAGGATTGGACAATATTTGCCTGAGATACAACTATTTGAAAATCTGGAATCTGAGGGTGCAAATAAATAAATAAATCAAAATACTAAGAAAATCGCCTTTAAAGTTGTCTAAATGAAGTTCTTAGCAATGCATATTACTAAACAAAAATTAAATTTTGATATATTTACGGTAGGAAATTTACAAAATATCTTCATGGAACATGATCTTTACTTAATAACCTAATGATTTTTGGCACAAAACATAAATCGATAATTTTGACCCATACAGTGTATTTTTGGCTATTGCTACAAATATATCCGTGCTACTTAAGGCTGGTTTTGTGGTCCAGGGTCACATATGTGATATTGCAACAATTAATGAAACCATAAAGGTTTGAGTTAGGCTTTTTAAATAAGTCTCTTATGCTACGCAAGTCTGGAAAAGTGTGGAAAGTGTGATTTTTTTTTCCTTTTATGAATACAAAGTCAAAAGAACAGCATTTATTTGAAATAATTATCTTTTGTAACAATGTAAATGTATTTATTGCCACTTTATATCAATTTAATGTGTCCTTTAACTATTAATTACCTAACTACCTAAAACTATTAATTTCTTAAAAGAATGTTATTGCCTTTCAAATCAGCAAAGATGGCGGAAGACACAACCCCAAATTATCTAAATTATACTATAAAAATGTTTTGTACATAATGTATTCAGCTTCATGGATTGTATTTTGATTTTATTGCTGTATGTGTATTAAAATCAGGTCTATGCTTGATGTGTCCAAAAATGTGGACTATTAGATGTGGAAATATTTCACTCTTCTTTGAAAAATGCACCTGTGGTTTCAGCATTTGGCAGGAGTAGAGCCAGATGCTGTGCATGCGAATTTATGATGTAGGACGAGTCACGTGGCCTATTTTGAAAAACTCCATCTGTGTCTTTAAAAGCGTGAGAAAGCCACGCCACTTCTGTTCTCTTTTCACCACAAAAGTTCAAGCTTTGTCCCGGACTCTGTAGTTCACAGTTAGTTCAGCAGTTATATTTAGGGACTGATTTCAGTGCTGCTTTATCTGCCTGTCGGCCTGTGGCTCTTAAACCCAGAGTTTTGGTCCTTTTTTACATTCCCATATTTCCATGAAGGAGTTTTGATTGGTCACACGCTTACACACATGCTGGTGGTAAGGCCAGCTCTACACATTTCACTTGTTAATAAGAGACAGCGTACAAAGTGGAAAATGTGAACCGTGTCTAACTGTGGCACGTCCAGCCATTACGTCTGCGCTCAGACACCACTAACCCTCTTTGGCTGTTGCACACCCTGCAAAAAAATAAGCTAGTAGAAACACAAGCAAATGTTGGCCATGATGTTCAGGCAAAATGATCTTCAATGGTTCTGCATGAAAATAAGCCTTGGATATAATGGCTTCCTGCTCTCACATCCTTAATCACCTGCTATCCTGCATATAAATTCGGCTCTGACATTACTTCTGATCCAGCTGGCTGATACAAAGGTGCGAGTCAAATGTCTTCAGCTTTCCTTCGCCCTCTCATCTCTCCTCCCCCCTCACTCTCCTCTGGGTTCGTGTCACGGTGATGGATTTAACCCAAATAAACTCATTTATCTTTCAATTAGTGCCAGCCCCATAATATGGTGTGGATTATGAAGTAATCCAGGCGCTGAGCTCTGTGAGGAGGAGTGGGACCGCACCTATTTAAACACTGTCGTGAAAATCGCCCGCTGCAACACAGCCAAATGCGCACGTCATCGCTGGTGCTTTCATGGAGCGTTTCCTCTGGCTGATTTGAAATTTGACTATTATCATTACTCTGATTTATTTGCTTGGCTGTGGATGAGTAATGCGGTCAGGGGGTGGCAGGGTGTGAGTTTCAACTCCAAATGTTGCAGGTACTGGGCCGCTGTGCCTGGCTATCAATCCCAGCCATCTGTAGAAAAAAAAGGCCAGTGTCACATGTGTGTGGTCTTGCTGGATTTTATTTTCGATATAAATGTTCACCATAACTGACATTTACATGTTTTCAAGACAAAACATTATTACCAAAGTTCTTTTATGTCAAGTGAGTTTCATGTAAGACTAATACCTGGAGAGAGCTATCTGATAGCGTTCCCATTCATCTTCATGGCAGTTGTTGGGCTGATGCAGGAGCCCCTGAAAGTATGTGATTAGTGTTGATATTGCTTTTATACAACATTTCAATGAACAAGAAGTCAATATTGAGAAACCTACATTTTAAAAACACTATTTCCTCTGCCTCTACCTACATTTTTGCAAAACTCCAAAATGCACTTATACATACAATTCACTAGAACACTAGTCTGAACACTGTCAACATTTTTTGTAATGCATGCTAATACATTTTGATTTTTACATCACATAATCAGCTCCATATGCTTGGCATTTCATAGTAAACTTGATGTAAACTTGCTCGGTAGTTCACCTAGTAAAGCTGTACTCGTGATGGTAAACGTTTGAATATGAGTCCAATGAAACACGAGTCATAATAAAAGAGCTAAGGCTGCTGTGATATGTACAACATCCATCGTCAGATTCACTTTAATCTGTTTTGGATAAAACATTTCACATTAAAAAGTGTTGTGAAGCACCAATAATATAATTTTGTGGAAATGTTGCCACAGGCAAATTTTTTCGAGCCTGGGTTGCTGTTTAAGTCACTTTGTGTCTTATTGTTCTGCAAATGGAAGAAGAAGAAAAATATTTAAAAAATTGGAACAAGATTACTGTAGTCAGAAGAGAGGATCTCTTAGCAGCTATATTAGAAACATCCCTGCAGTAGTGTTGACTAGTTTTTGTAATCTAATACCAGGATTAAATAACACAAAGTATGCTGTACATTTTTTTAAAAGCAAAATATAACAACACTTTTCAATATTTATAATGCTAATTATTGCTTAAATGCCTCAAAACTGTCCAAAGTTCCAAACAAAGCCATAGACAAATTATCCATAGCGCTGTAGTCACTTTCCTGAATGTGTTTTTGAGCAAATCAGTTTAGTAAATGATTCAACGACTCACTCATAAAGACAGTCACATGTTACGCTCCTGAATGAATCAGTGTGTTTAAATTAAAAGGTTGAACGATTCATTGACTCGTTTCAATGATTCAAAAACCAAACAGACTAAAGGAGCGAGAAATATAAACACTCGCAACACCTCTCTAACAATCAAATGTAAGTACAGGAACTAAGGGTTTTATATTAAAATGTATAAGCTACTAACCTTTTTGTTACACTGCTAACAAATCACCCTCTTACCATTAACATAATAGTGAAAGAAAAAATACACTTTTCTTTTATAACCATATTTTTAACAAATGAACATTAAAATAAATACTGCAATTATGGACCCAATTTGGGCTGTCACTCAAAATTAGTGTCCAGAATGAGCACATGAACTTGTCATGGACTAGTACTTTAACGGAAAAATTCTGTTCGACACCTCGCAAAAACCTCTAATGAATTTGAATGAGGACTCTATTTGTTTTCCATGTTTTATTTATTTTCTTGCTTTTCCCAGTAAATTAAATCGACCTCACCAATGCCTATATTAATCCTGAGTAATACATCACACTGCCATTCTGATTATGTTAGTGTTGCAGAGCTGTTCGTTATTGATTTCCCCCCTCCCTTTTTTCCTCTCCATCTCTTTCCTTTTAACCTCCCCTCCCCATCTTCCCTTGTTTAAAACTTTAAAAGAGTAGTTCACCCAAAAATAAATTCTTTTGTCATGTACTCACCCTCATCATGTTTTACCAAATCCATAAGATTTTTTTTTTTTTTTTTTTTTAAATTCCACTGAACAATAAGGCAATTTTCTAGGAATATCCTGTCACAAAAGCACCATAAAAGTGGTCCAAATGACTTATGCTCTATAACCCAAGTCTTATATGATAGCTTTGTGTGAGGACCACACTGTATTTATGTGATTTTCAAATTATATCAGCTTTTCTTTGCAAGATCATGATGGAGTGTCTGATTTTTGAACGAATCCTTCATTTGGGTTTAATCATAGATTAACCATCAGTTTGCTAAATGTACTCACCCTCAGGCCATGTAAGATGTAAATAAGTTGGTTTCTTCATCAGAACAGATTTTGATAAATGTAGCCTTACATGACTTGCTCACCAAAGGATCCTCTGCAGTGAATGGGTGCCGTCAGAATGAAGGTTCAAACAGCTGATAAAAGCATCACAATAATCCACAAGTAATCCATATGATGCCAGACCATCAATTAACATCTTGCAAAGTTAATTACATATGTGTTTGTAATAAACGTTGTTGCTTCTGGGTCAAATGTGAGTCCTCTAGCTATAATTTTGCTTTATACAATGGAAGACTCATGTTTACAAATGAAAACAATCTAAAACAGTTAAAAAAATGTTGGTGGATTTTGATCTGAGAGGACAACAGTTGTATGAATTACTTGTGGATTACTGTGATGTTTTTATCAGCTGTTTGGACTGATTCTGACGGCACCCATTCACTACAGAGGAACCATTGTTGAGTGATGGTATGCTAAATTTCTCCAAATCTGTTCAGATGAAGAAACAAACTCTAAATCTTTAGCAAATTTTCATTTTTTGTGTAAACTATTGCTTTTGCATCCCTTTTTGATCTTTAAAGGCTCCAGTTGGCAGTGAGAAGAGTGATCAACAAATTACTAAAAATATCTCCTAGTATACTGGTTTGGAGCAACATGAGGTTGAGTAAATTATGATAGAATATTCATTATTGGGTAAACTATTGCTTTAAGGTGTCTCTGTTATTTTGTGCTCTTAGCTCGAATCCTATTAGAGTCTTCTGGTGGGTGGCGCGCAGGTCTTTAAGAGAGACTGACAAGAGCTGCAATACAGGGTGACTGTGACCTTTTAGACTGTGCCCTCCTCCTCTGCCGGTCTCACAGCCTCCCATTTAATGGTCTCCAATTTCCTCTGACCTGTGGCTTTACTTTGACGTTTTTCATACTGGTTCATTACACCAAGTCTGCAGGAGTGTTATTTTCCCCTTGCCCTGCATAACTCAAATACCTGACTCTCATCCGAGTGGGCTGGAGATCCTTGTGGCAAAGATAGCACTTGTTTGGCAGAGTGAACTCAAAATATACCAGTCTCCCTGCAGTTTTTTTCTCCTGATAGTGAGATTATAGTATCTCTAAGACATGGCCTTTCAACTGTGGTTAAAAAAAAAGTCTCCACCCTCTGTCAACAGTGAATGTGTTTTAAGTGACTGGAGTGAATGTGATATTTAGACAAATGCTGGCAATGCTTTTAAGTGGATCAGATTAGTTTTAAAAGTCTCTGCAAAAGTCACAGAGAAGGAATTTGGAAGGAATCAACTGCAGAGCTGCTCATATTTGCCAGATCATTTTGTTCCAGAACATTCTTTTAAATATCTGCTTGTTAGAGAGGTTTTCTGGTGAAATTCTTGAGAAGTTCTTTGTATTTATAGTAGGGCTGTAAATTCAGTGGTAGTTTAGTGATTATTTTATTATAAATAATGAAAAAAAAATTCTTAACATCGTTAACCATGCCCGAGCCCCCTATATATACATACATACATACATATATATATATATATATATATATATATATATATATATATATATATATATACTGTATATATAGAGAGAGAGAGAGAGAGAGAGAGAAGACTTGATTTCTTTTTGTTATGTTTACTTAATGCTTTCATATGCCACATTAATGTGATTTTTTTTCTAATCAATTCACATCTGTAGTTTATAGTCACGACTGAAGTTTATAGTACTCGTCCATTCCAAATAAGTGAATGGGACTTTCGGGAAAGTCTGAAATGTTCTGGGCATCTGTTCTATGAAATAAAGACTAGAACGTGTAATGCGTGTTGAATCACATTTGACGCAAAGAGCAGGTTGGAGCCACTGTTGTCCTACAGCGCTTATGATTCACTGCTAGTGTGTTTTTGGCCGTCATTCTCACCATGTGACTGTGAATTTTCCTAATAATGACAAGACAGAAAAGTATGTGAGTAGAGAGAGTTTTAAATGGGGCATTGAAACTTGAATTTGAATGACACATTGTAGTGCTTTTCAGATTGAGCAATGTATTTTAGAGAGAGGACAAAGAATTATATGGATTTACTTACTATTTGTATCAGTTTGGTCAGGCTTTGAAGAACTTTGCTTTGCTTTTAGATAGATAAAAGCTGAGGAAAAAAGAGCAGAAGGACATAGACTGTGAAGGGCAGCACAATGTGAGGAGAATAAAGACTTTGCCAGTAAAATTCATCCTCAAGGATAGTGTCGCTATAGAGAAACTGGCACAGATAGATGCACCGGTACAGTCCTTCATTGTGCTCTGACGCACTTTGTTAAATGTCCCGCACAGCATGTAAAAATAACAAGAAACATTGCAGTTCAAGTTTCTGAAGAATTTTTTAAGTAATAACCAGAATCCTAAAACTATTTAGGTTAGTTAGGTAAGCATCACTAGCATTATTAGTTCTAATAACATTAATTTTAAACTTCAGCAGGTAACTCAGCCCATATATTATGCAATGAACATAACTGAAATTGTTCTATTACTTTTTATGATTTTTGACTGTCAGACAATAACACAGACATAAAATCCTGAGGGGAACCAAGCCATATTCTAGAATTAAACTGTCATAAAGGCTTAAAGATGGGCTCTTTGGACTTGAGCTGTTAAGAAACCACCTAAATATTTTAATTTTTTTTTTTTTTTCATTTGAATTTAGTAATTTAATATATTTTTGGTATTATAAAGTAAAACTGAAATAATGAATGAATGAAGTGAAATAACTTTTTTTGTTTTTAATTTCAGTTAATATTTAAGTAACAAAAATTAAACACATTTTTTAATGGTTTTAGTTTTTATTAACTATAATAGTCCTGTTCTCAAATGCATCAAGGCATAAGCATGCACTGTAATTTAGAAAATAAAACGAACGAACAAATTACTGGAGTACTTTTTACAAGAAAATACTATTTCAGCCTTTCTAGAATTTCATGTTTAATTGAATGTGTTACTCACCATTTCTAATTATTTGTGAAATTTACTAGCAATTTCTGAGTAAAAATTGTTTCTATACCAAACATTTTTCAATGTGTGCAGCGCTTCATGGGAAATTATCACTGGAGTTGGGTCATTTCATGCTGCGTGACTCTTCAGGAAGTGAATAAGGCATCGCACATTTACTCTTTCATGGAAAGCCAAAAAGGCTCTGAGCAGCAGGGAAATTTTGGAAAGACAATATTCAGAAAAAAACAGAGTAAAAGATGATTCACCCTGAGGAATTTAGAGTCACTGCAATACTGACCAAGACAGAGAAAGTAAGGGAGGGAGAGAGAAACAAGTGAAGAAGATCAAAGGATAAATGAAATCTTCTCACAATTCCACAATTGTCATTTTAACCAGGCCAATCCCACAGAAAATCCCCCTGGAGGCATTTTACTTACTGTAGGGCAGGGTAAGATTGTGACCTTTGTAAAGCCACAGTTCCTGGATCACATACAGCCCTGACATCACATCCTTCATCTTTCAGCCAGCATGCCAGATCTGTAACCACCCTCCATTAGTCCCCTGTGGGTGCATGTACATGACAGCAATTTTCCTCAGCGTCAATAAATCAATATGTGCTCTATGCACGATTCATGCTACTCTTCACTTACTACAAGGAATGCTTTTCATTCTATTCGTGTTGCAAAGAAACAGCTAACACATAGGCTGTCTAAATTCCTGCACATTCATAGCATGTACTGAATTGGATACAAAAGTAACTTCTCAACCTTTGATGAATTACATTCTTTAGGTATACAGGAGTAAATACATTCCCAGATATACTACACCCACCCCTGACCTTCAACAAGTCAACAATCAGGTGTACAAATAAACCACAAGAAACAGCTTTCTTGGTACCTATAAGAGCTCCCTGCCTTTTTTTCAACGTCAAAACATTGAAGAATTTTATTCTGTTCCAGTGGGTCCAGTAGAATAGATGCCCTGCGAACATTTTCAGTGAACCAGGAAAAGAATGATCAATTTTATTTTTAGCAATGTATTTTTATATTTGCTAGAAATAATATTTACACTGCAGCTGAAACGTTTAGGGTTAGAAAGATTTTCTTTTAAATAAATTGATACTTTTATTAAGCAAGGATGCATTAAATTGTTCAAAAGTGACAGTAAAATAAATTTATGTTGGAGAGGATTTCTATTTAGAATAAATACTGTTCTTTCAAACTTAATCAAAAAAAAAAAACTGAAAATAAAATATATCACAGAACTCTTAAAAATATTATGCAGCACAATTGTTTTCAACATTGATAAGAAATGTTTCATCATATGGATTCTGAAAGATCATGTGACACTGAAAACTGGAGTAATGGCTGCTCATAATTCACCTTTACCATTACAGGAATAAATTATATTTAAATTACATAAATTATATTAAAATATAAAACAGTTATTTTAAATCAAAAAATAATTTCACAATATTACTGTTTTTATAATTAAATAAATGCAGCCTTCCTTAAAGAGATTCTTTAAAAAAGAATCATCCCCAAACCTTTAAACTGTAGCGTATTTTAAGTTTAATTTTCCTAAATTTGCAGCAAGCTTGAAATTATACAGCGGTAATGTAACTGAATTCATAAAATTGATTTTTACTGTACAATGATGGAATATAATGCAAAATATTACTGACTGGTTTCTGGTTTTCAATATATTTTTACTGATGCTTACTGAAGATTCAGTAATTCTTGTAACTTTTACAAAACCTCATACATGTGTATTATCCAGCTAACATTATCTTGGTGACAAATCAGTAGAATTTACAACAACAATGAATACATCACAGAAAACCAAATGCTGATGTACAAGATGTAAGATTTTCAGTAGAAATGCAGCACTGGCCCAAAAGGACAAATGAGAGTTTTGTTCTTTAAATATAATGTCAACAACTGGAATCTGATCAGCATATGAATCATGATTAGCTCAGACCTTTTTGTTTGGTCCGAGTTAATTGTGGCTCTCTATAATAATGTCTGACATTTACGACCAACTCCCAAAACATTTTGTGGAAACGTGCTGCCCTCTGAGGCGTAAAAAAAGTGCATCTCCCTTCCCTTTACAGATAAAACTTCCTGTCTGGGTTGATACAGAAGACGCTGCGGATGACTCTGTAAATAACTTCACCCAGTGGCTTTACCGACATCCAGTAGTGAGAGAATACTTGATTTGTTTGAGGCTCTGCCAATATTAACAGAGAATAATCTAGGCCCAAATACAGTTAGCGGAAATTGGCCAGCCCAACAGGAAGCAGGGGAAGAGGAGTTGCCTTACCCTGCGGAAGCCCTGTTGACTCTTCTGGCAGCGGGACTGTGTCTGCTAAAAACCCTGCAGGTCATGGAACCGCATTTGTTACTATGAAGCATGACACAGTGTTGAGGGAGTTATTTTAAAACTGAAGCCTGCAAATCTACAAGCCACTCATAAGTTACAGTAGTTCAACTACAGTCGATCAAGTAGCTATATTACAAGTAAAAAAAAAATACAGCTAAAAATACTTATATATGTGTATATGTATGTATGTATTCAGTCAGATTTATAAAGTTTGCATGATATTATACAATAGTTGTTGTTGTTGTTTTTTTTTTTTTTTTTTTTTTTTTTTTTCCAAACAGAGCAGTATTTATTAATTAACATCTCTGAGGTTTATATCTCTTTTTTATTTTATTTTTCCTGACACAACATGTAATCAGGAGCAATATCACTGATTTCAATATCAAAACCTCTAATAAGTGGTTAATTTCTTTTTTATTCTCTCAGAATAAATCTGGCAATATAGCCATTTATCATTTAATATTTGAAAGCAAACTATTAAATATCTGTTTATCTGATATCTATCTATGCATTATGACCTACAATACATTTACATTTATGCACTTCGCAGGTGCTTTTATCCAAAATTAAAAGGATAAAAAGTAGTAATTATAAAGTATTATAAAGTCTAAGTAGATAAAGTATAAGTAGTAATTATAAATATTACCAGTTAATATATAAACTTGTAATATGTAATAAATGTATTTATTCTGATCATAAATACACTTTCCACATATTATAATAAATATTATAATCATATAACTAATAAAATGCATAACATTATAATATAGGTATAAATATTACTTGTTCATATATAAATTTATATGATACACATATGCAGTTTTCACACTGTATAATAAATATCACACATTTTTCATTAATTTAGGTTTTCAGATGTATACAGTTCTTTTTTTAATTTTAAAGTTCACGATACACATTAAGTTTCATGCTAAATAAATAATCACTATGAGATTATTTGATAAAATCAAAAGATATTTTAATTTGAGAATACTACTTCAAATGGGTTACTGTTGATTTGGCCATCTTTAGATAGCATTAAACTTGAACAGATTTTACATATACTATAACACTGCTTAAGCCAAAATACCCGAATTTATAAGTCAAAATGTAGTGACACATTAGTATTCAACTGAACATTTCAGTGCCTTGCAGGGACTCAATGAACTAGTGAATCATTTTTGAACCGCTTCATTAGAATGAACCGCTAGAACGAACTGATTCAGTAAAAAGTATAACGAAACCTGAGTCGCTGCTCCTCAACACAGACTGGAGGACAACACCGCAGACTCGCAGACAATGGATAGAGCATGTGGGTCTGTCCGTTTGACTGCTCATACTTCAAAGTAATGATCATGTTTATGTCTCAATGTGCTCGGAGCTCGTTCCATTTATAAAGCGCAAATGAGTCAGGGAGAATGGGGAGTGGCGGTGAAGTGCTGACTAATGCGGCAGGCAGCCCGTCCAAACTCTCTGAGTGACTGAGCGACCTTGTGTCGGTCAGGAGGAGACCCCTCCGGCGCACCGGCGGACAGGTGATCTGTCAGCTTCGAGCCAGGGCAGAGCGGGAGGAGAGACGCTGGAGGACACGCTCTCACACATGTGCTCCTCGCTGCAGTTTAATCTGTCACACAAGGACAGTGGTCCTCTAATTCATCATGTGTTTTATTTTGCACAGCGCTTAAATCTCTCCCGTTCGCGGCGGGGAGGAAGAGGAGAAGCCGAAACTGCTTAACGAGTGAAAAATGGGCTCGACGCGCGTTCATCCTGCGGCACGTCTCGAGTTTTAATGTGGAAGCAGCTCGAGTTTGACTTCAGGTTGAACTTTCAGATTAATCCACAAAACCGTTTATTATTTAAATGCGTGAAAGGGATTTTAGGGGACTGAGAGTGAAACATTACTCTTAATGATGTCCCGAAATGCGGTTACATTATTTATCCCTGCAGACAGTGGAGCTGTCGCTTCAAATTTATCGTAAAACTTCAACAAAGGCAGCAGGGGCAAATCTGCAGTCTCATCTGGGAGCTTGATCTGTGTATTTGGAGCCAAATATGGTGGACAAGAAGACACAGGCTGGCTGTGTTACTCAGGATTGCATCAGACTCTTTGATGCTGATGTCATATATTTTCATATCAATTTCTATCGCAGAATAAAAGAGAACATTACCTCCACTTACAAGCGTTGTTTAGATTAGGAAACGAGTATGCTGCTTTCAGCTTTGTCCTGTCTCACTTCACAGGTAATCATGTGAGTAACAGTGATTTGCATCATTTTCTCCATAGCCTGCAATTAGTTGCTAAAATGCAATTGCTGTTTCTTTGGTCTTGTATTTTGCATCTAACAGATACTCCAAAATGTGAAAGAGTGAGGGAGGGAGGAGGGGGGACCTTTTACACATGAATGGCCCCATTCTTTACATTCCCCTCAAGCAAAAACATGATGTCATTCATCTTTAGAGAAATGAAATGTGACTCTTACACCAGTGATCTTATTGGCACTTTTCAGTAGCACATAAAATCACAAAAATAGTTTTCACATGGTTATAAACTTAAAGGGATAGTTTATCCATAAATGAAAATTGTGTAAATGACTCACCCTCATGTTTTTCATAGCCTCTATGGAGCTAAAAAGGTGCCTTTTGTTTTAGGAATGTACTGTTCATTTTTTTACAATTGCAATAAATGGGGACTGAAACGTTCAACCTTCAAAAAGGACACAAAAGTGCATTACCCAGCATGCTTTAAAACTGGGTTTTAACATACGTAAGTGTTTGATTGGTGTGTGATTTCACAGTTTAAAAAAAAAGTAGTCCATATGAGTGTGCACTATATTCAAGTATGGCCTTTAGTTTGTGGCTCAAAAGAACGACTCATTTATGATTAGTTTAATTTCTCTTTACCATATCAAGCAAAGCTAGAATGGATGTACAGGTTTTCAGTAAAAAAACACAATACTATGGCCCAGTTTTCGTTATATTGGGGAAAAAAAATGCTGAGAATATTACTGAAAAAATCACATTTTATATTGGACAGAAGAAAATCAGGCATACAGGTTTGGAACGACATGAGAGTGAATAAATCATGACAGAATTTTCATTTTTGGGTGAACTGTTTCTTTAACACACCATAAAAAGTCTTTGAACAAAAGTTAGTGAGTAAAGCTATGAGTCACTAACAAGTCTCTAATGCCACGATAAACAGATTAAACTGCCCAAGATCAGCATGGCTGAGGTGGCAGGTGTGGGCCATCAAACAACTTTAGGCTGAGAGGATTGTGCAGTGCCAGGATCACACATCCAACACACAGCGGGAGCTTCGAGAGAAGCCCAGAAAGATTCACGGCTTCTATGCTCGCCTCTCTCGCATTCAGACTGTTCTGGGTAGTTTAATTAACACCTTCTCTAGCTAAAATGAGCCCAGGCCGAAGTGTTCCCCAACACTGGAGAGGAGGACAGGCCGGCTGGGCCTCCGGGTGAGGCCACCCTCTCTGCGTTTGATGAATGAGCTGCCTGACAGCAGGACTTTTTTGGGCCCCTCTTCAGTCTGGCTGCCAGCATCCTCCCCCAGCCCACTTCCTTTGAATTCTGATTTATACATCTGGTCCACTCCTTCCTGTGTGAGCAACCAGACCAGAAGAACCGCAGACTTGCCATATCAGCCGCAAATGCAATGCAAAACCCAGGACCCTGCTTAACTTGCCCCGGTTTTCAACAGTCCCTCATGTAATGGATCCTGACAGGGCTCTGTTCTCATGTCCATCATGGCATGATTGAACTGGCAGAGCTAAACTAGCATGTAAATGGCGACTACGGTTCCTGCGCCATGATAGAGCAATTGTAGAGATGCTCAGAGGGACGGCAGCGACTCCCATGACATTCGCTGTGCTTGACATTCCTGATGTGCACCTAAATCTCTCTACTTCTTTTTATCTCTTCATCCTTCTCCTGTCAGTACATCTTTCCATCCGTTCATCACTCTTTTCGCATTTCTCCGAAACCGGCTTTTATGCCTTCAGGACGGTTGTGAGCTAGCCGAGTTTAATATCACTTGTGCTGTTAAAAATCTTCTTACCTAATTTCCCCCTAGGAAGTAAAAAGACTTCCACACACGTCTTTGTTCTTTGTGGTTTTTACATCTATCCTTTAGTCCTAAGTTTAGATATTGAGCTTTAAAATGTGTGTCAGGGTTATTTTTCAGCCTCGCGGTAAAAAGTTAAAGCTAGCGAAAAGCTATTGTTGGATGGCTCACAAAATAAGACATGATGAATCCTACCTTGGAACTGCACTGATGAGGGCTGCAAATTATAAGACTGACTAAGGATAAACATACAAATTAGATGAGACACACTCTGAGTCACTTCAGAAATATGCTTTGTTGACTTTGCTTTTTTAGCAACTAGGAAGTACACTGCATAAAGTGTGCCTCATTACCTACTGCATGGCAAGTCTTTCGCTTTGTTCTAAAACCCAGTGAGCTGCCTACATAGGCAGCATTTTAAGGCATCAGGAGCATTCGGCGATGTGAAGGCTGTTCAAAATGATGCTTAATTATGCTTCCCAAGCTCCTAAAATACCTAGTTTTGGCCAAAGACTAAAACATCATCGAATGTATCAATGTAACACTGAATATTACCCAATGTGTGCACTTTGTACATTTGTTCTTATCTTATCATCACACCAGTGTAAAACTCTACTGAAATCAATCGACTCATCGCCAGGAGTTTGCGATCTAACCACTCATAATGCCAAATCTGCCATTTTGTCCGACAAACAAACCAGACAATAGAGTTGATTAACGTCGGTGGACTTGGACTTGAAAAATGGTGTGTATTGATGTCTTTCTGTGGTTGAAATAAGATACCGTCTGATGTTCATTAATGTTTATTTCGTGCTATGACTAGAAAAGACATCCAAGAGAAGATCGTTTCACGTGCTGCTTGAACTGAGGCACTACAACGAGTAGAGTATCGCTCACTTATGAGGTTCAGTGATGGTTAGGATGCTGCCTTAGAAGGGAGTTGCCTATGTTGGCAGCAGACAGCAAGGCAGCTCACTAGCTTTTAGAACAGAACTATTTGAGTAATGCTGCCATCCTTAAATTTAGCGTATAATAATTTTATGTAGGTTTACAGGGGCAAATTCACCAAACAAAGAAGGCTGGACCAACTTCAAAAGTCTGGTGTTTCTTGTTTACTTAAAAGTACTTAAAAGTTGTTATTTAAGTTATGTGGCATGGCTATAGTGTTTTATATCAGGAACACTGTTTTAATCAAGGTTTGACATTTTATGAGTCTTCTGCAGCTGATGTCAGCCTGCTGGTTTTGGCATTTACAAAGCTCACAAAAGTTACCTTTTTACAAGGGCACAAAACAAGAGTCATAAAATGTATAAGCAAAATAAATGACATGACAATGGTTCACCTGATGCCAATGTAATTAATAATTACTTCAACATACACCACATTTTAAACACAAGTGCTGTGAGCCATTTTTCCCCCCTGTCACTTCAAAGCAAATGAGACCTGCTGGAGAGAGTTGAATACATTTGGGGCACAAAATAGAGATGTAAACAGATCAGTGAATATCTGCTGAAAAAAGCCTAACCTTCTTTACACATTTCTGCCTGCTTCTCAAAACAGATCCAGAGGAAAATGAGAATCCTCGGGCTTGGAACATGAAAGACATCAGTGCTGATTTTTCTCCCCAGAGGTTTGGTCACACCAGTGTTTTGAGATGGAAATGAGACCGGAAGCAGCTCTGATTGTGTACTTCAATGCTGCTAGTGTCTTCATCAAAAGGACAACTGTTTAACTAAAGCAGAAATGGAGAAGTTAGGAACAGTTCAACCAAAAATGAAAATTCTGTCATCATTTATTCACCCTCATGTCGTTCCAAACACTTCTGTGGAATACAAAAGGAGATATCATTCAGGATCTGTCAAGCACCAAAAAAGGACAAAAAATTTACATAAAATGATTCATACAAAGCAAGTCTTCTGATATTGCAACTTCATACAAGAAACAGAAATTTAAGACATTAGTCATTACAAATTCTTCCCTTCATCACTGCATTTCCACGTATTTAATCTCGCGGTTATGAGACATTAAACATCACTGACTTTGCAGTTTAATGCAGCAAATCTGAGCATATGCAAGAACAAGAGATTTGAATGATGGAAAGGATTACAAAATTTAAATTTCTGAGCTAATCCTTTACCCAAACAGTGTGGAAAATTAGGATACTGATCTATATATAGATTGGAGAGGAACAAAGAAAAAGTGTGTGGGAAGAGGATGTTACATATTGTAAGGCAAAATTAAATTTGTGCTGAATAAGTACTTTCCATCCATTTCAACCTGAAACTTTGTTCTGTCACTTTTGAGAACTGTGGTTTTTCCTCAAACCCAGAGCGTATTCTGTGGACTTGCACTGTCAGACAACACAGAAACTCAGCCAGTAACCGCTCACACTGACGCTTCAATCCCAAAACTCCCGCTGTAAAAAGAGTCAATAATCTTTACAGAAACAGAAGGTAAAAATGTATTACAGTAAAAAGCTGTTAAATAGCTAATGTTAAGTTAGTTTACCATATATTGTTAAATATTGTAATACATTTAACATTATAATACATTTATATGGAATTTTATATGAAAATGGTAAAAAAAGAAGGGTTTTTTGGAAGTAAAATATATTGTTTATAGTTAAAACATTCAACAAGACAATACATTAAGTTTTGAAGTAAAATATTTAAATGTTTAATGTTACCATAAAAGTAAAAATCTACCATTTTTTAATATATTAAATATATACACTTGCAGTCAACGTCTGGAATAATTAAGATTTTTTTTTATATATATATTTTTCAAAGAATTTTCTCGTACTCACCAAGGCTGCATTTATTTGATCAAAAATACAGTAAAACAGTAATATTGTGAAATATTTTCACAGTGTAAAATAACTATTTTCTATTTGAATATATTTTAAATGTAATTTGTTCCTGTGATCACTCTAATGTGCTGATTTGGTGCTCAAGAAACATTTAGTAATATTATCAATTGAAAACAGCATATTAGAATGATTTCTGACACTGAAGACTGAAGTAATGGCTGCTAAAAAGTCACCTTTGCTATCACGGGAATAAATTATATTTAAAAAAAAATATTAAAATGGAAAACTATTTTAAATTGTAACACTATTTTCACTATATTATCGTTTTACTGTAATTTTGATCAAATAAATGCAGCCTTGGTGAGCATAAGAGACTTCTTTTAAAAACATTAATCCCAGCGTATGTATTTTTATTACAGTGACTTTCTGGCAACCGAAGCTTGCCAGAGAGTTATAAATTTAACAGGATTGTTTTTATAGCGTGTATAGTGTAAAACTTTACCATCAAATTGTCCCTTTGACGGAAAATAATTGCTTACAGGTGAACACGAGTTTGATTCCCAGTTCAATTTTCATCGGTGGACCGGCCTAGCCGCAATGTGCGGCACGTTTAATGAGAAAGATAAGGATTAAGACATTGATGAAATAGATAGTGCCATTCTCCGCCCTGCAGTGCAAACATGAAGGGAAGTGGGTGAATTACGACACACCATGTCTGCCTGCAGTGCTTTTGTAATTACAGTGGAAGTCACCATATTTCTTACCATTAATATGGCATGAAAGTCCCTTGGGGAGCTGTCAAATTCCCACAAAACAAAGCATCATGGGTAGGTGGTGCTGATGATAATCTTAAACCTTTCTTCTGTAACTGGAAAATGTATTCTGAAAGATCCCAAAAAAGCAACACCGTTACATATTCTGAAAAGCAAGCTGCTAAATTATGAATGTATGGCGGGGTACGTGCTGAATCGGTTATTTGAATCTATAAAATAATGTTGACGTGCCCTTTACAGGATCAGCAATATTATTTACATGTAAATTGACAATAAGATTGTTTTCAGAATGGGTGCTATTTTATACATCTCCGCAACCATGCTGAGTCAGAGAACAGAGAGTGCTTGAGCAAGAGCTGTGGATGATGTAAACCAGACAATTTAATGTTATTGCAGGACAAGGATGTTTAAGTTCATGGCATCCTTTACGGGAGCAGCTCGTTCCCTGATCTGCCACACTCTGGTGTCTCTTCTGTCATTAAACTCACCAAGTGGAAAAACAGAAACCATCACGGCAAAGAGCTTTTCGCAGCTGCTTCCAGGGAGACAATCCTCTAAACGGTCATCTTCCTAATATAACACCTGATAGAACAACTGTGCAAGAAACACAACATTAGGACATCCAATTGATAACAGATTGCCAGTTACATTCTAATAATTGTATGTTTACTAGAGCTGCCAAATGATTACAAAAACTGTAATGTAATTACATGATACATGATATCCTAATTAATCACAAACATATATATATATATATATATATATATATATATATATATATATATGTATATATATATGTTTTTTTTTATTTTTTTTTAATAAAGTGTAAATGAAGATAATATAAGCAATTATATTGCACAGACATTAAAAAAAGCTAATGCATTGTTTGTGTTTGTTTCATTTGGTTATGCTCAGTACAGCTGTTTTTGAACCCAAGAACCATGAAGGTGCTTCAGGCTTGAATTGCACCAAAGGTAGGTTATTTTTCACTCCATATTTTCATAATCAATTACATTAAATTAACACTTATTAACTCTTAAACAGCCCTACTCATTCATTATATTTAATACACAGTATGTAACAAAGCATGTTTATTTACACTAACTGTAATGTACAGCAAGTGCTTGAAGTAAAACTAATAGACTAGTTTTACTAATATATTCAGTATATGAATTTATATTACTATTATGTCATATTAACACTTAGTCATTTATTCATTAATTTATTAAATAACAACAATATATACAAACAGTGTGTAGGTTACAAGTGCTTTTTACGTATATGTAACAAATTAAAATATTGTATAATTAATATTAAATTACTATTAAATAATAACAATTATATATAAAGTGTATACATATATATATATATACACACACACAATTATACAATTATATGATATTATATTATGTGTAATATATGATTTATTTTAAAGACTATAAAATAAGCAGGCAATATAAATAAATGTGTGGTTAAACAAATAAAAGAAATAAGAATCTGGATAAGAAAAGCTTGTGTGCACTTTATTAATTGTTAATGCAGCGTCAAAAAAAAAAAAAGAAAAAAAGAATCCATTAGCCTTTACTCCAGTTCTCTAAGATAGACTGAACAGCATATGATGCACTCAGCCAGTGTTCCCCATCAAAGGCCCTTTTCATTCAGAGGTTTATTTTTAGAACTTTTTTTATCCTCCTTCCAACCTCTCACAACCCTTTGTCTGGTTAATGCAGAGAAATAATGGGGTGGTTTAAGCTCTCAATCTCTATATGTTCTGAATGAATTTACCTTTTCCACACTGGTAGTAAGCGGTGTTACTGTACAGTCTTTATCTGTATTTGTTTCACTGACCAGGAGTTGGGGGTCTTTTCCAGTGGCGCGCAGGCCTTCTGCACTCCGCTGCTCTCTAATCAGCAGTGAAAACACATTTCATGGGCCTGATTACCCAGGGCGTCTGCACAACTACAGAGACAGGACCTGGAGTCTGCATTACACACTTGCGCTTAAAACCAGCTGATGTGTGAGCCCTTCATCAAAGCTCCCTCTCCAGCAGGGGTGAGAGGGCTGAGAAAAAGGCTTTGGACCTCTAGGGTTCATGGTAACATGGTGAGTGGGAGGGTAACATGTCTCATTCGGTGGTGATGGCATTCGAAAATTCTCCCTATGTCTCTCGCCTGCTGTTCGACAGGCCCGGTGGATGGCTTTCAAGTTAAGCTTTAACAACCAAAAACCTTATTTGTTAGAGAAATACAATTTGGGATCTGGAAAATGGCAACAAGTCCTCGTTGGAATCTACAGTCTATCTTGTTTTCATTTCCGAGGCCTTGTGTGCCACTTTTCTCAGTATCGCAGGCTGAAAATTGCACATCCATTTTGTAATTATTTCTGCATGGGCCCGGCGTGAGGAATGACATTAGAGGAGATGATTACGACCTAGTGGATGTGGAGCTCAGAGGAGGGAACATTAATTCCAGGGCACACACACACGTTTTCAACACACATTCTTTGATATTGCACACAACCTTTCACAAGCTTTTGGTGCCAAACTTGACTGCTTAGCCACCAGTGCCGAGGGGTTAACAAACTCAAAGTAGCTACTAAATTACCTACATTTTTCAATAGTGTAACAGTAGCTTAGCTTTTTTTCTAAACTACTGCTTCTCAGCTAGTCCAAAAACAGGTCCAAACTGTCTGAAAGTCAGGACTGTCCAAGACTGTTTTTCATGGACAATAGGAGAAAAATGCTAAATGCAAATAATAGGCGATGCACAGATATTATTTTCATGCTAAGATAAAAATCTGACAATTAAACGCTATACTATTTTATTTAAATAAGTAATAATTAAACACTAAAATCAATCATTTTAAATGCTACAAGTGAATGTAAGGATCAAAACGCTATAATGTGTATGTAGTATGTATATTCCTGAACGGATCAGTTTTTTTGAAAGAATCGGTCAATGACTAACTATTTTTTTTCATGCCAGATTGAATCAGTGAATCACTGACTCAACAGATTCTTTTAAAATACTGCTTGATTCAAGACATGAAACAAGTGTCTGTCTTTATGAGAGTCATTGAATCATTGACTCAACTGATTTGTTTAAAAACAACTCACTCATTAAGACAGCCATGTGTTTTAGCAGAAATGAATCTGTGCTTTTGAGCAAATGGGCTGAATAAATGAATGAATGAATAACTCACTCAAAAAGAGAGTCACTTGTTGCCACCTTGCCACCTACTGGTGTAACAATGTAACCTGCAGAAAGAGCCACTGTAAAATTCTCACCATGCACAGTGGGGCTGGGAAAATAAATCGATGCATCACGTTTCATGGACTGATTCTGAGATTTTCCAAATGCATCGCTATTCTCTATGGAATCAATTCTAAGCTTAATTTTTAACAGCAGACGGTGCTCTAGGCTAGTTTTTAACCACACACTCAAATACTTATGAAAAAGAGCGCTTGTGCGTTCGGCTGAGTCATGTAAGTGGTTAAATGTACTTGCACCTCAGCTTTTATGCTTTTATAACGTGAGATTAATGTAAACACAGTCTACTATGAATACCCTTGTAATTCGCTTCAAACTTTTTGAACTTTATGAGTGATTATTTTAGGTTCAAGGGGTGTAAGGAATTGAAAGCAAACAGAGTACGGCTGTTTCTATGCAGTGCCATCTGCTTTTAAGAACTGCGATTTCTCGATTCGCAATGCATTGATTTATTGTCCCAGCCCTAATGCACAGACTAGTCTGTCTGGAATGCACAAACACTGTCATTGGACTGTTATATCAACACTTTTGTAATGCTGCTCAATCTGCCAATCAGATTTAAGGGCCAAAATTGTTGTTACCCAACAACAATTTTACTCCTTAAATAAGTTCAGTATGAATAGCTACTTTTTTTAGTAGCGAGTAGTGTAGTAGTGTTTTCAAAAGTCTAGCAGGCTTGAATATAAAGTAGGGGTAGCCTACAGTTTGACAAGCTTCAGTTTCAAAGTAACTTTCCAATGGTGTCACCCACAGAGTAACTGGTTAAACAGAATCACAAAAATGTTGCTTCAGCCTGAAATTCAATATGTGCATTACATATGCACAAAATGATTTTTTGACTGTCCCAGAGTGCTTTGGGGGAAGTTAATCATTTATATGATATGTTTCCTGTACGTCTGTGCAATGTGCAAACATTCAAGAGTAGAGTTATGGCAGACTGGGGCTCACATTCCACTTGTCTGCCATATAAAGTCACAAAAGAAACTCACAAATGTCACTTTCCCCACACGGCTTGTAGCGCTGGGGTATGCGAGATTCACAGCATGATTTACAACGCTTGTGTGACAGCTGAACGGTGGCCATATCATGAGATGGGAGCTCATTTCAAACTGCAAGCGCGGGTCTATTCACATGGTCAGCGGTTTGTGTTAATTTCTCTCCCTCTTTCTCTCTCTGTCTGTGTTCCACTCGTCTCTGTCAGCTCCCCTCAATGGGGTTGGTTAAATCGTCCATAACACATAAACGCTCGTTTATAAAAGCTGACAGACATGGCAGTCGTTTACAGAAATTAATTACCTTCCACTGGAGCTTCATGCGTCAGTCACGCTAGACCAGTCTCAACTACCTCCATTAGAGACACCTCCACCTGCTGAGAGACAGACAGAGAGAGGGAGACCCATAAAACACATCTTTTCTTGCCAATAATTTAATTCATGATGGAATTCCTGACTGAAAGCCAAATTGTTTTGCTCTTTTTTGTTGTTATTCTGGAAAAGGCAGTGACTTTCATTAATCTGTGGTTGGTTAATGAAGCCAATCTGTTGAACGTTCATACGACACCACCATGACTCTCTAATTACGGACACAGATCAGTTGAGGTTGGTTAGCTTTTAGCTTAATGAATGCAACATGGCAGAAAGTGCTACATCTCAGCTCTATTAACGGAATAATAATTTATCCATTGCCGCTTTTGCAGAGATTAAAATGAAATGGTATTTTTAGTGCTGTTTCTCCAGCTCTACGGCAGTGTATTAATGCAAACTTGTCAGCCATAATCTCTACTTGGTGTGATTTTCTGAGAAAAGCCCTCCATCACTTGTTTATCAGGGTATACGCCAAATGGAAAAACAGGAACTAGTTTAATATCCACCCGTTTCAACATGAAACGGCATTTGCAACCCATTTTACTTCGGCAATTTGATGTATTTCCGAGCGAAACAGGATGTTCAACAAGATAAAAATGTAGGGCAGGAAATTACGAAGACAAATACGCTATATATTTCTTTGGAATAACATGCGCAATAACACCAAGAATGTGTTTTAAAGGGATAGTCCACCCAAAAACTGCCTTTTTGAAAAATTTCAACTGCTTTTGTTCTAACAATGAAAGTAAAGGGGTCCAGGGTTGTTTTGGACCCTATTAACTTTCATTACATGGACAAAAACAGTTCTTTCCACGAAGAAAGAAACTCATACTGTTTGGGAACAACATGTTGGTGAATAAATGTAAAGTAAATTGGTTTATATTTGATTTTTTTTTTTTCCGGTTGTTTTCCTTTTCCCACTCCCCACCCAGCTCTTTCTCATTTCATTCTCACACTAACCATTCTTCTAAAGCATTTAAACCCATCCTCACACGTACAAGCACCAATCCCGCCCTCCTCTTCGGGCCAGCTCACTGTAGTACCGCCAGTTACTCAAATGACACACTTAAAGAAACGTAGGATGAAATCAGTCATTTGAAGAGCAGAAGATTGCGCTTCTTGCCACGCCGCGTGTCTGGTGTGAATCTGTGGCCGCTCTTTGCCGGCAGAGGATCTAATAAGTGCGCCGCTGTGCTGTGGGTCGCCCAGTGTGAGATTAGAGGAACTCTATTAAACTTTATGGCTTTGAGTCAAAGCGCGGGGAACAAAGCTGTGTGAAATGAACCTCAAACTACCCCGGGACTTAACAAGGCGCTCATGAGTGATAAAACACACTGGGACGTTTTCTTGGAGATGGGTGGGTTGGTTTCGAGCCCACCTATTTCACCGATATTTCAAAACATATCGTGTTTTCTCACCCACCTGAGCATTGCTTTGGGAGGAAGTTGCAATATTGCTGGTATTATGTGTCCGTCATTTCAAAAGTTTTTACTAAAGAGTGCCTTTTAACCCTTCTGTGTTACAGTTGTGGGCTATTTTGACCCAGTTAACAGTGGTTATGTTACACTTGTATACTTGTATTATTACTGTAGTATACAATATGCATACTGTGCACTGTATGCAAATTTCCTGTATGAACGGCCTGCTGCATTTGTCAAAATGAGCAGTATACAACAGTACATGCTGCATGGTATATTGTATCTCACAATGCATGTGCTCAAATTAACCTTTCATTTCCTGTGTGATGGATGAAACGGAAGTAGAGTAAGCTGTGATTTTTAACATCTCCCGTGTTCAGAATTGCATACTAGCATACAATTTCTGCTATATATACACTATATTGCAGAAATAATTAGATAAGTATGCTATCCTGAACATACTGTAGCTATCCATTTCTTGATTAGCTGATTGGACTGTCAAATGTTAGAGTTTTACTAGGGCTGCATATTATTTAAACATTTAACTAATACTAGTTTTCTGCAGTTAATAGTAAATTACTATGCTGTGTCTGTGTGTGTGTATTTAGACAAGCATACATTACTGATGGATAAATGAGGTAGGGTGTCCTAGGGCATCCATCCACTTGTGGCACACGTGCAGCCGTTTTCATCAAAAACGTGGTTCGCAGGGCCTGGAGAAAGTGTTGACATAAGAGCATGTAACACTAATTACAAGTGAATATTAGTAAATATCAGTATTAAGTGAATATTAGTATTGCTTTAGGAAGCTAAAAATAGATGTTGCATTGAATGTGTTGTTTTTTTTTTTTTTTAAGTGTTAAACATACCATACTGATCACAGAATATTAACATATTAAGCTCACATTTTTATACAAAACGTCACTTAAAATGCAAAAAAGAGGAAAATATATAAATAAATAAATAAATAAATAAATAAATAAATAAATTCTAAGATGGTAACTGGACACTACTGACATGCACAGACGTAGTGAGGTTACGTGACCACAATACAAAAAAGTATAAACACTGCCACTGGGTCAGTGCCCTTTCAAAACATACTAATATATAGCATTTAGGTACTAATATGTACACTTTATGTACAGATGTGTACCTTTAAGGTATTAATATGCACCCTTTAGGAGTAAACAAGATACAGAAGTGTAACTTTTGAAAAGGTACCACCCCAGAGAGTGTAGCATATTGTGAAATATTTGTAGTTGAATAATGAAAAAAAAAATACTAGGCATTATACAGTATTTACTGCTTGTATACTGTGCAATCACAGATCTGCCATCTTTTCAGCCTAAAATGTAAATAATAGTGATGTAAACATGCTCATGTAAAATGCATTCATTCCTATCATGTCTCTCACACACAATCAGCCACGATCAATCAAATTGCATTTCATGAGAAGTGATTTGCCACGCAAGGTCAATCTGAGCCCATAACAGCTAGATCTGTAAATGGAAACAGCATGGAAGAACCTGTCCCAAAAGTTGCAGGCCAATGGTAGAGCATAGAAATGCACTTCTTATACGTGCCTGGTACTATGATTCACCCCACATAATCAGATTGTATCTAGATTCCCAATTTTAGACTGTTTCTTTTCCATTGTTTGCAAACAATGAGCTATAGATAAGAAATTAATATTAATACAGTCAAAGACTGCTGTGATAAATTGTGTCGGTGAGGTCTGATCGCAAATTGATTATGCATGCATGTTGGATGTGCTCTATTACTATCCGTTTTTCGTTCGTTTTCTCACATACTTTGTCTCTAACATTCTCTTTTTCACCCTCCCTCCCCCTCTTCATGATTGATGGCATTGCAGATTTTATCTCAGGTAAGCTTGTGCTGTTACTTATCTAGCCCGACTGTCACTGGACGAGAAAGGTGTTTGCTAGCACCACTCAGACAGCAGATTGGCTGGGTCGGAGCCAGTTGGGATAAACCCCCAGGTGGCAGGACTGTGGCCAATGTGGCTGTGCTGAAGTGTGGATGGTACATGCAAAACTACATTTTCACATTGTTTGAAGAAAATGAGTGGTGCTTGCAAACATGGCACCATAATACTAGAGTGTTGTGGCTGGTTGCCCACCTTCAAGCTATTACTTAGATTACCATCTAAATCATCGCACTGTTTCATTTGTATAAGTATTAGACTTTAATATTACATGTGTTAGCTAGAGACTGGTGTGACGGAATAGCACATTAGTGGTAGATTTCCATCTACTGGAAAAGAATGTCTGCCTTAATAAGTTCATAAAATGGTGATATTCTCCATGACATAGACTCTGGTGTTTAAT
The DNA here is from genome assembly GCA_039654775.1 of Spinibarbus caldwelli. Classification (NCBI taxonomy): domain Eukaryota; kingdom Metazoa; phylum Chordata; class Actinopteri; order Cypriniformes; family Cyprinidae; genus Spinibarbus; species Spinibarbus caldwelli. The sequence goes on along the minus strand of CM077227.1, from coordinate 27,412,145 downwards.
ATTAAATACTAAACCAAAACTTAACACTTTAAGCAAACAGTAGAAGTCTGTTTCTCCTTTTACGCATTAAACAAGCGTTCGACTGACACTACAGTATTACATCCCTGCTTCCATCCAAGGGACACAATTATCCCATGTTTTTTCTGTCATCCCACAAATGAGCACAGCCGACTCTATTTTCCCAGCTGTGCAGCAGTCCAGATGAGAGCATTTTTTCTTCTTTGGCTTTTTGAGAATGGTACCCCTGAGTTGCAGGGAGCATGTCCAGCTCCATTTGCAGAGTTCTTTGAAGACCGTAGCAAGAACAATTACGGCGTCATGGCACCGGCCTCGTTCTGTGAGCGTGTACTCACGCTAACCCTGCACAATCCCTCCAGAAAAGCCCCAAAACATCAGGCAAAGTAAGGAAATAAAAAGGCAATTAATTTCTACTCCTTCATTTTTCGCAACACAAACCAATACATACAACTATGTTGAGCAATATGGAATTAACATGCATCACAAAAACAGATCTTGTGATCTGAATGTGACGGTTAGAGTTTGTTATTCTGGCTTTATGATTCTGTATGTTTTCAGCTGTGTCTTGTTAAGCTTTGTTGTGATTTTCACCCTCTCGGACTAAATGACAAAGATTTTTTTAATGACTGGACCATTTGTATGTGACATAATATTTAAGTCAACATGACCCGCTGTTTGCAACCCATTTTAATGCCAAGTTCTGTCATGAAACTCTAGGTGGCGCAGGCTGATGGGAACATTAGATCGGCCCTACGGGCGTATGGGGTGCCTTGGAACTCGCAACTGCCTGTTCACCCTTTGCGCAAACTAATCCTTCCTTCTGAGGAATCTCCCTCCTCTGCTTCAGTCATCTATCTCTTTATTCTTGAACATTCATACAAACCTTTATCTGTTACAACTGTTTGGGCTAAGGATCTTAATGAGGATGTGCATGTTTTATTTTCGGATCAGGTATGGGGTATGTTTAAATTGTCTTCTAAAAACCCTAATCACCAAATTATTCATTGGAAATTGCTGCATAAGGTTTACTTGACTCCAATGAAACGTTTTTATATGAATCTGTCGTCTTCTCCTAAGTGTAATCTCTGTTCGCAAGGATCTTTAGGCACATTTTTGCATTTTTTTTTGGGAGTGCCCCTCTCTCTCACCTTTTTGGACTCAGCTCTCACAAGACCTATCATATTTGTTGGGTACTGAGATATGTTTGACTCCGCGCCATTTTTTCATGAATGACTTTTGGGACTTCACCTTGTCCATCCAACAAAGATGTTTATTGTAAGCTGCTCTCACAGCAGCAAAAAAATTACTAATCAACCATTGGAATCCTCCTCGCACAATGGACAGACGAACCTGGACTGTGTATTTGTTGGACATTAACTCAATGGAACTCTCAACTTCTCGTATACATGGATCTAATGTGAAAACTGTAAATGTATGGCATTCAGCTTTTAATGTTGTGTCATCTTTTCTAAAATCTTAAAAATTATTTATTTATCTATTAATATTAATTAATTTATTTTTATTTTTATTATTATTATTTATTTTATTTATTTATTCATTTTATTTGTATTTATTTATTATTTTTTATTTATTTATTATTTTTTTTTTAAGTCTACCAGGGAGTGGGATAGGTTGGAGTGGGTTCTAAATTTGCAGTTGCTTTTTGTTTTTTTACTACTGTTCCCAGAAGAAAATTTAATAAAAAGTTAAGAAAAAAAAAAAAGAAATATACTTTTATATTTTCAAAGACAAAAATATTCTGTCACATGGTATCACGCAATGAATGTATCATCATAAGGAATCCAGTTTGCCTTGATCCTTTGAGATAAAAGAGTTTGATGTACTATGAAAACACACTGTAACTCAAATCTCCCTAGACCAAAATGACCACAGAAAACTAAGCTGCAAAAACAGCTTGTTCTGATTTTCTAACCTTTCAGTCTAACAGTTTGTGCGTCACATTTCTGCATGAGCTGTTTTGTGATCCCTCCACAAAATATAACGCAGACCTTAAAAAGGGTGTTATTGAAGGATGGGCAGTTAAAAACTATATTGGACTTAACAGCAAACCCGCATGTTGTGTGTAAGCAAGCCTTAAAGTCCCAGCAACAACAACAACAACAACAACAAAATTGGATGGCTTAGTATTAAGGATCAGAGACAGGGTGAAAATTTTCATAACTCAATTATGAATGCTCTGGCACAAAAAAAAGCCTTTAGTAACATTATACAAGGACCTCAGGGAAAAAAAAATAAATAAAAAATGTATGAAACGATCCCTTTAATAGCATTTCCATTGTCATCTCTTGAAAAGCAGCTCTATTTGTGTTTCCATTGCTGATAACTGCTTTGACTTTTAGTGGCCATGCACTTGGATTATTTGAACCCTTTCCACCGGCTTCTCATCTCTCTCTCTCCCTTCCTCCCTCTGTGCTTCAGCATTCCAATCATAGTGATGAGAGAGCTAGACTCGTACACCTCTCTCTCTCCTTCCGCACTGCAGACGTCTATGAGAGCCTGTCCTAATGAAAATGTATTATTGTTTTTCCCAATCGCTGTTTGTTTATTAGGTCTCACATTCCTTTCACTTTACTGCAGTCTTTGGGCAAAAAATTGCCATAGCTCTCATAATTACTGCCGTCAGTCTGCAAACACTTAAAGCCTGCTTTTTCTTTTAGCGCTAATTTGTCATGCCCTGAAACTGTCTCTTATGAACAGCCATATCTGCATGTGAACTTCATTTAAAAAAGCACTGGGAATCCTGGGAAAAAATACCTCGACAATGTCAAAACAATGATCAAAGTGCTAACTCAAACAAAGAAAGAGTGTATATGAATGATTACGGAGATATTTTTCATTTACTTTCTTTTTGAGTCCAATTTTTCTGCTGCAAATAATTGGCCACTGCAACAAATATTATTGCAGAGATTATGGAAAAAAAGCATCTGCTATGAAACTGCACTCTTTCCCAGCACAGCATTTCACTTCCTGGATTTTTATTTATTTATTTATTTATTTATTTATTTTATTTTATTTTTTATTTTTTGGGAATAAGCAAAAGTGCTTTATCCTTATAGAAGAATCTAGTTCATGGACATCTCTGCACTGCACTTATGTACTAGTATGTCAGTGTGTCAGTATGTCAGTGTATCAGCCAATGCAAAGCTGCCAGCATGTGTCAGATAAGAGCAAAGAAACATCTTAAGGTCATTCATGTTTTATTTATTGAAGAAAGTGAAGTTAAAAATACACTCAGAGGATAAAAAGAGAAGAAAAAAGCTTAGGAAAAAAGGAGATCAGATGAGGTACAGTCTGCGGTTGACCAGTAGGGGGCCTCGGCTCCTTGCTGTGTCGTCCTCAGTCTCCTCCCCAGAGTGTGAGAGTAGGAGTAAGTCGTCCCCTTCAGCTTCTAGTGAAGCCGTGCAGTGGGCGGCAGCTCTCCCATGAGGACAAACGGAGATAGGCTGCTTAAGACACTCCCCTGGCTAGGAGTGGTGCAGCCAGGCCTTAGCCCCACCCACCAGGCTGAGGAGGAGGAGGAACACGGTGCTGCCCGAGCTGATCCCTTCAATCTTCCCCACAGTGTGGAGCAGCCGGCAGCGCGCACACACACTCACACACTCTCACACAGCCATACACACTCACACTCACTCTCGCACACACACTCGCGCGCACAACAAAGCAGGCAGTCGAGGGAGGCAGGTAATAAAGAAAAGAGCATCACAGAGGAAAAACAGCGTTGCTGCACCTGGACTTTTCGGATACTGCAGTCTGCCTGGAGTTTGTGCCGTTTCCTGTGTGCCTCGTAACCTCACGGCTCACATCTGGTCCTTCCTGCGGAGGGTTTGAGTCCCGTCAGCTGTGCGTGCAGAGATCCAAATCCGACGACTGTCTACATTGCAGCTTTGTGTATCCGCCAGACGGGAACAAAGTGTGCGACTGGGATATCTGACAAGCTCCTCTGGGAACCGACGCTGCACCGACTGTCAGAGATAGAGAGAGAGAGAGAGAGAGAGAGAGAGAGAGAGAGAGAGAGAGAGAGAGAGAAAGAAGGAGCAAGATAGATAGAAAGAGAGAGACAGTCAAAGTCAGGGCATGAGCAGGAGACTAGAAGCCGGTTTTCCAAAGAAGTGATCGCCACAGTGCCCCCTCCTCTTCCCTCACCTCCTTCCTTCCTTCTCTCCTCTCTCCTGTGCCACTGCTCCTTCTTTCTTCACGCACACCTCCGCTGCTATCCCATCCTCGTACCTCCGCTCTCCTTCCATCACCTCCTCCCCTGCTCCCGAAGACGGCGTGAAGAGGAGAGGCACGGCACACGCACACTTGTCCGTGCGCCGTATCATCTCATTCTCTCTCTCCATCCTTCCTCTGGCTCCGTCCCTCACGCGGATCTAGCCTCTAGCCGCGGAACCACAAGCGGAGGCTTTTTGAGTTGTTGGATCCCACACGCGAGTCTCTGTATCCAGCCACAGCCAGAAGGATTCCAGCTACATGGGCAAACGCTTGGAACAGCAACCAATGTACCCCCAGTACACTTACTACTACCCTCACTACCTTCAGACTAAGGTAAGGCACCTTGGTTGTCTGGTTTTGGGATGTTCTGATTGTCTGCCTCACATGCTTCCTTGCATCTGCACAGTTCTGACAGATTTCTGACACACAAACCACATGACCGATATTTGTCATGGCCCGCTCTCTGGAGGTGCAAGAGTGCCCGTTTATCAAGAACGCATGCATACACTCTCGCACGCAAACTCATGATCCCGAGATTCTGTCCTCTCAGCTGTGTAGCCTGTGGTGGAGGGACTTGAATAATTGCATCCATCTCTCTAAGCCCCTACACCACCCGGACGTGGAGAATTGATTACCATGGGCTGATCGATAGTGCCGAGATGCTATCGGGGGCACTGGTGATCTCGGCCTCCCTCTGTGATTCATGAATGTTTTTAATGCGGCGCACCCCATAAGAAGCCGGCACTTGTGTAACATGTTTGAGTGAATGAAAGTGGAGAGAGGGCTATGATTGGATCAGAGCAAAAAAAATTGCTGTCAGAACAAAGGGCGTGAAGATGCATTTTCTTGATCATCTTCGGGTGGGGAAATTACAAAGTGCAAAAGACGAATGTGAGGGAAGAAAATTTATGGAAAGTCTTTTGGAGGAGTTGCTTGCTCAACGTTGGCCAAATATGCAAGCGTTCCCAAAAGACACATGATAAACGGCAGTGGCCAAGTCGCTCTCCATCAGCAAGTGTTTACGACCTCTCTCTTTCCCTCCTTCTACCCGTGTTACACTAGCAGAATTTAGTAAGCGCTTGGCCAATCTCAGCCTTCAAAATCTCAGAGGAGCTTGTAGAAACAACTTGATTGACGCCCTTCATTGCTAGTCTATACGTGACACTAGCAACAGGCGCCGTATTACCCATCAACACACACACACACACACACACACTCCTTGTAGCTGCCTTCAAGGTCACGTCAAATTGGATCTTACCCACTTCCGCAGTCTAATGAGTTTCTCAGAGTGTCTCCGAGGGATGTGGGGGCTTGTCCAGAGTATCATGTCTTTGTCCTTCTCTTTTGCCGCATCCAAAAGTCCTCACAACAATAACTCACCTTGCTAAATAGAGCCTGTCAAAGAGAATGCATGCATATTCAAAAGGTTCAGAAATGCGCAAAGTATGTTGGTGCACTATGGAGAACATTGAAGCATCATGGGTAATGGTCAAATGGGCCAGTCTGGGAATAATTATTGATCTGTAGACTATTAAAGGAGATGGAGCAGGTTTTTTGGCACTGGGATGGAGTTTCAGATTTCAGATATTCAGTCTCGCCTGTGAAGGATGGGGATCTCATGTGAGCACGGGTCAGCGTAAGTGCGACTGCGTGTGTGTGCGTGATTGAGGATGTAAATGGCCTGTTATTAATCTTGATTCTAGCGTGCTCTCTGAGTGGAGGCATTCCTCCGGGGGAAATCAATCATGAGGGGGAAGAGGGGCAACTGACACACAATCACTGCCCTCACTCTCTTTCTCTCCCTCTCTGCCCCAATAACGCTCTGTGCTCAATGAGAGGCAAATGTTAAGCAGGGGAAATTATGATGCGACAGTAAGCTGTTAATGTCGAGAATCTGTAATTCGGTTAAATTATTATAAAGACCATGGTATCAATTACATGTAAATGAGTTACTTTCACTGAAGTAAGTTCAAAAGAAAATGAAATGAGGCTGGAAATCCATCCATTGTTTTATAATATGGGTCATAGATATCACTGAACATGAAATTAGGTGCAAACAATATCAGGCTTTACACCAAGATTTGTTATACAAAGTGAACAGATTGCAAATGCAGATTAAGTTTCTACTTTTCTTTCTGACAATTTAACAAGAAGGCAGCATTAAAATGTGTGGGTTTGCTGTGCATGCCATGCTATCTATCTATCTATCTATCTATCTATCTATCTATCTATCTATCTATCTATCTATCTATCTATCTATCTATCCATCCATCCATCCATCCATCCATCCATCCATCCATCCATCCATCTGTCTGAGGCCTGCAAACCTTAAAACTTCAATGCTTTAAAAATATTTTAAAGATTTTAAACAAGGCTTTGTCAAGCTAACATTTACAGTTTATCTTGACAAATTTTGCTTTTCTAGTTAAAAATTAGTTATTTAAAAAAAAAATGATTAATTGTTATTCTACTTCCTTACAATCAAATTCGAATTGCAATTCTTTATCCCTACCCTAATTCAAAGATGAGAGCGGCATTGGAATAAAAAAAAAAAAAAAAAATACATTCTCAATTCAGTTCAATTCCAAATGGCACACATCCCAAATCAATGGATTCACAATGTAACTCTAGTCTCCTCATGCGGATATCTACAGTACCAATATCAAAACACCCCTTCCCTTTCCCCTTGCAAGGTTTAGCTGAACATGGGTGGATGTATAAATGTGAGTGTGTGAGCTGAGGTATCCTTGACAGCAGTCATACACCAGTGGGATATGAAATAGAATTTAAGGGAGGTAATTCCCCCCTGGTATTGTGTCAACAGAGGCCAGTGGGGCCCCGTCTTCCATTCAATCAGTGGCTAGAAGTCAGAGCTTTACGGTGTGTGTGTACATTGATGTTTCGAAAGAAGGGAAAGGGGAAGACAGCCAGAGCGAGCACTCAAATCCAGAGCCATGAGATTGCGTATGCGAGCAAATGTGTGTGTGTGGTGTTCGGTTACACTCTGTGGGGTCAGCTTTATGTACAGCAGAAATAACATCCAGTCGGCCGTTTAAACCTCTCCTCTCAGTGGGAGTGCACACTAACTGCCCTGCAGTGAGGTGACACGCGGCTTGCCAGCAACGTTCCTGCTGCATTATGGGAATGGTGCATATACGTGGCTCATTATATTTCCGCTGGTCTCAATGTCATTTAGGATTATTACGTTGTGATATTTACTCCGCTTGTGGATAATTACCAGATTGATGCTTCATTTTCCTCTAGCGGCACCTATTTTTTACCACACGGGTGAAAATGCTCTCAACTCCCCTCCTCCAAACAACCTTCATCTGAATAATTAAACTCGTTAATGGACAAGCAATTTTCAGGTATCAACGGCAATTTGATTTTCGGTATTCATTACCAACGCTGTCATTAAACAGGTGAAAGGATAGATTAAAATCCACAAGCACACTCAGCCGTTTCACACACAAATTACTGACTGCAACAAATTGAGTAATTTAGACCTAAAATATGCTTAAAATTTTGAATAATTGTCTGGTTGTTATTTTTAAAAATGCGGTTATTCGGTCCATCAGATATCGTTGGAAGACAAAGCCTGACTCCTAATCACTTGCCCAGTCCAGCGTTCTCCCTCTGAGAGTACAATAACATTACTTGTAATAGCATTACATGATGTTAGGCTATAATACACTTTCTAAAAAAAAAAAAAATAAAAAAAAAATAAAAAATCAAATATTTGGGTTGTTTTTACTCATTTTTTTCTATTTGAGTTTTTCTTCAGAGTTGCTGTTGGAAGCGATCCATAATGGCATACGCAGAAACATGAACTTACAAGAGTGCAGGCTTTGTATGCGTGTGTGAATTATACATGTAAACACTTCCATCGGGAAAGCCTGCACTGTAAAATGCTTGCTGTAAGTGTCTGCCTGTAACCATCGAGTTGGGGATGTCAGATCTGCCTAGAGTGCTAAATTATGCTTGTCCGTATGTAATTTTTCTGTTAGCATTGGAGTGTGCATCTAAGCCACAAATAGGGCCCTATGAATTCAGTTTTATTTTTTCCCAACCTTTGTGTTCATTTTTTCTGGATTCTGATTTAATGGTTCAATGAAATTTTAATAACTTCAATTTTAATAAATCAATGTGTAATAAACTTAATTCATGAAACTTTAAAAATGTATTACATTTTTAACAATGTTATTGTCCTATTATTTTTTTTCCCAGAAATTCAGTTGTCTTTAATTTTACTATTTGTTTTATGATTTAATACAAATTTATTATAAAAAATGGTAATAATCAAATGAATGCATATAACCTTGACAATTTAATCTTTAAAATGTAATCAAATTATATTCATCAATGAAATCATAGGGCCCTACACAAATCTGGTCATATTTGAAGAAACGCTTACAGTCTATCTATACATGTTAGGGTTAGAGTCTATTTATAAAATCTCTGCTTTGTGAGGCTGTGAATGTCTTTTCACTCTGAGGTTTCTATTTAATGTTGGACATCAGTAAGTTGTGAGAACAAAAATAAAGTGTCACATGACCTCATTTAGTCAGAAAGCACATATGTTAAACTCCATTACTATGTGGTCTAATATTCACAAGAGAAATAGTTTTAAATACAAGCATTCATATTTTTAGTCCATCAATGTTCTTCTCTTTTCCTCTCTGTCTTTCATCTTCCCTCCCTTTTCCTCTCTCTCTCTCCCTCTCCTACTGTGTCCTGGGCATTCTCTCCAGCCATCTGTTCAGAGGGGTGGGGTTCACTCTGAAAAGAGGAACATACTTGGCAAACATACCCTCATAGGTGGATAAAATTTTATGCCCAAGATTGTCCTCGTTTCAGGGGTGAAATGCTCTGCATTAGTCACGAACATGAAAAGAAAAGAACACAAAGCGCACAAAAGAGCTGTTTGTAGTTGTAGTTCAATATTTTCTGGCCCGTTCTGAAGGTGAAATGTGTTCTAGATTTTCACATCTTGCATCAGAGAGTAATAACTCTCATGCGCATCCAGTCACACAAAACCAATATGAGAATGTGCAAGAAGAAACTTTCATTGTCTCTCACATGCTGCTGAGTTAAAGTACTCATATCACTGATAAAAATGATCTGGCTGTAAAATCTGATACGGTGAGACACTCAATATATAAACAAAAGGCCACATTTCATTTTCATTCTATATTAATGCACCAAACTATTAGGAAAAAACTTAAAGGTGGCTCTTTCATAGCTCCAGACACTTAATGGAGTAATGTTTATTTACAACTCTTTTGACCGATGAATTTCCATTTTCAATGACTTTTCTAGTCAGCTGTGTTCATTGGATAAGGATTTTTTTGATTTGTTTGCAACCAGAGGAATGCACACGCATTCGTCATGGTACTATCATGAATGTGCATCGAAGACTGACACGGAAGAGAAGAAATTGTTGAATAAAGTCATTATTTTTGTTTTCTTTGCACACAAAAAGTATTCTTGTAGCTTCACAAAATTAAGGTTGAACTACTGGACTATTTTAACGATGTCCTTACTACCTTTCTGGGCCTTGAATGTGGTAGGTGCGTTGCTGTCTATGCAGGGTCAGAAAGCTCTCGGATTTTATCAAAATATCTTAATTTGTGTTCCGAAGATGAACGAAGGTCTTACGGGTTTGAAATTACATGAGGGTGAGTAATTAATGACAGAATTTTCATTTTTTGGGTAAACTATCCCTTCAAACTGCTTCAGTAAAAAAAAAAAAAAAAAATGGCACCACAGGGCATAAGTATAACAACTTTTACAAAATGTAACGTATGGGAGACAAAAAAAAAAAAAGAGAGAGAGAGAGAGAGAAAGACTCATCACTGCACTGGCATTAGCACGGCTATTTCTCATTGAGTGACAAAACGAACACCACAGCCTTCATGTGGCCGCCCACGATCTAAGCTCCACGACGGTAAACACAAAAACTCCAACATATACTCTTCTAAATCACTAAGCAAACTGCGCATTTTCCAACAGCATGTCTTTTCCTTTAATCAAAAACACATAAAATAGTTCATTTTCACTTGATTTTAACTTTACGCTCCTGAATGAGTCTCTTGCAAAGCATGCTAGGAACTTAGTGTTTAGTTTCAGTTAATGCCAACAAAAATGATTAATGTAGTTTTAACCCAGAAAGATTAAGTTAACTTCCACTTCACAAATTCAAATGAATTGAAAGTAATGAAATTAAGTTGGGGCAATGTTCAAGAATTGTTAGCTCATTTTAAAGGAGAAAAAAGAGAAAATTCTCTCATTATTTACTCATCCTCATGAAAGAAGATCAAAAAGTCTTGAGCTGTTTTTGTCCGTTAAATTAAAGTCAGTAGTGTTCAAAACTACACTGGTCCCCATTGACCTTCATTATATGGACAAAAAATAAATAAAAAACGCAGACAATTTTCAATATATTTTCTTCTATGTTCCCTAAAATAACATCATACAGGTTTTAAATGACATGAGGGTGAATAAATGATTCAATTTAATTTTTAGGTGGAGTATCCCTTTAAATAAATTGAACAAGCAGCAGAAAAGTCATTTTCTGAGTGTGTGGGATAGAGATAGATCCATAAACTACACTACGAGGTGCAATACTGTTATATAAAAGCCTTTTGCATGTGCATCTGGTCACTATCCCCTCTATCTGGAACTAACTGCAAGCACTTCCTTTATTCATCCATGACCAGTACTCATGTGTGGTCCAGGCTGTAATGGGGCGATCTGAGCTATCTAGTTGGTTTCTGTGGGCTTGAGAGAGCCAGAGGAGAAAGGCACCGGTCCTGAGGTAATGGCCCTGCTGCATTTTTAATAGAGGACCACTTTGTAACAACCCGAGCCTGATGGATTCTCCCCTTTTAAGGGCCTACCCATTTCTTTTTTACACACAGCTTGCTTTTAGGCCACTGGCGTAAGTGCACGACAAAGCCTGTGTTCAGGGATAAATGGCCGAGGAGGAACGAGCCAAAGCCGTGGAAGGCTGCGGCAACACAGGGACTCATCGACGTTTTACCGTCGGCGTCCGATCCAGTTCCTCACTGGCGCTGTCGCCTCTGGGCTTTGCCTCGTTGCATCTTTGAGATAAACATGACTTTAGTTAGAGGCTGAGTGTTCAGCGGTAAATATAGATCTGGTGTGGATTCTGGAAGGGGATAGTGTTTTCTCGGGAAGCAGGGATGTGTTTGATTTGGGATTTTGGAACGGATCAATCATCTAGATGTAAAGGGTGACTTATGACGCCATCGTCAGCGGTCACGCATGCATGTGCGTGTGTATAAAACTGGTGGTTTAATGAGCTTTGAGTTGTAATTAGCGGTTAGGAAAGCTGCTTTTGCTATGAATTCACACAGAGAGCACAGAGGAACAGCCTGTGCAGCTTGGTTTCAGTCACAAACGATAACCACTCGATTTTAAGAAAAAGAGGATGTTGGTGGCAGCCTGCTCCTCCTTCACAGTGTAGTGCCTTTCAGCCGCTCCTGTCATCTTTTCTTCCGCCCCTCCCGTGCGTTTTCATCTAGAGACTCACTGGAAAGCGTTTCCCCCTGAAAGCAACCAAGGACAGAGTAGGCAACGTAAGGTGTCATAAATCCTTGAGAACATACTACTCGTTCCACGGACCCCACCCCCATGCCCTCATCTTCCGCTCCAACCTTTTCCGTGTCATGAAAAGTCCATGTGAGGACTACGCACACACCTTTCGCGTGTCAAAAGAGCCTCCTATAATAAGATACAGCTACAGCGATTCAAACCCACCATAACTGTATCCAATTCTCCACGGTCTGGCTGAAAATCAGGCCCCAAAAAGGTACATTAAAGACTGCTCTGGGAAAGGCCATTTGTTTTGGCCTTGATTTTAAACCGCTGAAGACCGTAAAGATGCCATCTGAAAGGACCCATTCCTCCCTTCGATTCCCCTGTTGGATAAAGACACTTTGGGGTCTCAAAAGTGCCCAAGGAGTGGGTGATGATTCAATAAAGATTTCCCCAGCCTGCGGAGGCTGCTCGGGGTTGGCATGGCGGCTAGCACGCTGCCTGGGATTAGCTTATGTAAACAGTGCTTTTGTTGGGTTTCGGTTGAATTAATTTACTCGCCCCATGTGCTTTTATCAGGATAATTTGTGCGGCAGACACTCAAAGACTTGTCCAAACATATCCCCAGACTCAAGGCTAAATACAGAGCTAGTAATGACACTCAAACGTGTGGCGTGCCCTTTTTCCAGACTTCCCATAATGCTAAATGTGACCGCTGAGGTCATACGTTTCCTAATGAATGTCAAGGTGAATCACAGCTTTAATGTATACCGGGGCTGTGCAAAATTCTGAATTCAAAGATTCTGCGCCCTTTCAAATTAAGAGGGTGAAATTAAATTAAATCGGCCATACCCCACAGGAAGTTGAAATAGAATTACAGGAAGCGGAATTTACTCCATTTCAATTCAGAGAACCAAACAATTATTAGCATTTTGGGAAATGAAGTGCATAAATGTAATAAATATAAAGAAGCATATACAACTTTTATCTTCTTTTTACTTAATTTATACACTATACTTAATGAATTTTTAATAATTATTTGACTTGTTTTCAAGTAAAAAACATTTTAAAATCCTTGAAATTGGATACAATTAAATATTTAAATACTTCAGTGCAGACAAATTACACATGTATTAAAAATACATTATATAAAAACAAGTATTAATATCTTGTGCAGCTGTTTCAAGGATTTTCAGAAACATATGCACTGCAAAAATTACTATTTTTCTAGGAAAAAATAAAGTACACATTCCTATAAATGTGTAGTTGTCTTATAAAAGACTTATAAAACCTTCAAGTTTTCAGACAAAGATTTGCTTGAATTTCATTTCATTTTTATTGAACTTCCTTCAAATTTAATATCAATTTGCAATTCTGCATCCTATCTGCTACCTCAATTCAATTCAAATATGAACTGGAATTTGAAACACATTTTCAATTCAATTCTGAATGTAATTTAACTCACAACCCTGCTAAATTCAAAAATCTAAATGTCCACCTGAGGTGAAGTCTATTGTAAAAAATGGTGATGATTACCCTATGCTCTCATTTATCCGTTTGTTTGTACATGACTAATATATCCTCAGCTGGTCTGTGGTGGGTTCAGTGAACAGCTGTGCTTGTTAGCCATGGTAAGCTTGAAGGCAGGAGCCTCTGCTTTTGATGGTTCAGTTCACTTGAGTGCGTGGATGCTAGAGGTGCTAGGTGGTGGAGAAACCAAGCCTGGACTTATTAGCTGAACTATCTGTCACACAGCAGCACCCTTGATTGCAACTTCTAACGCTCCTTCAAACTGCTGTGAGAAGGATAATGAGAGAAAGAAGGACAGAGAGGTCAGAGCCGTGGATTAGGGGTTAGTGCACAAGCTCGAGGCAACTGAAGTTCGAGTATTATATTATTTCCTGATACTGTCCCAAAGACAAATATTATTGCTTTTTTATGATTTAGGAAATTTCTCAGATATTTGTCATAGAAGTATCAACATTGTATTAGATGTTTCCTCTAAAATTCTGTAAGAGAAATAAAAATAGAGCGTATAGAGCTACACCAATGATTTAGGAGTGGTAAGATTTTAATATTTTACATGTACATATATATATATATTTAATTTACTCCTGTGATGACAAATCTTTCAGCATTATTACTCCAATCTTCAGTGTCACATGATCCTTCAGAAATCATTCTAATATGCTGATTTGTTGATCAAGAAACTTTTTTTTAATCAATGTTTACAACAGTTGTGATATATAATATTTCTGTAGAAACTGTGATACATTTCTTTATGATTCTTTGATAAATAGAGTGTTCCGAAATTAGCTTCAAACCTAAATCTTTTGTAACAGTATAACTGTCTTTACTATCACTTTTTCTTTTCTTTTTTCAATTTAATGCATATACTTGCTGAATAAAAGCATTAATTTCTTTCAGGACAACTTAAAGACCCTAAACTAAATTATAGATATTATAATCAAATCTCTGAGTTTTGATTGCAGAATTTTGGATGCTTGAGTCCAGTTTGAAATATATTTGAGCTCTCTTCTAAAACTCCAGAGGAGAAAGCTGCAAGATTACAGTCTTTTCTCAGAAGAAACATCTGAGAAGGAAGTCTCCATATGATGTCTATTTAATCTCATTGCCAGGAAAACAATGAAGATGTTATTAGAAATCTCATTTGTGATTGTTACTTCCTGTGGCGCCCTCCCTTTTCTCCTTGTCATTTCCTGTCTCCTCTCTCACTGTCCCTATTAGTAAAGTAGCAAAAAGGCACAGAGAGAAGGCCAGAGAATGAACAAGACAAATGCATAAAGAAGTGCAGAAGACAGGAAGTAGAGGACGCAGTCCTGACAGGATCCGCCCTAGAGTTGCTACAAACATCGTGACCTCATCCTTTCAGCCCCAGCAAACTAATCGGCCTACACACACACACAATAGCTGATTCGATGTGTCTTTTTAAAAGTTTAGGCAGCACCGGAGCACTTTACCGCATTCATGTGCTGCATATTTTATTAGCCTCTCCAGTTTTATGAATGATTAAGCTCCTTTGTGTGCACCGCTCGGCTGCAGCCAGGTCTCACCCTCAACTAGAGCGTGCGTGTGAACCGCTTTTTCTGTGCATGTGTATATCTTAATAATGCTCTCTCCAAAACAATGGGCCCCTACGGGCCTACACTGCCCAGTGTCCCAGGGTTTTACCCTTCTCGTCCTTTTGTGCTAGCGTGCCTTTGTTTGAAATGCTGGCCCAGACTTTTCCCTCTGCACCGAGATTGTATTTCCCAATGCTGGTCGCCGGGATGAGATGCATTTAGCTGGCTAAAGTGGTGCTAGGCACAAAAAAAAAAAAGTCTTTTGTAGAAGCACAAACGCTTTCATCTCGCACTGCGGTAGCCAGAAAGCAGAAGGGCCTTTTGGGGGAGGATGTTAAACTTTAAAAGGTCTTTTAAACTTTCTGATGCCTGCATCTATATTCCGCTACAGTCTGCTTGACTCACATCAGCTTCCTTTTCTGTCAAAAAACCATCTTGCACTTCAAAAAATAAGGTTAGACACACACCAGTCGCAGTCTCTGATTGGAGTGTCATTATTTCTGCAAGAAACGGCGGGCCGCTTTGACAAATGGGTGTGAGAGGAGAGAGGACACGGGGCATGTCAGGGACGGCGTGCTAATGGCTCTGCGGACACATTCCATAAGAGGACGTGTGTATCGGTGCACCGCACACCAACTTCACACTAATCATCTCACTCACAGCTTAATGGCCGACATTTGTTTAAAGAAAACAGGGATGCCTGTACAAGCCAATTAGAGAGCGTATTGACATTCATGAAGGGATGTCTTTCTCTTTTGTGTGGGTGTGTGGGTGTTTGCGCGTCTCTTTGAATGACCGTGTGTTTTTGAGGTTCGGATTGAACTTGCGGATGCCGGCAGGCAGGTCAGAATGAGAGGTCGGAGAGAGTCTTGGGTCACAGTCACTCTAACTGTCCGATGCTAATTAGACTGCAAACGTGCACGCAAACACACACACTCTTGAATGCAGTACATCCTAGCCCTACTAATGAGCCTATCACTGTCTAAGAGCAGCATCTCGTATCTCTCTCTCACTCACACACACACACACACTCGGAGCCTAATGGGCCTGCTCACTTACTGGCCTCTCCTCCCTGATGCACGACACTCTCAAACCATCGAGCGCTGCAGATGGTCTGCTAGAGGAATTCACAGAACAGGATTGAACAGGTCTGATATTGGAGATATATATAAGATATTAAATTTAAAGGGATAGTTCACTAAAAATGAGAATTCTGACATCATTTACTCACCTTGTGTTGAATGACTTACAGTGGAACAGAAAAGGTGAATCTCTAAATATCCTGGCCAGGTCTAAGCGAAAACTCAGCTCAAAACTGATAAGCATCATAAAATTAGTGCATACAATCCATATGATAGCTTTGTGTGAGAACCATATCAAAACATAGGCAACTGTCAATTTTGACATCTATTCTAGCTCTTTAATGCATTCACAAGAGAAGCAGTTATTCAAAACTTGAGATCCATCATTAATTCTGCTTTTGTGGACTGAATGAACTAATTCAGATCTTAAAAGATTTTCATAATGGTTTTGTGAAACCAAGTAATTCAGATTCAAAAAGATCATGAATCATTTGTTTGATTGGGATCTTTCTGGATCTGAATCAGTTGATCCAGTTCACAAAACCGGTTCAAATAAGTTGTTACTGAATTGGACTGATCTGGTTCTCAGGTTCAACTCACTAACTCAGTGATCCAGTTCCAATGGTTAACATCTCACTAGCATCAATAATGGCTACACATCTGGCATGTTCATTACATAAAGTTACATACAGTACCTTTACAAAATAAGAAATAAAATTGTATTCATATACAATTGTACTAAATGATTACCAAATACATGTACCGTTGCCTTAAAATGGTCCTTTAAAGAATTTCAAAGGATTCTATCACAGTATTATCACATAAAATTCATGGTAATTGTCCAGAAAACCATGGCACACGCACACACACACACACACACACACACACAGGCAAAGACAGACAGATAGACAGACAGGGAAGATAGACAGACAGAGTAGATAGATAGATAGATAGATAGATAGATAGATAGATAGATAGATAGATAGATAGATAGATAGATAGATAGATAGATAGATAGATAGATAGATAGATAGACAGATAGATAGATAGATAGATAGATAGATAGATAGATAGATAGATAGATAGGCTGATGAAAGAAAGAATAAAACAGAGGGATATAGCATAAGCTCTCCTCTTTCCTTTAAAAGAAAGGACACAAGCTGTCTATCTCCCACTGCCAGCCCAGTTAAACTCCTCACGCCTGAGCTGAGCTGGGTTTGCATAATTCAGCAGGGTGGGCAAATCCAGATCTACAGATTATCATGGCTAACAGCACAAAGGCACATGAGAGCTAGACAAGAGATGAAAAGATAAGCACGCACACAGTGTATTGCCATGTCTATATCTTCTGTATTGATTACGTCCTTTTATAGGCTTTGAAAGTGCTGTTCACACTGTGCACACAAATGACAGCAATTAGGTCTGTTCTGGGGCACACTTCAGATTTCATACAGCTTTCAGTCAGTTTTGAAACTTTTCAAACCACACCGACGTGCTGTTTGATTTGATTCTCTGTCATACCGGCTTGATATTCTGTCACCTCGTAGCACACACTGCCAATCCTTTTTTCCGCTGCCTTTTAGCTTTTCAAGCAATTCAATTTTATCTCAGCTTTGCGAAAGGATCGTCACACAATTTTTTTCCAGAGAATTTTATTAAAGGTCCTAATGGAGGACGCGGTACTGCTGTTGATTATAGGAAAGAACCTGAGTTACCTGAGGCAAATCTAGTCTCCAGAGCAGGTTTTAGCGTAATAGGAAAGAGAATCTTCAAAGCCGAGAGTTCTCACAGGCAGCAGCTCTGGTTTTTGCACAAAAGGGAAAGCTTCCTCTGGTCTCCACAGATGTTATCTGGTCAAATTGGCTCTGGTCTTTGTCAAGAGTGTGCTCCTTTTTGAATATATGGCGGGTGTCTGTTGTAAATACCTCACTGTTTCCATTGTGGCACTGGTTTGTGTTGAGCATTGACTTAGGAATTAATCCAATATGAGGAGAAGGTCAGATTGTGGACGGGACACTGTACAGAACAGATTTTGTGGGGCTGCAGCTTTTTGTATCAGTCAAAATTTTAATGAGAATAATTATCGCATAAAATGTTCCAGTCTTAAAGGAACAAATCACCTAAAAATGAAAACTCATTTCTTCCCAAACCTGTATGCTATTGTTGTTCATAAATGAAGAATGTTTGAAGAATCTTCATACTGTTTGTCCCCACAATCCTACAAAAAAAGACCTAAAAGAGCACCATAAAAAGTCTATATGGCTTGTGCTCTACATTCCAAATCTTCTGAAGCCATATGATAGCTTTATGTGAAGGAAGAGACTTAAACTTATTTCTTTATTTATTAATAATCGTACCTTCCAATGGGTTGTTACCTCAAGAACCGCTCATTGAAGACTTAAACCATGGGCATAAGTCGTATGGACTCATATGGATGCCATTTTTGAAGCTTAATAGCCATCTATTAAAAAAAAAAAAAAGGGATTTGAAATCGGATTTTACTTTTTTAAATTGTTTTCCAGTAAGAATAACCTTAAAAACACAATATAAATTCTTATTTAGAGTAATAAATAACATACATTTACTTGAGAAGCAAGACTGCACAAGATAGTAAGACTTGTTTTCATAGATCTATGATATGACAGCTTTCATATCACTATGTGACTTACTGCATTGGCATATTTTTCACTTGTTTATAATTAAAACAAATAAAAAAATCTGCCAGTGCTGTGAGACAAAATACACTAAAGATACATTCATTGAAGATACATTCTTGGAAACAAGTTTTAATATCTTATGCAGTGTTGCCTTTAAAGTATATTAATTTTATTTCAAGGATTCTAAGATATTTTAACTGAAAATACCTTCTTTTATTAAGAATGCATTTTTTTGTTGTTGTTGTTTGTTTGTTTTTTGCAGTGTGATCACTATGAAATGCTGCTGTAAAGATCTAATTCAGTCATACAGGTTTGGAACAACATTCGAGAGAGTTAATAATGACAGAATGTTCATTTTTGTCTAAATGATTCCATTTATGGTTTATAAAATGAAATGCAGCTGCAGTTGTCATCAAAGCAAATCATGTGGGTCGTGGCCTCTGGTTCAGGTACAACATGAGAGCAGTCTGACATGCAAAGGTGTATAATTTCCAGCGCTTTGGAGTGAATTCCTTGCAGACTGCAGACACAGCTCGAGTCGTTCCAGGTAGGTTTCAATTTCAAATGCATTCTCTCTCTCTTTCTCTCGAGTGGAGCGCTGCTCTCTCACCCTCACGTTGAGCCTGCGTTACTGGAAACCAGCTGCAGAGAGACTCCCAGAGGTGTGTGTGTGCCAGGATCACCCCTTACCACCAATTAAACCGCGCAGTCTTTTCAAAGAATCAATTATTAATAAGAAGAAGTACTTCACAGGGGCCTGGCTCTCATGTACTCTCTCTCTCTCCCTCATGTCCTTTTTGGGTCCTTTATCCCTCTTTCTTTCACTCCGTCACCATCCCGAATTGTTTATTCATCCCTCCCTCTCTCCACCCTGCCTTCTCGCCGCACACAGGCTTTCTCAGGTAACACTGCTGCATTCCAGAAGAGGACAGTGATACGACCGCATTGTGCTAGACACGCAGAGCTCTAGGAAAATCCCAACCCTTGCTTTAATGATGTTGCAAGGGAACAGCGTGCCATCTACTTCGGTAACCTGATCAGCGCAAGCATGCATGTGTGTGTGTGTGTGTGTGTGTACTGCAAGCTGGTGCACTGGAGCAGTATACGGCTCTTATGGTGCAGTGTTCGACTAAAGCACTATCATGCTCGGCGCAACTCCTAATGGGTCTAGTGGAAAGAGGCCTGGCTCAAGCAGATGTCCGCCGCCTGTACCATAATTGGCACTTAGACAGTAGGAGAGACAACGAGGGCCGTATACCGCACGATTGTTATTATGCATGAATAATTGGATTTTTCTTTTTTTTTTTGTGTCATTCTATTCCCTTCACTCCCACACTTTTCCATCAAGCGTTTAAAGCAGACAGGCCACGCTGACATTACACCGAGTCTCAACCCTGATTATCTGTATGAATGATCACATTGTGTCCGGCAAACACAAATATCTCAAGAGATAATTACATTGAGTGGGTGGACAAACAACATGGAATTGAAAACAGAAAGAACACTGTCCGTCCCACATCAGACTGTGCTCAGGTTGAAAAAACATAAGCGGTAAAGGAAGAGTTCACTAAAAAAAAAAAATCTGGCATTATTTACTCACCCTCATGGCAGGTCAAACCTGCATGGCTTTCTTTCTACTGTGGAACACAAAAGAATTTTCCTGGCCATGGATTTCAATATAATGAAAGTAAATGAGGACTGGAGCTGTGACGCTTCAAAGACGATACATAAAATATCTCCTAAAAGTGGTCCATACAGCTTCTGCACTATATTACAAGTCTTCTAAAGGGATATGTTTTGTATGACAAAGAGACTGAAAATTAAGTCATGATCTCAGTTAATATTCTCCAGTAGGCTCCCAGGTGAAAAAAGTACACTTCCATAATGTACTTAAAGTGCTCTATTTCCGCACACAAATTTTGTACTTAATATACTAAAAATGACTTCTTAAGATAAACTTAAGATCATCTAAGTGTACTCAACTCTGCTATTTTGGGACACCATGAATGTGAACTAAAACGCGCTTTTAACGTAATATCTCTGTATTTAAAAAATGTATTTAGTCACCACTTGTAGTACACTTGAACCCATCTTTCATACACTTGTACACTCAAGTGTACTACAAGTGGTGACTAAATAAATTTTTTAAATACAGAAATAGTATGTTAAAACCGCGTTTAAGTTCACATTCATGGTGTCCCAAAATAGTACAGTTGCGTACACTTAGATGATCTTAAGAAGTACTAAAGAATCATTTTTAGTATATTAAGTACAAAATTAGTGCGCAAAAATAGAGCACTTTAAGTACATTATGAAAGTGTCCTTTTTTTTCACCTGGGCTGTTAACTGTTGCAACTGATTCACTGAATCAGGGAGTTAAAGAATCGAATGAATCATTCAGAAGGGTTCTGTGAACTGGATCAACTGATTCATTTAAAGATCTAACGCAAAATAGCACAAAATACTTAAACTGGTTTTTAGAGAAAAAAATTAAATCAGTCTGTTCTTCACAGAAAGTTATAGTAAGAATACTTGACATACAGAAGACATCAAAGGTAATGCAAAAATCATACAGACCAATTTTTTGATGCATTTTTGCCATTTGAGAGAAAGAAAGCAAGAAAGAATGTAAGAAAGAAAAAGAGTTTGGGATTAATAGCGTTTAAAAATAAGCTGACAGAATTTAATTTTTGGATGAACTATGCCTTTAAGACTCTAATTATGCATTGTTTACAAAATCTCCTAGACACACAACAGCTCATGTGTGGTGCTATATAAATCAGGTTATCCTGAGTTACCACAAAGAATCAGACAAGGACAGGAAGGTAGAGGTGCAGATAATTATTTGTATTCCGCAATCTAATAACCATGCACATGATATATTGTAACATGACATCCTGTCCGCTTCATATTATGCATGAGTTGTACATGTGTTCACCGCGTGAACTCCACATGGGCTAAGAGATCATCTTAGCTTGCTCACGTCCTACGCCTGGACCACAGCCACGTCCTTGAGTGTGTGCTCTGACACAGCAGCACCCTTGTGGATCTCCCGTCAGCTCCACCGAACAGCGGCCACACACCCACGCAACACTATATGCGTCACACCACACAGCCGCAGGACATACATCTATGAGTCTGGACTATAATGTAGCTTTGTTTAAATTCTGAAATCATCAAAAGTAATTAGAAATATACAAAAAATAATGACTGTTTCAAAACACTGCCACTGGTCACCCTAATGGGTGTCAGGCTGGTCAGGATGCTCAAACCAGTGAGGTCTAGGTTTGGCTGGTTAGCATGAAAAAAGCATCTTTTTGCATTGATGGATTTGATTTTCAGCAACATTTAAATATAAATATGAATATTTATATACATTTAATATATAAAAAGTATATTTAATTTCAATTAAATGTATATACAATATGCATATTAAATTTAAAAATAATATAAATGTAATATTTAATTTAATACATTTTAATGTATTAAATGTATAAGCATTTATAATAGCTTATTTTTGCCCGTCTTTGCATTTTAACTAAGAAAAATGACACACTGCAACACTGTACAAGCCTGCGCATAGAATTTCAACACAGAAAAATGTTGTATACCATCTAGCCTAAAGCTTCTCTCATCCCCTTCAATATAAGAAAGAAAAAAAAATATTAACCTTTCATGGTAATTTGATATGGCTTTTAAATCATTTCCAGCACAGACTATGTCTTAATCATCATCTGCACGGCCGGCGTCTGTTTTGTTCCTCTCTTCCTCTGTTATCGATCAAATCAGGCTCCAGCGTTTAGTGAACTGATGAAGGACTAGGTATGAAAATTGATCAATGGCTGCTTCAATGTCACTCGTATTCAGTGACCATTTGAGGGAATATAATACTCTGTCCACGGACTGGCTATCTCTCTCCATCTCAATGTCAGCATCGAGCTTAGCTGAGGTTTCTGTAACACCCAGAGAGGGTGACATTGAGACATGGATCTGTGCCTTTTTATCATTTATTTATTTATTTATTTACGTCTGAAAGCACGTGGAAGTGCAAGGCTGTATGGGGGCCACAACATATAGATCACATTTGGAGATCACACACACGCACAAACACACATACACACGCTTACTAACATGATGTGACAACATTTGATGATGTGTGATTAATGGAGTGCAGAGCTGATGACTCAATGTGGAGGGAGGCACAAGGACACGCGGCATATAAGACTCGTTATCATCTGTGTGTGTGTGTGTGTGTGTGTGTGTTCTGGTACAGCAGCTGTAGAGAGAGGCTGTGCAAAATTTCATTCACAAAGTGCTATGGCTTTCTATAGCAGCATAAGGTATAAATAAAAAAAATATATATATATATATATATTACACAGTGGGAACCAAAGGTTTGAGACCACTAGTGAAAATGCTTCTATTTTGCATTTTTCTAATTGAACAAATTGTTCATTGCACATTATATTACCAGTAATTTGGAAGATAAAAAGTCACATAAAATATATAAATTTTATTAATAATTTTATATGAAATGTATATATATTAATCATATTATTTTGTATTTTGCCTGATTTTCTGCCATATTACAGTATACTACAGTATGTATGTACAGTATAAACACATAATAAAATTGTGGTATATTTTTGTGGCATTTTTAAAAAATGTATAAGCTGTGATCTGAGTTGTCTAAAAATCTTTCAGTGCAGAAAATTTTTATTTTACTCACTTCTATATTTGTTTGCGTTGTTGAATGAATCCCAACCAGTGGAAGTTTCAGTTCCAAGAGCCGAACCTTTAGCTTGATACTTCACCATGTGCACATCACTGTCAGTGCTGAATAAAGAAATGATTTAATTTCGCTTCCCTCCATCAAATCACTGTAACATGGATGTGACCCCTAAACCCACCCAGCTGTCATGTGATGCCAATTAACAGTGGCTGTTCCTCAGACAGCTTCTGGGAATGAAAAAAGGATTCTGAAGACAGGAATTCCCTTGAATGGGTCTAGTCCGGAGCTCTTGGAAGCCCTGCTGCAAAAGCAAACCTGACGAAGGAATTTTAACGAAGGCACAGGAAGTGAGCTCTTCTCGAGCTAAATGAATTGTGTATGACTCTTGACCAAAAAAAAGAGGCTCATTGACTTCCTCTGATTTTCTCTGCGCATCCTGCATTCTCCTAAAGGAAGCTGTTTTAATTTGAACACTAATGTGTTTTATAAGCTTAAATGGAGTTTAATTATATTGGGAATGTAGAATGTTGGTCTATAAAGTTACATTTTAAAAAAATTAACCTGCTGACTGAGGTGACAGGCGTTAAAAATAACTTTTTTTTGCACAGCGATAGAGCTCTGGCAAGGGCCCTAATGAATTTGACAAACTGTGGAGAAATCATGACCCAGTGGCTCAATGCTTCTAGTGAACAGAGACGTTTCTAATTGATTGATAAGACCTCACCATGTCCTCCACTTTGTTGCCAGGGCAACAGAGGTTGGCGGACTGCTACCGTCTGCATGGCTCTCTAAGCAGTCTGGTCCGAAGCGAGTGGCACATTCGGATGTTAATTTCAGCAGGAAGATTGGGAGACGAGAAGCGAGAATGCTATCAGACTGTTTCTCGTAACAATACAAGAGGAAGTCATTCTCAGATTAAAATGGACTGCTGTGGATTTGCGGGCTTCCATCTCCTGTTCATATGCAAATAAGCACACTCTGATTGTTTCCTCGTATTTGAATGTGCTGCGCTTGCCCCTGAGGGGCCAGGGATTTTGCGGGTCACGAAGGAAGGGGTATTTAAATAAAGAGACATCCGCTAATGTAGTGTACGAATTAACTCAGAATTTGGCCTAAATTTCAGATGCGTTTAAATCCACGCAAACTTTATTTGAAGTTTTTTTCCGCCCCTTTGGAAGTAAACGGACAATTAAAGCTGGAGCCCGTTTCCATACATGCCAATTTAGTTAAACCTTGACCTCAGCGAAGAAAGAGGCGGGGTGCATTTTGAATATATTTAAGAGAAATTAGCATATATCTGCATAATAAGAAGGTGGTGATGATTATTCATGCGTCGCAAATACTCGAGAGGTCGAACAATTGTGGTGAATAATCTTTTAGTGTCATCAGAGCGGAGCCACAGATGTGAGCCGATTCTGTGCAGAATGAGGCGCGGATTGTCATATGTTGCGTAGGCAGATGAGCTTGATTGCAAACTGAGTGTGAACCTTTGCTTGCCGTGCTGTCGTGAGAGAGGCCGGTGAGGAAGATGTTGTTAGTGCTGTCTGGGCAAATGTTTGTGTAACTCGTTCATGACATTAACGGTGCGTGGGCCTGACGTTAACAAGCTGGAGTGTGGTTGGGTGTCTGGAGCAGCGTGTTTCTTCTAAATTAAAGCCTGCTTATTTGTCCTCACATTCCTGCTGACAGAAAGAATTATGAAAGGTACAGACCAGTGCTCTGGTACCTGTTTAGTCTGCGTGTGGTCCATTATGCTTTGTAGTTTCTCAAAGGGTCAAACACGTGAAAGATGTGGGTGAAAAAGTCTCTGGGAGGGAAGTGAACGTTGTTGTTCATTTCAGACAACTTATTTTCAAAAGTAATGAATGTTTTCAAACAGGTTTCCCTAGTACTCTAACTGTCTTGTGGGCGGAACCTATCTGGTAGCAGTTATTAAATTATAGTTTTCAAGTAACAGTCTATGGAAGCCATGGAATAAATAAATAAAAAAAGGTATATTTGAGTTTATATTTCAAAATTCTGACTTTATTCTTGCAATTCCAAGATTATATCTTACAATTATGATAAGAAAAATCAACTCGTCATTCTCTCTTTTTCCCTCGGCTCAAAGTCATGAATTTATATCCCACATTTCTGGCTTTTTTTTCCTCAGAATTGACAAACTCGCTATTGTTGAGTTAAATCGAGTCCTAAACTAGGAGATATAAACTTGCATTTGCGAGAAAAAAAAAAAAGTCAGAATTGTGAGATAAAATAGGCAAATGTTATAGGTTTAAATATTATTCATGCTGTAACTGTAGGGCTAATAGAATATGTCCCCTATGAACCCCTATGACCTATTGTTTAAATCAAATTTATGCTTTAAAAGTAGGGTAATCACAGCAGGTTTCATCCATAGTCTGTCCATTTAAACGTTTGCGTTTAGCATCAGATAGCGTCTTTGACGACAATATTCTATAAAAATGATTTGCATTCCGCACAACAATACATTTTTTCTCTTATTCAATGGATTTTACCTGTTTCCCTCCACTTGTTACCAGTATTTTTCTGCCACCACAATGCGCGCACAGCTGCAAGTGACGTAACTGTGACGTCTACTCCGAATTGGTCTATTGAACACTAATGCTATTGGTTGAGCCATTTTTGCTGTGTCATGTGATGCCAAAACAAACAAACAAATTTCTGAAAGAATCAGAGAGCCACAGTATTTAAACTTTTCAGATGACTCAAACTGGGATAGGAAATGGCAAAGTTCAGCTTTAATTTAACTAAATGGAGTGCTTACTAAAACCATCTCACTTAAAGATTTTTAAACATTCTGGATGGGACCAAATATGGCCAAGTCAACATTGACCATTCCCTATTCTCTTCCCTTCCTTGGTTACTGTTGCTAACTTAGACAAATATTAAACAATATCCAAAAACAAAGAACTAGAGATTCAGTAAATGTGCTAATTGGATATTTTTCTTACATAGGCCGTGCTGAATTGTGGCATTGCATTTTATCTGCCTTTGTTCTCTAAAGAATTTTTAAATTACTCTGTAACTTGATTAAAAACTGCAGAGAAGTTGCATTAATTTACTTGAGAGCAAATTTTGTTGTTCTTACTGATGTTATGTGTGTTCATTTGGGAATGAGGACCAAATCCTCAAGCACTTCTCAAGATTAATTTAAAGATTTGGAAACAGAAGAAAAAAAAAACATCTCTGGGTACCTTATGCCACTATTATAAGAGCCCTAGCAACAGTGTGGTGTTGTACATTTGGATAATGCTCATAAAACTGTGTTATCCAAAAACACTCAGGCCCTCCATAGCAAAAACTTGTCTGAGAAAATGGCCAATGGCAACAGTTGCTAAGGTAGTGAAGGGTCAATTAGTCATTATTTCCACCAGTTTGACCCATTCAGGCCAATTAGCAGAGCAGTTGTGAACATAACAGGCGGGTATTATCCCATTCACAGCCAATCATAGTGCTAAAGAGGCATTGCCTCGTCACATGACTTTTAGCCTCTTTCTTGCAGTTACTCCTACACATTCACCGCGTACTTTAGGATCTAATGAGACTGCAATGAACTCAAGCGAGGGAAGAGACATTGCCTCTCTCTGAATCTTTATCTGAAAAAACATTTTATATTATAAGATTCAATATTTACAGGATAATTAGACAGCATAAGGAGGTATGGTTTCTGGGAAAAGGCCCATGATGGATGACACTGACATGACATTTTCATGATTCATGACACTGATTATTGACATGCTCACTTCCTTCAAGTGTCCGTTGTTGAGTCACAAGCCAATGACCGGCTCAATGTCATGCTGGCAAAGGCAAATGTTTATCATTTCATCAGTAATGATCGCTTTCTATGTCTCCAGCACAAAAGAAAGCTGTAGAAGAAGACCATCCCTCTATTTCATACAAAATTCTGCAATTCAAAGAGGTTCTAATGCAACATGTTATCGACAATATGAGTTTTAATGGCAGAGAGCACACAATGCCCGCTTGCACAGAAGGCTTAAAGCTTGCTCACTTGCTCTCTCTCTCTCTGCAAGAAGTCTCCCTCCTACCTTTGCTGCAGTAACTCTAACGTATAGATCTTCTTGAGAGCCTAAAGGGCTAATGCATGTGGTAATATATTTCTGGGTCAGATAGAGTCATGTGTTTATGTGCGCTGAGTGTGTGTGCGCAGAGTGCTCAGTGTAATCTTTGGGGCTTCCTTGGGCCTCCGCTGTCCGGATGCATGGGATCTCAAACCCTTTCCCTAAATAGCCGGCATTCTTTCCCTCGCCCCAAGAGGCCGCGGGGGTAGAGTTGAGGGAAGGAGAGCAATGCTCGCCGTGTCCTGCTCTGGTCCCTGTGACAGCAGGGTCATGGCGTGTACTATCGATCACTACCGTCAGGAGCGAGGCCGAGTGCATATGTGTGTGTCGCGAACACTGTCTGCAGAAGAATCTAAATTGTTATGGATAAGCTATGAGACCTTTCCTTCACATTTGGAAAAAAATAGTGGCAAAACTTATGGCATATGGTTCAATGACATCATGCTCTTTTCTTTGTTCTATCCATTAATGTATTTAGAAATACATTAAAAATGCATTTACACTGTCTGAATACACCTCTTCTATAATGAGCAAGTTTTTCATTTCTGTAATAAAAATTCACTTTGATATATTTTACATAAAGTCAGAAATGTCAGGGTGATACAACTGATATCATAACGAAGAAAAAAAAACTCATTAAAATAATAACATTCTTAAGAGTTTGGCATAAATTTCTATAATTATTTTTAGAATAATAAACAATATTTTAACAAAACAAAAAAGTACAATAAATCAAAGTCATGATTGTGTTTGTCAACTCTCTTAAAATAATTTAGACATTTTATTATTTTTAAGACAAAGCGAGGTTAGTTCAGATTGTAAAAATTGTCGGTGATGATGTCAGTCCCTACAAAATTCATAATATATGTAAAGGATAAAATACCTTTTCCCTAGAAATACTGACTTGAAAAAAAAAAATGTGTGCGTACACTCACATGCTTTCAATGAGAAATACAAAATATATTTTTACATTTAACTTGATGATAACACTACTTTACATATGTCAATAAATTTGAACTTTTCATACTTTTTATGTTTTTCTTTTTTTTGCTGTCAAATCATATGAAACCAACATGAATGAGTATATTTCTAAATACTTCAATTTTAACCTAGATTTTTTTTTTTTTAAGATCTTTTCTTTATCATGGACACTCTAATAAATCATTGGCCAAGTGATGCATCAATATGTGGATACAAGGAAATTTTAAATGCATGCATACGCAGTGTGCACACAGGTACATTTCCATAGCCTAAGCATAATCACAGTTGGTGGAGGCAGGGGTTAACTCCACATACTCAGCAGGCAGCGCAAGAAAGCTGACCTGATAGAGGTCAATCTCTCTCTGCGAAGAACAGCAGAGGAGAAGTAATGAGAGAGAGAGAAAGAGAGAGGGAAAGGCAGACGGACAGACAGAGGGAGGGAGAGGGGTTGGAGGAGAGAAGAGGCGGCCATTCGAAACCCATTTTCGAGTGCTCTCCAGGAAGTACTAATTGTTTGGAGACCGGAGTACTCTTTAGGGAAATGAAGGCTATCTGGGCGTGCAGCGAGGAGATAATGTGTGTGCACATCACTCACCCTTTAATAAAGAACAGAGCTCGGCTATGCAACGGCCAACCCTGGGATACGGAGGGAAGGAGGGGAAGCGGGAGTGAGGGATGGATGGATTTATCCGTAGTAGAGGAGGGGGCGGGGGAGAGGAGGAGACGGTTTACAGAAGCCAGGCTGCAGAAGAAGAGGGGGGCTGAATGGACAGATTACAGTCTTTAGAGTGGTAGAAGACAGGAATGAGAGAGAGCAAAAGACAAGGAGAAGAAAGGCAGGAATTGTTTAATTAGCAGACAATAACTGATTTCCTCTTCTCTGGAAGGCTTCAACCTTTTTGCCACTATGATTGAAAGCTACAGAATGGAGTGATGACTTGAAATGATGGGAGAGGAATGGAACAAATGATGCAAGCCAGACTCAAACTCACGCAGACTGTATGAGCACCAAAACTAAACAATACAAATCTAAATAATATTTTATATTATTTAGAAACTTGACAGAATGTTCTAATTCAACATGCCATGGGAAGTCAATCTAACTTAACATTTTCTTATATTGATATTGTTTATGTCTTACTCCGTAACAGTTCATCAAGCTCTTAATGAATTAATCAATGCCATCATTGGAATATCTGAAGGCCAGGGTTTTCCATCACTCATCATTAGAACCCATTGGCTCTCGATTCTGACTCGTACTTGCTCTTATGAAAAAGTACCATAGTTCTTAACTGTAGCATTTGTTATAACAATTAAGGCTAGCCTATTAATCATTACCAGGCCAATAATGACTTTTTTATTAATCTATATTGCATTTGTTATAAGAAACAACAGCCTTTAGAAACAATAGCTACAACATGCCACAGTTGTAATATAAATCTATAGGGAAAAATCTATTCCCTTAACAGATTATCTATTATAAATTCTTCAAGTTAGACAAAATTTACCGCAATAAATAAGCCTACAGTAAAACGTGATAAATTATAGTAAAGGTGGTCATGAGTAGTTTAAAAATATTTTAATATCATGTTAGTGCTGGTGCAAGATTGTTTTCTCCTCTTTTCATCAGTCTTTTTAGTTTGTGCCTTTTTTTAGATAATGTTCGACTTTCTCCATAGCATTTTAAAGTGTCAGTTTCTCAATAGAATTCTAATAGATCGCATATTTTACCATCAGTTTCGCGATAGGAATGGCTCGCGCAAATCTTCTCACACTTCTCGAGCGTGCTGGTGAATGCGCACAGAGTATAGGGTGATTCACGCGCTGCTCGTGCACAATTAAAAGAACTGCGCTTCAGTCATGTTGTGCGTTGTGCAGATAAGCGCTCCATTCGGTTCGTACCTGAGGTTAGCGCTTATAAAAGCGCCGAAGGCACGATTCAAATAATTAATAAATAGCCTGATTGTAGGTTTCCATTAACCGTGGTATAAATATTGTGAGGGGGTTGAACTTGCTAGTTTTGGTTATTGGGGGGTGGGTTACCTCCCCCCCATCCCCCCCACAAACTACGCCCCTGCACACACATACCACTAGGCCACGACTACAAAGTATAATACTTCTTACCAAAGCAAAACCCCAAGACAAACAATTGTCAACTAATAACATATAACAAATGTAAATGTTATATGTGCTAATGCGTTTCAGACAACATATGTGTAGCCTAATAGCACATCCATCATCAGACAATTTGTCTCCCAGGGTCTCCTCGCTTGACTTAAGTGGCTCCGCTAAAGCTGTACGAATGAATGGGATTTGTTAGTGTGTGTGGCTATAGAGACGCCAAGAGTATGAGTATGTGTGTGATTCCTGCTGGAGTCCGTTGTAAAAGCAACATCATCTCTCCCATTCCCTCTAATCCCAGCCCGTCTGACGGCGAAGTGAACGCCTTTGACGTTTCAAAGGCTTCCCCCATCATGACTCCTGACACACTACACACCCTGACGCGCTATCGCCGTGCCCCTGACAGCTGCACAAATTGGCTGAAAGAGGTGTCTGTGGCGAGCACTTTGATCAGCCGAGCTTTTGCTCTCTTGTGATCGGTCTGTCTCCATCCCGGCGTCGTGTTGCGGAGGCCAGGCCCCCGATCTGCTGAGGAGAACCGGGCCGGGTGGGTCTGATAAGCTTCCACTCACACAGGAAGCTTTTTGTGCAGTCATATCATGCGTGTGTGCATGACTGCCTGAAGCCATGTCAGGCATGTCAGACACGCATATGGTGTGTGTATAGTTTCTGGGAATTGGGTGTATTTATTATAACCAGATTTCATGTAGGGTTCTGGCACACTAAGACACAGCTTTTGGGGCAGAGGTATGCGTGCATCAGTGTTTTTATGATTCACAATTAAGGGTAACAGCACCACAACTGAAAAAATAAATGTACAAATAAATGTATATTTAATATAAACAATTGCATCACGGCATTTATTTTATTTTATTTTTATTTTTTGTGCAAAATAACACTTCAAGTTACTTTTGCATTACTTTTTGCCCAGGTTACATGCAGACGAAGCATATATTTCCATTCATTTATATCGTTCATTCATGTAATCATATTTTTGTGCAACGGTTTACAACGAACCGAATGACAATTTAGGAGTGTGTGTTTGTTCACTCTTTGGACTCACAGAAATGTAGCTTGGTTACTACCAAGTTGGAAAAAGCTTGTTACTGGAAACGTTACAACACCTGAAGAACTGTCACGCTTACGAAAATGAAGTTGAGTAAGTAGTGGCGCTACTTTTAGTTACCTACTAACAACACTGCTGGTATGTATGTAATTGTTCATGCAGTGTGTTTAGGCCCCAACCTTCTCATATTCATATAAAATCCCCTACTTTTTCATTCGGAACATGAGGTTTATATTTCCCTCTATGCACATGCGCACAGTGTGTTTTAATGGCAGTTCTTCGTCTTCTATTCCCTGTCTGTGTGTTGTATTCCTGAGAATTCAATGGGTTCATTCATAACTGTAGCCTGAGGCACAGGGGTGTGTGAATTATGCAGAATCTATTCTAGCCGCGATAGACCCATCTGTCTGTCTGTCTGTCTGTCTGTCTGTCTTAACGTCTGTCTGGAGGAAATTGCAGGCTGTGGGGAAGTGCAGGTAATAGATTAATGCCAGGGAAGACTTGCCAGTGTACAGCACAACTGACAGCCAATGATTATCGGAAACACAGAGAAAGCGCGGGCCAGACACACACACACAGTCCATTACATAGACATCACTAGGAAAGCGCACGCACACACATAAATAATAGCTCTCATGCCACAGTCTAACTGTCACAGTGATATTTCTATATCTGACTGCCGTGTCTGTCAGAAAATATTGAGCGCTCAGTGTGTATGTGGTTCAAAAGCCTCACTGAATCTTAGTTAGGATAGAAGCCGTATTTAAACTGACACGAATTAAAACAAACTGTGAGGGATATAAGTAGAATCATTTGTAAAGTACCTTGCTGATGATGATTCAGCTAGAAAATTATAGAAAATACACCCAAACTAGAGGCGTCGAAGAATTAGTTCACACTGCAGGTCTTAATGCTCAGATCGGATTTTTTGCTGAAATCTGATTTTTTTGCGCTGTTGTTCACATTGTCATTTAAATGCGACTGCCATCAGTCTCATGTCAACCGTATACGGCTCTGAAGTGACCCTCATGCGCAGAAGAAGACGTGATGTCAGACGCAGCGCACTGTGTTTGCGGAAATAAAAATGGATGCTGCTCGTGTTAGCGTGTGTTTAGCAATTTTTAAGTTAATGTGCAATCGGAACCTAAATAACGAAGTGATAAGAAGAAGAATATTAAGAAGAAGGAGAACACGATTTCCTCCAGCGCAGAATTGTGACGTCTGTCGCATTTCAATGACGTAAAAATCGCATGAAATGTGACATGGCCGTTCAGACTGAAGTCGCATTGCAAAACATCGGATATGTATCCAATTTAGGACCACATATGAAAGTGGCCTGGGCCTTATTTGAAAAAATCGGATTTGTGCTGTTCAGACTGTCATAAGAAAATCAGATATGGGTCACATTTGGGCAAAAAAGTCGGATTTGGGCCACTTCAGCCTGCAGTGTGAACTAAGCCGAAGTTGCAGGTTCACTGCGCAGCCACTGGACCAAACTTCAGTAGTAATGCGCGGACTGACATTGAAATATCGATGCTGTTGTTGTAAGGATAGTATCAGTCCTCACCTACGGTCCTCACATAAACACATATCGATCCTAATACAGATTATTATGTTACTTATATTGCTTGTATTTTTATATTATATTAATACGTAAACATGAACTTTGCTGTTTTCAGATAATGGCGTGTGATAGGGACTATTTCTTCTTCCGCCGAACGCGAACGCAAGCGGAAACGCGAGAACAGTTACGGACAGAACATGTTCAAGAAGAGAGCAGAGTTTGCCAGAGCTTGACAGGGTTATTTCACTTAACTAAATAACGACCAAAGACAATTTATTGTAGACGAATCGGTTTTTGCGATGTTGTTGATATAACTGACTACTCAGAAACCAGGACCGGAACTGTATACTTTTATAATTCGTGTAAATACATGGAATGGATTAAGATAACTTCGTTTAATCTCCTTTTTTTAGGCATTTTAACATAAACACTTCTCAGCGTTATTACCTGTCCTTATGGAAAATAAAATTAAGCATGGCAAATTGACTTAAAATGAGCTATTATTGAATAGTAAAGTACATTTTATTAATGACATTAGTACTGATAATTGTCTTTTATAATGTTACTACAATATTTTAGTATTACTAACTGCACAAATGTGGTTGGAAACCAAATTAAAAGTCCGGTTCACTGTAGATAAGGTGTTAGAAATTACGATTGTACAACCTATTGAATGGACTGTAGATCTCTCCCTCACAGCCTTGTTTGATATTAAATATGGTGTCAACTCTCACTAAGGTTCATTGACTCATAAACGCTTCACCTAAAGGCATGTTTAAGCTCACAGTGGCTAGAGATGCCCATTACAGATTAATTTTTGTTATCTTCTTACTAAGTCATGAGATCTTGCGGTTCCAAAGTGCATATTACAGTAATCTAATATAAATCATATCAATTTTTAATAACAACTTATGCCTTTCTCTGTCTTGCAGCAGTCATATGCCCCGCCCCCTCCTCCCATGGCTCCGCCCAGCCCCAGCACCAATAGCAGCAGCCATAGTGCAGCGGAGCAGCTCAGTAAAACCAACCTGTACATCCGGGGCCTTCTGCCTGGCACCACCGACCAGGACCTCATCAAACTCTGCCAACCGTAAGTATCTTTTCCCAAATGTCCCCTGTCTGTCACTGCCTGTTCTCCTCTGTCTCTCTGTCGGGATTGTCGTTCTATACGCCTACATGAGCAGTCACTCTACACCTATTTATAATTGCAAAGACACAGGTACCCACATGCAAGAACTCATGCAATCATGTAAATGCATGCACAGAAGGTCAGAGAAACGAAAAAAGAAAAAAGTCACCATGCTTGGTTACAGAGAAGAATATGGCCCATAAATGGCGATGGCAAGTCAGCATCATTAGAGTGTAGGGAGGTCATTATGAAACGCTGTACAAGAACCAGGGGGCAGCTTGCATAATCTTCTTCTCTGATGACTCATGCAGATGTAAATCCTGTGTGGGGGCTTTCTGCCTTAAAACCTAAGACATTTACTCCAGCGCCATGACCTTCTGTGAATTTTTCTGAATTTCCTAATTTCACCCATGCAAAGTTGACCATAAAAATATGGATCTGGGGTCAGCAGTTTCTAAGCAACGCTTAAACCAAGGACAGCTTTGTCTTGTGGACCCTACACAGATGAGTGCAATTACCGGGCTGCAGCTAGTTTCCAGAAATCATTGTGATTGGTTTTTTGTTTTTTGAGAGGGAAGAGGCAAGAAAAGAAACATTATTTTCATTTTAAAAAAACTGAAATGCATGCCACTTATAATGCTCCAAATGTTAACATGTCAAAACTCAGGGGGTAGAATGATGAAACCTCAAGCCACAGCCTCCCACAGCATCTCTCAATCTCTCTCAGGGTCTCGGGCTACCATGGTCCAGGTTAGCCCAAGGCCTGGAGCGGGATTGGAATAAAAAATTCATGATTATGAAAGTTTTATTAGCTGCGGCTGCCGTGCCAAATGGGCAGTAACATTTTGGAAAGGTCAAAGGGGTTCGCCTTGGGGCTCACTTCCGTTGCTCAGCAGAAAAAAGAGTGTCCACAAACACACTTTGCATTTTTTTTTTACATAACACCACAGTGATTTAGATGCCATGCATGCATATCTGGCACCCTAGTGTCGCGATCTAAAGCTTACAGCTGTGTGCATGCATACGCACACATTTTGTGCACATGCACACACAGTTAGTGACCCTTTTTCGTCCTCCAGTGGCCCTGCTGCAGTGGCAGGAAGGGCAGTGAAAAGTGCTTCTGTCAGGCTGACATTTCGGAGATCTTCTTGTGTGATTCCCCGCGGAAGATTGGCAGGGTTTTGAGGCTGAAGGTACAATGGGGTTAGACTCTAAAGGAGAAAACGTGGCCTCAGCAGAATCTCAAACCTCAGCCATGAAAATGAGCCCTTCTAGTTTTCAGCTTGCCGTACTCACAGTTTTTTAATTAGATGATCTGATCATTGAGGAATGACACGTTGTCAAGATGCAGATGCAGAATAGTTCACGACTTTAAAACAAACATCCAGATTTTAACGTCTCAGTTATGTTGCATTAGAAGAGGTAAAAAGGTCAGACTGGAGGAGTGTTGCATTTACTGAGACAAAAAACTGAAAACTTACTAGGGCGTTTTCATAAAAGGCTGAATATGAATCATGAATTATTAATGAAGGCCTTAGTGTTTATGTGCTTTCATTATGCATCTGCAATTGTGTGTCTGTGTATATGTTCGTATGTGTGTTGGTGGAAACCAGAGAGCGGAGAGTCATGTCTGTGAGCCAGTTCATTACTTTTCCTTTCCATGATTCGATATCATGGAGTATTAACCCTCAGGACACAGCATTTTACAATACCATTTAAAATAATTGCATTTCAGAGCCCCTCATTATGTCTCTGATTGTAATCTAATGCTACAGAGAGAAAGTGAATACAATCCAACTCAATTCTGCTCACGCTTGGAGCAAGGTTTTAAGGGATGAATTAGGAATTGCATTCCAACTAAGTTCTGTATGTTTTTTGCCAATTTGTCTCTTAGTGTATGTGCACCGTTAAACGTTTTTATTGATCTTTTGTAGATGCAAACGAAACCTGTGCATAAAGAAATATGCTGTACATCCCCCAACTATTATGTTTTACCTATTAATATCTTGGCTAGTTTGATTGTGTTTTATCTACAAATAAGTAGTAGGACTCTATGTGTTTTTGTCATTTTTAAGTTCATTTTGCAGTATTTCACATCAGTAGAGAAAATGCAAGAAAGCTGCAGAGTAAAATTCCTTGAGGAGAAATAAAAATGCAGACAAATGAAATATGAGAGTATAGAGCTTTGGTATAAAATTAATGTGGATAGCACAGCTTTTCTATTTTTTTTTATTTAATTTCATTTTTATCTCGTCTTTTATTTAATGAGAAATGTTTCAGTTCATGTTGAAAACTTTTGACTTTTGATTCTGAATTTGAAACACTAGAAGAGACAGATGTGAGATTACTAAGATCACTTTTTCAAGAGCAAAATCTAGGGAGCAGGAGATTTCATTTGCTTTCCATTTAATCTCATTGCTGTCTAGGAGAAACAACTGAGATATAAAATTGATCTCATTTGTGTTTTTCTTTCCTGTGTGTGTGAGTAAGATCAGAAAGCTGTTATATTGCTTCCAGTGGTATCTTGGCATTCAGCGGTTCTCATTTTCCTGCATTTATTCTGTATTCCTCTCCATCCAAGGCTTGCTGTCCAAAAATGGCAACCCCTCCCTTGCTCTCTGTCTCTCATCCTGATTGACTAACTGAGGCAGTGGAGGAATTGCCCTTGTGTACAGGGCTGCCATATCTAGGGGGGCCTCTGGGGTAGGATCTCATTTTCAGTCGGCAGAACCCCCCCTGGGCTTGAATAACTCAGGCATCCAGAACATGCAAACCATTTCTGAGCCAGTGACAAGGCTAGTAACAGGTCATGGTTTTTATTTCAAAGTGTTGCTTTCTTACAGTACATTTGTCGTCT
Source organism: Spinibarbus caldwelli (assembly GCA_039654775.1). Classification (NCBI taxonomy): domain Eukaryota; kingdom Metazoa; phylum Chordata; class Actinopteri; order Cypriniformes; family Cyprinidae; genus Spinibarbus; species Spinibarbus caldwelli. Next base: position 27,374,962 of record CM077227.1, on the reverse strand, counting down.
TCTTTTTCTACACTTATGATTTATGTCTCCTTCTCACCGCTGTAGAAATGCCTAATCACAGGGAGAAAATCAGGCTAGTATTTCTAATGATTTGAAGACTGATTCATAATTCATATTTTTTAACTTGAGTTTTATTCATGTCGCTGCTGTAGTGCAAAAGAGGGTACGGTTCAAAAAGCATTCAGGAAGTGTGCCGGAATCAACTCTGTATCCAGTACACTTTCAAAAGTAAACGTCTCTCCAGTGGCGTTTATCCAGTTTCACCAAAACAACATTTTAAATCTATAGTATTTACTATCTTGGTAGTCTGTTCTTAACTCAACGCTATCATATGGCTTGAGGTATAGCACACAAGGTGTATGGACAACTTAATAGGGTGCTTTTTTGTCATTTTTAATTAATTATTGTGATTGTACACTGCTATTCAAAAGTTTCTTATGCTCACCGAGGCTGCATTTATTTGATCAAACATACAGTAAGAACAGTAATATTGTAAAATATTATTACAATTTAGAAGAAAACTGTATTTAAATAAATTTTTAAAATGTACTTTATTCCTGTGATGAAAAGTTGAATTTGCAGCAGCCGTTACTCTAATCTTCAGTTTCACAATATATCAATATTGTTAATATTAATGTTTGAATTTAAGGACTTTTTTGCTTTCATTTGTAAAATTAATACTGTGTTTGGTCATCACTTGATGTCCAATGGTTTTATGTTTTCGTGGTGCAGGGTGACGTCTCTATAGTGACTTTTCCCTTATGAGACTTCTCTGCAATATCTGTGGTTATTTCTCACTGCTATTTTTTAAACCTAAAAGCAGCAACATGTCTCCAGCATTCAGACCTAACCTGAGGTCAGATGAGTGGCTGACTCCTCTTGAAGCTCGACTGCCCTGGGTATGTTCAAAAGAGCGTATGAGGGCCAAAAAGCCACTAGCCATCAAGAGTCATCTTGAAGTCTTTGTAAACTCAATCTCTCTGTCTCCCTCAGTATCACACAGCTCTTGTCAATATGTGTGAGGTGGGAGAGGAAGAGGAAGTGGGAAGCTTAGTCAAAAAGTGCCTAAACACTCGGGATAAAGGTCGTTTAGACTGGATTCGACTGTTTTATTGATAGCAGCTCTGTCTAGTGCCTCCCCGACTTCTCAGTCATCTTTTCGAATCATTCTCAACAGTTCAAACCACAGACACACTCGCTTGCCAATCCCTTGTAACAAAGACAAAAAAAGCAATGCAAGCCTTGTCCTGTTAGCACGGCTCCTGTTGCGATTTGGACACACAGACCTAGATTTACTATAAATAATAAATAAAGTGCACTAATAATGTAAGGTAACCGACAAAAGGATACTAATTTGTTAGTACAATCTACAGATTACGTGTGTGTCTGTAGGCTTATTCCGGGTGATTTAACTAAGATTAACGGCGCACATCCACATTTGCAAATAAGTTGGTCACTCCTGTATTTAAAGAAGTGTTTTGCATTTGGTGAGTTCACCAAATGTTAGTCATGTCACTCTCTCTTGGCTCTCACTGAATAATAGGACACCTGTGGTGTCCTCGGCAAGAGAAAGAGAAAATTCCCTTGTTTATGTATTTGTCTAATGCTACATTTTTATTTTGCTGTGCAAGGTGACTCATGTTCATTCTTGATCTGGATTTCAGGGTATGACAAAAAAAATAAAAAAAAATAAAAAATTAACACCCTGCACATGGCCTTTTATTTTTATTTTATTTTATTTTATTTTATTTTATTTTTATTTTTTTTTTATATACAATTTAGGCAAAATGTAGAAATGTTACCATTTTTGCCCCTGCATTTGCCCCCTAAATAGTCATTGTAAACACATAATTTGTCATATCATTTAATTATGTCATATAGTCATACATTATAAAAAATGTTTGTCAATTTAAGTTCATGTTAATTTAATTTAAAAAAAAAAAACTGTTAATTGGTTAAATAGTAATTTCCCTTACTATATATGATGAAAAACTGTTAAATGTATAGATTTTGGAAGTAAAAATGTAACAGTCTTCTTATTAACAGTGATATATATATATATATATATATATATATATATATATATATATATATATATATATATATATTGTTTTGTACTGTACAAAAATTAATTTCTGTAATACCTAAAATGTTGCTACTGTGTTTTTTATGGCAAAGTTTCGGCAACTACAGCTGCCGTTTTTTGCTGTACATTTCACATTCTGTGGTGAGCAGACATGGTATATTATGAACACGTTTTACATGAGTTTTTGCTTGTATATTGAGTCATGTCTCAGCTTAGATAATTTTTGTACTTTCTATCAAGTTTGGACGAGGCTTTATACTAGCAAACATTCAGTAAATGGCCATAGCGCTTTAGGAAAGCGAATCCTCCTTTTGCAAAGTCACAGGGCCTCTTTCTCGAATCCAGCGGCGCAAGCGAGCGTACAAACACACATCAGATGCTTGTAACTCACGGCACAGAAGTGTCGAGACGAGACAGCTGCATTGGTAGCCAATTAAGAGATCCTACACACCCACCTGGATAGAAGTTGAAAGAATGCTGGTTCACATCTCTCGGCACGAGACATCAAACGGTCCGGCATCCGTGGCTGCCGGCGCTCTGGGGAAAATAAAAACACAGATCAGAGTGTGTGACGGCCCTTTGAGAACTGTCATTAGCACTTCACACACTGCAGCTGAAAGCTTCGTACACAAGACGCGTTGTCTTGACGGTGATCAAATCAGCTGGGATCTGCTCCCAGCTTGGGCTGTCACAGCACGTCGAGCCGTGTCGCGATCTTTCAAAAGTGCGCGTGTGGTTCTAGAAATATATTTATCTTCATTGAAAGTCGTTCTAGGCGTTTTGGTTAACCTCATGTGGTGTTTACAGTTTTTTGTGTTCATTTTGATTTGATTTTGTGTGCTTGTGGGTTGACTAAAGCGCTCGGAGGGTTCAGTGTGTGCTGTGTTGGAAAGGGTGGTGGCCTGTATGTGTCATTTGTGGGCATCTCTTTTGGACCTCTTCTGCTCTGGTCAGTGTGGAGAGATGGCTCTTTCATCCAGATGACCAGAGTTAGAACATTGTGATCCCACGTTCTGGTTGAACTGTGGTATTTGACAGGGGGTTTTGGTGTGTGTGGTATCGGCAGTCTAATTAAAGCTCTCTGAGTATCTGTTATTGTAAGGGCGTTGTTGCCTCCTTTCTTTCTTACTTTGATTCTGTCTGTCACAGCCGGCTTGCCTTCAAGTGATATTAATAGTTGTGACTTTCTTCACCAAGGTTTGAGGCGTAGAAATGTATTTAACATAGCTCTATAAATCTACTCTGACATTCTCATTTGTTTTATTGGCCCTTAAAGACTCCAGTAAATTGTTTATAATGGAGTTAACTTTTTTTAATGTTTTTGAAAAATGTATTTGATCAAAAATACAATAAACACACACACACACACACACACACACACACATATATATAGAAACCACAAAATATTTAATATTTTTGTAGAAACAACAAAATATGTTAGAAAATAAACCACAAAATATTTAATATTTTTGTAGAAACCACAAAATATGTTATAAAATAAACAACAAAATATTTAATATTTTTGTAGAAACCACAAAATATGTTACTAAATAAACCAAAACTAATAATTGTTTAGGATTTTTTAAAAATAGAATGACTTAGTGTCACTTTTGATCAATTTAATGCATCTTGTTATATATTTATATTTTAGATCATGTTTAATGTGTAAAGCCAAAACAACCAACAAAGTTCTTTATCATTCACCGCTGAAGTTATGGCTGATTAGAACAAAAAGTCAAGTTAAAATGAATTCAATTTAAGTGTTTTTTCATTTGCAGCTCTGTTGTGTTTGGAATGGCTGGGACATAATTTAATATGCTATTTTTGTTCTTGTGTTTATAATATTGCTGTATATCATAATCATCATATATCATAGAGTAGATGGTTTACTAATATTGTAACATGCAACTTCTCTCACTGTAAACCATTTGGCTCTTTGGCTCAATGTTATTTAAGGTCGAATTCTTGGCACTCCATGCTTGAGGTTTTGAAATTTTTCAACTAGTAAACACTTAAATCTTGTTCTTAATCAAAAGTCAGCATCCATAGAAACTGTTTTTAAGTTAATCGGCGGTAACCCTGATACACAATCATCAAAACAGTTCTATTGATACACATTCCAGAAAAACATTCCTGCTTCTGTTTAATAATAAAAAAATAAAAAACAAGATTTCAGCACATCTTTAGTGTGATTGATAACACTTGAGATTTGCAAGCATGAATTTTACATATGCGCACACTGTAATGAAATGCATGCAATGCTAATTAGTAAACCTAATGTGTCTTTGGATGCTGATGACATTAAGACCAAAGAATTAGTTCACACAAAAATGAGACTTCTGTCATTATTTACTCACCCTCATTTTAAATCCATATAGCTATAATGTACGTTATTTATTTATGTTCTAAAAGTTATTGCATTAGAAATAAATGCAAGGGTTTGAAACAACATGAGGGTGTATAAATGACAGCACTCCTTATTTATGCCATTAGAGGTTCATTATAGAAGATTTTACAGTTAAAGTTGACAAAAAAAAAAAATACATTATTGAACAAGTACAATCAGTGTTCAAAACCAATGTTCTTTCCTTACGCTAATTCATTTTCTAAATTAAACGACTTTGAAAGTTTTGTGTTTCAGCCACAGGTGGATATAGAGAGGCCAACATTCCATAATGAACCTTTAACCTGGGTAGAATACCGTCACATCCCAGCATTGCTGCTCTCCATCAACTTAAACCTACTCTGAAGTTCATTGTGGAGTGTGAGCGTGATCAGGACGCTTTGCCAGATGTTCTCACAGTGAGCTCCTCCACCTTTGGCTACAACGTTAGCTGTGTCATCCTGACAAATGATCCTAAAGAGCATTACGTTAACCAGAAAGTACGGCGTTAGGGTTATTAAAGTTTTTGAGGTTTCAACAAAGACTTTCATTTAGTAACTTATAAATCACAACCACAGACTCTGTCTATTAAACATTACCCCACCTCGGTAGTTCGCAATGCTTCATTTATCAGCATCTAAACAAACAAAACAAGACAGGCACATGATTAGAGGGACATTGCGCTCCCTGCAACCCCTTATTGGCTGCGAGAGAACTGTTTGTGAGGAAACCTTCCTGTTCGTGAGTTTCGTGTTAGTGAGACATCCGTGTGCATGACCGCGGCGTGGCACTGGCTTGCGGAAACGTTGCCAGTTATGTTGACTACATTCCTCCCTCAGCTCCACCCCCGACCCACTCACTCATCTGAGACGCCTGTGTTTGTCCAACCACTTGTTTTGCAAGATGAAATGGCAGCAAATCAAGCGTTCGAGTCAAATGGTTCTCATGTGTTTCCTTCACTTTGGTCCGCTTCATGCTTTCTCCAGCAGAGCTCCTCATTTTCATGTCTTCCACTCTCTGTTTTGTGGTTGGTCTTGTCCCCCAGGCTTCTACTTTGTTTACTGACAAACCATATTGACGGAAGAAAAAAATCTTAACAAAACCAGTATTGTTTCTATAATGAGTCTCTGCGATCCCAGAGTTGTGATTATCCGTTTTCGCAAAAAACATCCACCCACACTTACTCGTTGTGTGATGGTGTGAATTGCAGAAGACTTTGTTGATAAATTCACACGAAACCTTGTACGACGGTTGTTCTTTCAACCTCGCAGTATTCTACAGTGGCTTATGATATTTATTGGTAGTTCTTCTATGAAGCTTTGCTGTTTGCGGGCTTATACGGGATGTGAGCTGAATTAGCTGCCATTTTCCAGACATCAGCGGTACAATGCCTCGATGGGACGCCGCTTCTCACGGTGACAGTAAAATGATCTTTCCCTTATTAAACGCCTCCATCCTTATAAAGGTGGGTAATATAGTCTCCCGCTTTTACCTGGAGGTGGGAGCCACATTAAATATTAATTAAAAGTCACATCAGGAGCGCCACGCTTATATCAGTCTTCCCGGTCTTCAGGCGGAGATGGAAGCGATAAGTAACTTTATTACCTCCATCGTGGATGGAAGGAAGGCGGTAGGGGAGGAATAAGGGAAAAGAGGGACTGCAGAGAGGAAAGAGATTCATTTGTTGTGCAGACGCTTTCGTCATTCTGCGATGAGACTGATTTCGCTATGCGAATAGGGGTTTTGTGGGGCAGAGACAGAAAAAAGAGAAAGATTATTAGAATACAAGAGTACTCAGTGCTGTGAGTTGAGGTGAAAAAGTGAAAACGAGGGCGGGGATTTTTGAGGTGTAGATTGGGGCTCTGTGATGCTTCCAGCGTTTAATTAAATCACTGGGGTTTGAGACTCACATCCTGCACCCAAAATCAACCTCCCCTTGTTTACGGTGTCCGGTGAAGGTATTGATGTATCGATAAACATCCCTTCATCAAGGTTTTAATGAAGTTAAGCTAAATCTTTATTAAACGTACTCTTTGAGTTAGGTTCAAACTTTTTAATTAACTAAGTTCAGAGCAAACATTACACTTGGGTTTTTCGTCAAATACAGGCACTTGTTTGTCCCAGGGGTTGACTTTTATTAAACTGATTTTAACTTCTTTCTTTTTCTCATATGAAGGTCACATTAAAACATGTCATTTTATGGTTTAAAATTTGTCATTTTTGAGATTTTTATCTTTTATGTATAGTTTTTTGTCCCAGGCCTCAATGAAAATCCATTTTATAAATGCATGTTATAAATCTTATTGTGAATGAGTCATCCATTTATAGGTTTCTTTTTAATTTTTGGTTTTTAATTTTCTTTCTTTTTCTTCCTTTCTTTCTTTCTTTCTTTCTTTCTTTCTTTCTTTCTTTCTTTCTTTCTTTCTTTCTTTTGATAACCTGTTTAACTTGGATGTAAGTCATAATACTGAAGAAAAGATTTGTCATTACTTCCATTTCATTGCAACATTAAAATATGAAAATAATACAGATATTACATTTTTATTACAGTATTACAGCTTTAAACAAAGTTATTATAAAATGTGTCAGCAAATATTAACACTGTTTATAATATTTGAGAAAAAATTCTGATTTTTAAATGAATGCATCTAATGTGTAAATAAATTAATATTGTTGTGTTTAAATGAATAAATTTACAGTTATTTTGTCAAATTATGCAAAAAGTGTAAAAAAAAAAAAAATTTAAATAGTGTGTATTTAGGATGCATAAAATGCTAAGTCCAAAACTGAGTTTCATGTAATAGATTGAAATGTACTTGATCTAGCTTGCTTTCATTTGAGCTGATCCTGTTGTTCTCTTTGTCCTTCGCAGGTATGGAAAAATAGTATCAACAAAGGCAATCCTGGACAAAAACACCAACCAGTGCAAAGGTGAGTACTGCAGTCAATATCGGCTCGCATTAAAAACACGCTCAGAGAGCATTCACAGTCTCACTTAAAATAATCAATAATCCTCGTAAAATGACAGCTTTTAAAAGACTCTGATTAGTCTGGAGATTGTCTGGACGATCTTTAAAGGTGTTAAAATAATTAGCTTGTTAGCGTGATTGTGGGTGAAGTCTTTACAACCGGATAAGACGTTAGCGTGACTAACAGGGTTAGCCGCGGCGAGGAACAGCACAGGGTTCCTCCTGTGTTGATTTGAAAAGTCCGGGCCTAGTTGTGGTGGTTTAAAAATAGCCATTGGGGTGAGGGAAGCGTCCGGGTGAAATTGATGATTTAGCAGACAGCCTCTTTTCAGGAAACACTCAGCCAGCGCTGTAAATAAACAGCCTGGCTTCCTACACAATCTGCCAAACCGGGTCCCGCAGGTTTTTCTCCTGTTTCGTGTGTATGCATGTGTGCGTCTTTTTCTTTGTCATGCTTTCTCTCTGAGGGCACATCTAATATGTCCAAAAATGAGTATTAATGCCCACATGAGAACAGGGGAGAGAGGGTGTTTTTGGGAAGCAGAGGAAATCACTCCAGGCTTTAGAGGACTTCCACTTCCTGGAGTTAACAGCCCTCCTACTCTGCCAGGCTTCTCCACCCTGATGGGCTTCCAGCCAGGACTTATGGGAGCCAAGGATATCAGACAGGAAACGAACAAAAAGATGGATTCGCTTCATTCACGGCTTCGCTGAATCTACATATGTTTGTCCTGCTTGCTTCCACGCCATCCATTTTTATTTTGTATTTTTTGTACAGGATATGCACTATTCATTTCAAAGATATGTCAACTGATCGCAATTACAGGCCTATCTGCTGTAGATTAATCCCGTATGGTAGAGTAAGCCATCGAGAGTTGTTTACAATCAAGTTTGTTCGGTCCGTTTGCTTCTGAAGATCACTCATAGGTTATCAAGCTCTGCAACGTTTTTAATCACTCTTCTTACATGAATTGTTGGCCGTTCGTTAAACACACATGGTTTAATTGCATGTTTGCTTTGTGTGTTCTGCATTAGGCAGCTAGACTTGGTGATTGCGAACTTGTTTGTGCAAAAAAAAGACACATTTTCAGTTTCAGACAGCTGTTTTTTCCCCTTGTCCGCAATGACAGATGGAGAGGGTGACAGCGGTGGGGGTTGCGGGCAACATCGAGGATGTGTTTGATTTTCTCTTTGACTCAATCACGAGCCTCTCATTAAACGGAGTAAACGTAAATATTTGTGTCATACAACACACGAGCAAGCCAACAAGCTCTCTCTTTCGCTACCTCGCTTTTCTTTTCTAATTGGAATTATGCGCAGAGGAAGAGGAGGTAGTGTGCGCACTCTTTTTTCCCACAGTTTTGACGGAGACGGAGAGAAAGAAAAGAAAGGAAGAGAATACGCACATTCATTTGAGGCATATTTGTATTTATGGATTTAATTACGTAAGGCTTCCAAAACACTTCCAGCCGAAACCTCATATGTGTGATGCCTACACACAAAAGCATGCTTTTATCTTTTTTACCTCTCTGTCGAGCTCCTTTTCAGGCCTGTTCCGGTTCTGGGCGTCACATTAATAGGAATTGATCCCTGCATTCTTCAGTTTGAAACCTCTTTCTCAGCCCACTTCCTGATGGCTGCTGTTTAGCTCTTTTGGTCAGTGACCTCAGGAATGCTCGCAGCGATCTCTCAAACCAGAAGTGTTTCTCTCTCTGGATCAAGAACAGTCTACTGGAAATCCTTTTTCACACACATGCTCTGTTTTCTTAGGCTTATGAAACATCTGCAGTCTTTGGAACATCTGGATGGCTCAATTCTCCGCTGTAGAGATCTTTGTCCCTCTCCTTCTCGCTTCCATGTTTACTGGGAGGCTTCAAAGCGGATGGCGTGTTGTTCTATATGTAAGGTGTGTGTGTGCGTAAATGAACACATATGCCTGGCATATAGAGCTGTTGGCTTCAACCGTTTGCGGCCTCTCCAAAGCTCTGCTTTCTGCCATCTGTGGTTTCGAATGTCAGTCAGGCTTTGAGAGTGTGTGTGTTTACAGTTTAGAGAGGTTTATAGTGAGAATGCCTCCACCGAATGAAGACACACTGCCTCAAATGTCTTTAAGAACCTCCGCCACTGGAGTTTTTATTACGATATGCCATAAAGGAAGTCGTGGATCTTCTCTCTCGCTTGCTGCCAAAGAAATGTTTGGTTAAAGAGCTGGGTGGCGGAATGGACCCTGCTGGAATAGTAACTATGTTTTGAAACTTGAAACATGGTAACTGCTTTCTAAATGATCTAAGCTGCCTATTAGTTGGTTGATCAGGCACCATATATAATATAATATAATATAATATAATATAATATAATATAATATAATATAATATAATATAATAAATTAATATAATATAATATAATACACAAAAATAATAATTTATGGATTTATAATATTTAATATCATTATTTTAATTTTTTGACAGCCCTACAATTTTTATTTTAAAATCATGATTTCTGTTTATCAAAGCAAAACTGAAACTTTCCATGTAAAATTCCTCTGGAACCTGCCAAAAGTATTAGTATACCCCAAATTATAATTAAAGTAATAATAATAATAATAATAATAATAATAATAATAATAACTAAAAATATATAATTTTAAAAAAGAAATTACTCAAAAAAAAAAAATACTCAACCCTTACTATGTTTCAAAATGTTATGTATATTTGTTCTGTGGAACAAAAACTTTTATTTTTTTTTCTCTCATGAAATTAGAAATTGCATTCTTCAATAAGGATGTTACAGTGTCATTAATCAAAACAGTATTACAAAAGTAGTCCATACAACTTGTGCTCTATATTCCAAAGTCTCTGAATTCATACAGTAGATTTGTGTGAGGAACAAACTAAATTTTGAGTCATTATTTAATGCTAATTTTCCCATCCAGTTACCTGCTAGCTGCTGCAACCTGATCATTGAGTCAGTGAGTTCAGCATCAGTTTGATTTGAGAACAACTCATTCAGTCCATTTATGTAAACTGGATCAACCGATTCAGTGAAAAGATAGATTGAAATTCAGTAGAATTATTCATTCATGAATCGTTCAACATTATTTCTCTCATGAGCATGGTAATAAACTACATTTTGATGTTCATCACACCAAGCTGTCATATGACTTTGAAGACTTAGTGCATTAATATAGTGCATGAATTATACTCTTTCTGTTTATACATGCATATGTATGAACATGCATATGTATGTATAAAGAGAAAAACTATAATTCATGCACTATATTCCAAAATTCTATAATTCATGCACTATAAAGAGAGTGGCCAGCATACAGTGTATGTCAAAAATGCACTTTTTGCATTCCAAGAAGGAGTTCCAATGGAATGAAATAAGGGTTAGTAAATAATAACAGAATGTTCATTTTTGGCTGAACTCTTCCTTTAAGCTGGATTTTCCAGCAGGGGTGAGGTCAGGCTGAATCCTTCTCTGTCCTGTTACTGAGGAAATAGTTGACAAGCATGAGCCTTGAACAAAATGGCCGTTTCCTGTCTCCCCAAGCACACACACAAACCCACACACAGACACAAGCGGCTGTGCTCAAACATGCAGACTCTCTTGTGTCGCCACGATCAGCATGATAAGACAAACAACGGAGCTGTCATATTTTGACCCTTGAATTCTGATAAATGTGTCTGATAATGTCTGATTAATGTCCGATAAAGAATTCTTTAGTTTTTGGCAAAAACACTAAGATATGTGTGTGTTTGTATAAATAACTCTTATCTCACTCTTATTCTGTACATGTGTGTGTGTGTAGGATATGGCTTTGTGGATTTCGACAGTCCGGCGGCGGCACAGAAAGCTGTAGCGTCCCTGAAGGCCAGTGGCGTGCAGGCACAGATGGCAAAGGTAAGCTAGGCTTTACACCGTGTCTAAACCTGGTTAATTTTTTTCAGCAGAACAGGATGAGGATACCAAGTATATTGCTGCTATTTCTAGTTATGGTGTCCCTGATGGTGATAATGATTATAGGGAAGATGTTGATGATGACGGCTGTGCTGGTAAACATCTGTGGAGGACGTATACGTATGATTATCTGGAAGTGGTGGAAATGGACTCATGTAGCTCGATGTCCAGTGTGTGCATTCAGACTCACGCACAGTTGTTTAAAGCATCTGTCCTCTAATATTCATAAGCTTGCAGGCTGTCAGGATGCAGATGGGTTGTGTATCTGAAATCCCATTTAAATGCATGCCTGTCAGATCTCTCTGCAACGCAGCAGGCCTCGTATGAAACAGACAGGTCATCTTACAGAGAGGAGGAGAGGGAGGCGGGGAGCGAGAGAGAGAAAGATGGTGTTTCGCTCATGTTTCCATGTTTTCTATGGTCCGAGTAATAGAATTTACCATTTAAATTAAGCTCAATCGACAGCTTCTGTTGCGTAATGTCGATTACCACAGAAAATAACTTAGAGCGTAGTTTTTTGTAATAAAGGCAAAATTCTAAGTTAGTTCAACACATTTATGCTACAAATACTGTTGATTGAGTTTAACTTGCATTGAACCCTGGACATTGCTTTAGTGTGCTCAGCTTTCCGGCTGAAATTGTTTTCCAAACTGCATCTAATTGGTAAGAAGAACAGTTAATCATTTTGGAGGCCATTCATAGGCCCTGTTCCAAAACTAGTGAACTATTGCCTTCTAAGATACCTTCTTTCATGGGCTAAAATCCTTCACAGATGAGGCAGTACCAGAATGCATTAGAATGTAGTAAAAATATTTATTAATGAAATGTTAATTATAAATATATATTTGAATTTCATTCAATATCAAGTAGAAGTAGTTAAATCTAATGAGTAACTGAATATTTTGCTCAGTATTGTATTTTTATGTATTTACTTTACACTACCATTAAAAGTTTGGTACTGAAAATTCAGCTTTGCTATCACAGGAATAAATTACATTTTAAAATAGAAAACAGTTATTTGAAGTTTAAATAACAATTTATAATATGACATTTTTTCCTGATTTTTAAAAAATCAAATAAGTGCAGCCTTTGTGAGTATAAGAGTCTTCTTTCAAAAACATTTAAAAAAAAAAAAATCTCACCAACCCCAAACGGTAGTGTATTTACAGTATATGCTTTCAAGAGCATTGCATTGTTAAAAATATGCTAGTGCCAAACTATTGAAGTTGAGTCAAGTCAAACATATCTAAAAATATTTTAAACAAAATACAGTTATAAATTATGAAATAATAAAAACAATAAAAACATTAAAAAATATATAAAAAATTTTTAATACACTATTGGCAAGTAGTTTAATTCTTGTTTTAAGCACAAACCTCACTAAATTTTGTTAGGCTTTTTAAATGTATATTTTAGTATCATGTGAATTTGCTTCTGAAAATGCACTGTATTTTTTTTTTAGGAAAACAAGACAAAATACCAGTTAAGACAATTTTTTTTGTCAGTAGGCTGATTATTATTTCAGATTCATTTCAGTAGCTTTTCTGAGCTCAACATTTGAAAGTGTTGAGTTTTATGAAGGAAAACAATTTGATTAGCTGGTCTAGGGTATAAATAGTGATTGGTTATGTAGCATGAGCCAATCAGCAAGGTTCTTGCCCACCAGTACCTGCTTCATTAAAACAGTCAGAGTTGATGCTCAATTTACTTTCTCTGTCTGAATATGAATTTCACGCAAATAGCTGTGTAATCTAAACATCTAAAGTTATTTCAAATTGAATTTTCACAGTGCTGTGATGTTTTTAGTGGAATCTAAGAGGATCAGAGAACCGTTGAGTCCTTCCTGGGTGGAAGAAACATATTGTAGGAACTAAACTGTTATTCAGAGGAATTTACTCTGTGGAAGACGGCCACATACGTCTTTTTAACAATGAGAGAAGGGCAATTAAAAGAACTAAACCGCCTGGCTTAAGGCTCATTAAATTAAACAGGAGCACAATCGAAGAGTTTCCCTCTGCCCTATTAAACCTGTTTTCATTAAGAATTCTCTCACTTTAACAGTGCCTCTGAGCAACAAAACTAGCCTCTTAAACTTATTTCACCAGTCTATCAAGCTTCTCCTGTGGTGGTTACTGCTTATTGTGGGGAATGTCTACATGGTAGACATGCAGTTTAGATTGTAGGTCAAAATTTGACCCATGTTTGTTGTAGAGGATATGAATTCATGAGAATACAAGATGCAGAAATGCAAACAAACCATCTAGGGTTCATGTTCACCTTTAGATATTCAAAGAATATTGCAAATGTAATATTTTGCAATGAAATGTACCTCAGAGGCTTGTAGAATACTTAAGTGTTGAAATATTTATGGGACAAAAACATACGCATGAATGCCACAGAGTAATGCGAATTGAAATGGTGTATGCTAATGGAAGATGAAACACGGCTCCAGATACACTATATATACGTAAGTGTCCACGTAGTCCAATGTCAGAACTCAGTTCAGTGAACATTTACTGTCGAGTTGTTGTGGGTTTTTAAGAAACCTTTTGTTTTGGATTTCATAACCTCATTATGTGGATGGTATTCAAACTTCCAGTCCTTTCTGTTCTTGTTTGTTGTGCTAGTCCTGCTGTGACATTCTTATTGTGTCTGATTTTCTCTAAATTAACTTCAAACAACGTCTGTTACCACTTAAACAGACATAATAGTCTTTCCTGAAAAGTAAGACTTTTATTTCTCACGTTTAAACAAACAAAACTAGTTTGCATCAAGCAAGGAATTTGTTTGGCAGGAATGCGTTATAATTATGATGCCATAATGAGGTGCTAGTATGGAATACTCTAATTGTGAGGAGGTGAATTATTCATGAGGCAGTATTTATGTAAATTGTTACACATACGTTAACGGTATAATCGGTACAAGAGAAGTAAAGAAAGTGTGTGCGTGTGTGAATTATTTGAGTAGTTGCCTGCAGACATGTCCTTCACATCTGAACATCTCCACACACTCTTTGTGTATCCACATGCCTGCTGGTGATGCATGTTTGTGTGTGCATTGATGTCTGTGTTTGTGTGTGTGTGTATTTCCCAGGAGAGGACTTTGGTTTTGAGTTTCCACCCTGCGTAAACTCATTTTTGCCAGATTTTTTCTACATAGGCGAATGGAATAGAATCATCATGTAAAATGTCAAATGCTCTCAGAGTCTCCGTTTGTTTGAATGCTACTGGTGTGTCGTATTGTTTTCTGAAATTCCTTCTTTCCGTGATAGACAAGGAACAAATGAAAGAAAAGAAAAGAAAAGAAAAGAAAAGAAAAGAAAAGAAAAGAAAAGAAAAGAAAAGAAAAGAAAAGAAAAGAAAAGAAAAAATCAAAGACATTGTGTGGCCTACTTTGTCATTACTGAGGAAAAAATTCAGAGTTGCCATTCAGACAGATTGCACCTGGATACCAGAAAGCCTGTGTTGTTATTGTTATTTTTGTATGCGTATAGCATACATTGGAAACAGAATGTTTGGATTTTGGGTTTCGGACAGGATTGCATCATAAAACCCATTTAAATATGACCATTTTTAATTATAACATTATTTATATGATGTACAAAAGGAAGTAATTTTATACTTGTACCTGTTGTGGCCATTCTGAGCAGTTTCTTCTTGATTTAATTTTCTTATTTACATCAGATGGGATGACAGCAGTACATGAGCCACCAATTTCATCGAGAAAGTTTGTAAAAATCCATAATGAAGGTGCACCAGGTAGTGCAAAAAGAAATTCCACTGTCTTCAACTAATGTCAAAATAATGAAGAGAATCATTGTGAAAATAATAAACCATAATCACAGACATTCCTGTCTGGATAGGAATAGATTTCTCAGAGGAGTTAGCTGAAAAACTGCAGGTAATTTCCTTTTTTAATTTTTATAAATTTTGTATGAGGAAAACACAGATTTTCTTAAATAGGACAGGATTAAAATAACAAAACTACGTCTCTGTGGAATACAAATTTAGCTGATTTTTCTCATGGAAAAAAACATGTCCTGCCCGAATAAGGCTTATGTGTGCTTATATGCTGTCATAACATCAGTTTTTGCCTTGGCTGCTCACAAACAATCTGTGCATTCCAGAATGTCCACGTTTACATTTTAGTATTTTTTTTATTTTATAAAAAGCAAGCAGATTTTTATTTATATAGCACTTTTCCAAACAAGTTAATGTTCAAAGTGCTTTACAAGCAAGAAGAAACCAAACACAAAAACAAATTAAAACAAGAATTAGAACAGAAATAGACCCATTAAAATACAAGAACAAAATTAAATTTTGTAAGATTAAAATATGAAATATAATACAAAAACTTTAAAAATGAAGGAAAAACAAAAAAGCAATTAGGGACTTGATTAGTAATTTATAATACAATATTCAAGAATATTTGCTGAGTAAATTACAGAAACAGGGCAGAAGTACAAACAGCAGAACAGAAGTTGGCACCTCAGTTCATCTTCAGCCATTTTTAAAGGTTGTAATGGACCCAGTAGATCAAGCTGAGGTCGGACGGCAGCTCTTTTTGCCACAGAGGAACGGAGTGAGTGAAGGTTCTGGAAAGTAAATCTGTACGTTGATTAGATGGAACCACCTGGCGGCATTGACTGCCGTGGATGAGAGGAAACGTAGACCTGTAGGAGTGCTGTTTCAGCGGTTATCCTGAGGGCCGGCGTCAAAGCTTTAAATATGCAAATCCAAGACTAGACTTTTGGTGTTGCGTGATGAGGCTATGAAAATGTAAATGAAAATTCACTCTTGAGTCGAATCAATACTTGAAACGTTAGCCATTAGCATTTTAAAATGTAATGTTAGTAATCTTTTATTGATACCGCAGTCATCTTTCTGTAATTTAACAGCTTTAGATGGCCAGACATGTTTGAATGTCCTCATTAGCATTACATTATGTAACTGTTGGATTAAACTAGTCTGTCTGAATGTGTGTGTGTGTGTGTGTGTGTAAGTCCAGTTGGTCCTTGGCTTTTTATGAGCAGCAGCAAAGTGGTAATATTACAGGTTTTGCTGCACCTTTGGCTTCCATTATGATTTCTTTCCCCGGGCCATCTGAATAACTGTGAACACTCAGATAATATTGTGAGGGTGTGTGTGTGTGTGTGTGTGTGCAAGTGAAGGTCTTTTCTTTTTATGCCTGCATTGAGATTTGCATTGTGTGTATTTACAAGTCTTTGCGAACTGTAATTGTATTACCTTCATGACTTAGTAGCATTGCTTTCTTGAAGCATATTCTCATGCTTAAAAATGGTTTTGTTTTTAATATAGCCGTATAGCAGGAGGCGGAAAAATTCCCTCAGGGTATTATATGAGTGGAAGTGTGGAAAATGCTCTCATTCTTCTCCGTTCTCAATTTTGCGTGTGTCACGGCGTTCCGGTAGCGCTAAATGAGGGTGAATAATTGCTCCTTAAAGAAGAGGGCCTTTCCATCCTCACGGACACCTCGTATGAATAAACCAGTGCAACAACTTCAAATTGAAGTTAAATTGTTTCCCCTTTCTGTCTGCTGTGAGCGGACTTATCATTTCTTCACATAACCTCAGTGGTTTCCCCATTCATGTTTTCATTTGGCCCGAAAAGTTGCAGGGAAAAGCATTTTCTGCAGTAGAAAGTACCAAGGTCAGGCTGGTAATTAGAGTGTATGTGTGTGTGTGTGTGTTTGCCAGTCCCCATCACACCTTAAGCCCAGACGTGAATTACGCTGTGGGAGTCTGAGCTGCACCTGTCGCAAAGATTCCTACTGCTGGGTGACTGGCAGGTCTTCCACACACAAACACACTCACGCACAGACAAATTTATGTAGCCTGAGTGTTAGGAAACCTTGGAGCACACTAGTTTAGCTGAATTGCCTTAATCCAGCTTTAAATTTTTATCCAGCTACTCTATTAAACTAGATTTTTATTCTGTTCAAAAGAAAATGCATGGTGCTTGCCCGGGGAAAAGACAGTGGCGTGATGCTAGGGTGCTTGTTGTTGCAATTAGGCTGCTAAGGTGTTGTGGGGGTTACTAGGGTTTCCTGAATGTTAAGATTAATAATAATGGTCATTTTTCATGATTGAAATTACCATTTCAAACATAAAAATGAAGGCAGCATTATATGTACAGTATGGAAAATGGAAATGTTGTTATTCAGTTATTAGTTTTTATTCAAGTTTCTTTATATTTCATGTATATGTATGCATCTGAAAAAGAATATATATAAATATATATAAATGTGTGAATGTGCTGATTTATTATCAGTGTTCTGTTGTGCTGCTTAATAATTTTTTGGAACCTGTGATACTTTTTTTTCAGGATTGTTTGATGAATAAAAAGTTAATAAGAACAGCATTTATTTAAAACAGAAATCTTTTCTAACAATTTAAGTCTTTATTATAACTTTTTATCCGTTTAACAGATCCTTGCTGAATAAAAGTATTAATTTCTTTAAAAAAAGAAAGAAAAAATATACCGACGCCAAACTTTTGAATGGTAGTGTATATTGTAACACAAAATTTCTATTTTGAATAAACACTGTTCTTTTTAACTTTTTATTCATCAAAGTATCAATAATACAATAATATAATTAATAAAAACACAAATTGTTTAATAAAACTACAATAAAACAATTAGCACATTTCCATTCATTTCCATTTGCTAATACTCTATATAAACAACTCTCAATAATATACTGTCCTTTAGTGCTTTTTCCTATTTTATCATTTGCCAGATGAAAAATTGTACGTTTGATTGCTATGTAAAGTAAAAGCACACCTTTCCTCAACAAGCTGTAGTAAAAAAAAAAAAAAAAGTAGGACTTGAGGAAACAACTCTTACTCTACATATGAGCAGTAGTTATGGTGCTGCTTGTTTTTTAAAATCCTGTAGAATGTGAAATCTTTCATTTATTATTGCATATTCTAAGATCAGTTCTGAGTCACTGCTATTTATTTATTTTATGGGAACGCTTTCTTATTTGTTAGCATTCACGATTCTCAGGGGATATAGAACGCTAAGCCAAAGACAAAGAAGTTGTATTAAGTCTTTATGCAAGCGAATTACTTTTTGTAGTTGCTTAGCAAAGCATAGCACAGAACTTCCTAGCTGTTCCTAACTGTTCTTAGTACAAGTCACTCAGCCAGGCCAAAAATGGACAAGCTGAGAAATATAATGTTCCTCTTCTCCCTAAATGTACATACTTTATGTATAATAAAGGCAAACCACTGAAATCCAATCCCATGTCGTGTTTAAAAATCCAACCACCATCGCTTCGAGATTATTCTTCTCGTTATGGGGCCGGAAAGAGTGGGGGAAGAAAGAGAAAGGAAAGATGTGATTGCTCTTTGTCTTCCACCATTGACATCAAATTCCCATTTCCTAAATGTTCTGTGAAGTGTGTTTCCCTCTCCATGGGCTCACCGTCTCTGTGTGTGTGGTGTGTGTTGTGTTGTTGCCGTTCGGTTTTGGTGTGGGCCCACAGTGATTGAAAACAGATGCCTTGTTTTTTTGTAGTTGTCTCGCCGGGGAAAGTAATGGACAAAGCAGAACACAGGACAGTGAAAGCATAAACGAGATCTATTGCGACACAATGAAATGGGCTCGGGAAGCAATAAGCACCAGGCGCTTTCCAGTTATATAAAATGGTGGCTTCTCACTCCCTTTCACTCACAGATGATTTGTATAACATAATGCGCCTTCCTCTTGCCTACAATACTGCGACGAAAAAAACAAAACAAAAAAAAAACATGCCGGTGGAGTCCAATATGAAATTGAGCCATGACGGCCTGTTGCCAATGTCTTGTTCTCAGGGTTTTGTAATTCAAAGCTTTACTCGTTTATAAGGGGTTATCTGGGATCTGGACTCTGTTTTTCAGAGGAACTCTCCCTGTTTGGGTTGTCTTTATTTTTAACCACATTTTTTTCTTCTAATGGCTTGATTAAACCATAATGATCTATCCAAACATCCCTAATGTGTGGTCTGCATCTACTTTGTTGTTCTCAATAGTGTTTTTTTATGTGCTATTTACCAGTTTTGAGTTGAAATACTGTGTACTGAATACTGATAATATATACTACGACTTTAAAAAAAAATAAATAAGTGAAACTGTGCATGTTATGCAATGATAAACATTTCAGTCACATAGTATATTGTCACAAGACCTTGCTGTTGCATATTTAGGTTCACCGAGGCTGCAATTATTTGATCAAAAATAGAGTAAAAACAGTAATATTATGAAATATTATTACAATTTAAAATAATGGTTTTCTATTTTAATATATTTTAAAATATAATTTTAAGCTGAGATAGAAATGAAAATCTTTGGTAAGTCTTTAGTGTCCTCTTTCATCAATTTAATGCATACTTGTTGAAAAAACTATTAATTTCTTTTTAAAAAAAATCTTACTGACACTAAACATTTGAACAGAAGTGTACATTAAATACACAAAAATACAGTTTTGGCTAAAAAAAAATGTTTCTAATTAGATTTAACTACTTTTAGCAATGCTTTAATATTGAATGATGTTTAAATATATTTATAATCAACATTTCTTTCATCAATATTTTTTCCCACCTTCTAATGCATTCAGGGATTGTCTCCTCTGTGAAGGATATATGTGTCTCGTTCATCTACTTTTGCATATTTTGTTTTAAGGTCAAATAATGAATTTAAAAAATAAGTGTTCAGAATCACAGTTTATATTGCTTCACATTAATTTGTCACACTTGAAATGGAAAGCAAAGTCAGATGAAGTTCATTATGGGATATGTTATGCCATTTAGTATGTTCTGATTGTATACAGCACATTTTGGCAAATGTAGCAGGTCATGTGAAAATGAGCATACTCTGCAGAGTATACATACTATGTATTTACACTGAGGGGAATGTGCTTTCTCAG
The DNA here is from genome assembly GCA_039654775.1 of Spinibarbus caldwelli. Taxonomy (NCBI): domain Eukaryota; kingdom Metazoa; phylum Chordata; class Actinopteri; order Cypriniformes; family Cyprinidae; genus Spinibarbus; species Spinibarbus caldwelli. Next base: position 27,354,637 of record CM077227.1, on the reverse strand, counting down.
ATTTTTAAGACTAGTGAAGTATACAATCCTTTGTTAGAAGTTGTTAGAATGCTTTTCTTTCTCACTTAAGGCACAAATTTGGCCAGAATTGCGACTGGTTCCCAGCTGCATGACGCACCTGTATGGTAGTATGCCAGTCCAAACACAGCCAGAAACAAGGAGGAGGATGTGGGAGTGGTGTAGCCTTAAAACCTCCTGCTCGCAAACAAAAGGAAGACGGCCAAGCTGCCCCAATTGAATTATGGGTGATGTAGTCAGAATGTTAGTATCTCTGAGCCTCTATCAGCCTCTCACCAATCTCATTATCCGTGCATTAGCAGCTGTGTGAGGAAGGAAAGGGGCTTTTAGTGGGAGCACTCAGGAGCTGGAGGGCTGGGCTCTAGAAAGAAAGCGAAAAGAAAGCCGAGAGCTTAAGGAGTTGCAGTTGTTGTTGTTTATAATGATGCTAATGTGCATTTGCAAGCTGCATGTGCGTGCGAGCTCTATTCTCTATAGATGAGGATACACAAAGGCCAGAGGAAAGGTGTAGTACACGTGCTTCAAACCATTCGTCAGAACTCAGAGGGCTGTGCTTCATCCAGACCACTGATCAGGCAGGAAACACATCCCTCCAGCTGTTAGCACTAGAAACACCATCACAAATGTCTCATTTCACAAATGAAAGGATTTGAGAGAGAGAGGGAGCGGAAAGCACACAGACACATCCGGATGCTGCCGTGTCTCCTCTGTCCCTGTCGTACACATGTAGCCTCGTCTCACACAAACGTTGTTGTTATTCCTCACTAGTGCCTGAGATCTGTCTACATATCTCCGCCATCTCAGGCAGTGAGTTGTACTAACAGCTGATATGGCCGCTGATGTTATCGTCCATTATGGAGACGTGTCGTTCTCATGAGAGCTCGATCTGACTGTCATTTCCACAGTGAATAAATCTTACACTTCCTTCAGCACTCTTATAATAACTCCATCTGCTTAATAGTTGATTCACAAGCGCTGCTTGAGTTGGGAGATTTATCGTAGATTTGTCACACAGATATTTTTTCTCTTAGTTTCAAAAGGTTTGAAAGGATTGCACATGTATTTTCCAGACTGACTTTTAGTTTACAGTTGTTTTTTTGTTTATATATGTTTTTTGGTGGCTTGTTTGCATTTTTATTGGCATAGTCAAAGTTCATTTATGTAAAATGCAAAACCATTTTTAATTGATATTTTAAATATAAATACATTTTTTAAATATATTTATCTGTTTCATGTTATAGTGCTGTCAAAATTAGTGTGTTAACGCAGGCGAATAATTTTTCTAGTTTAATGGCGTTAAAAATATTTAATGCAGGGGCGGAGCTAGGTGGTCTGTTAATCAAAGAACGAAAGAAAAAAGAGGAAATCATAAATTTTGTAGCTTTAAGGATTCGTCTATATTTAATTAGAATTAAGTGTTTGATCATTTTATTTCGTTTCTGTATATTTCCTACTTACTGAAGGGCACAGGTAAATAAGACATTTATTATAATGGATTTATGTGAAGATTGCTTTAAGTTCACTTAAATTAGAAGTTGTGTTAAAATTGATAGCTCTCAATTATACTGTAATGTTGAATGTCTATAGTCAATTGTTAAATATTAGGAAAAAAGATTCATTCATTAGTTATTTTTTTTTTAACTGACAGCACTAGTTATTAAATATATTTATGATGTAATATACATCATATATACAATGCAATACAATTAAATTTTTATTATGAATTTCGTATTCTTTTTTTATAAAAAGTTTATTTTAAATTATATTTATCTGTTTAATGTTATTAAATATATTTATGAAATAATATATAACATATAATATGTAATATATGTAATGTGTTTACATTTTTATTATAAAGCATACATTTTTTCCCTATTTTTAATAAAAATATATGTAAATTTATATATTTTGCAGTCAAATCAAATTGCCTTTGTTCAGTTTTCAAATTATTTTTTTTAGCTGTATCTTATATATTCAATTATAAAATATTATTATATTTACTATTTAAATTGTATATTCATTTGTATATTTTAATTTATATAAAGAATATGTTGTAAATAAGACTGATTTTTATTTAATGCATAAGACTATTAAACTAAAAAGTAGTTTGTGCACTCTAGATGGGATATGTTAGGCTTACTCGATGTGAGTAATATTTCGGCATGTGGGCATGTGTGTAAACACACACTACATGATCCAGTGTCACGATGACCTTGTGATTGGTCTACTTTTCACATCAAAACACATTCAGAGGCTTTCTGTTAGGGTCATTTTGTGGATTAAAAAAAGGCAAATGCATTTCAGATGAAGGACCTTGACTGGTTATCATTCCATATGGGATTGAGTTGTGCAAACATCTGCTACTGGCGGAACAGCATGTTCCTTGGGCTGAAAAGACAGAGTTAGAGAGAGAAACAAGAAAAAGGGAGTTCCTGAGTAGTCTGGAAGTTTTGACTATGTCACATAACCAGATTGACCCTACTTCCTGTCTGTTGCACAGGCAGTTAGCATTGGACATCTCATGGAAATATCTGCTTTGATGAGCTAACTCAGAAAGACGGCCAGCATCTGCATGTGCGTCACATGTTTCTCACCCTCGTCGGTGCGTGCAAGCCTTCCCTCAGTCTACGCCAGCGCTAGAGCAGAATCTTAGCCGGGAATCAAAATTGATTGGCTCCAAAGAGCAGCTCACTCTAAACAAAGACAAATGAATGATCCTCACTTCCTCTCACTCCACCTCTCAAAAAAATCTCACTGCCTGCAATGTTCGCCCTCGGGATGTACAGCACAAGAGGAACTAACGCTGACCTGTTCTTGAGCTGTAAAAGAAAAAAAAAAAACAATAGACCTGATTTCTTGACATGCAATAAATCAAAGTTATATAATTCATAAAAATCTCCCGCCGGATGAGCAGGCCAGCTGCAAGAAGGCCAGAGCTGGGTGATTAATGCCTCTCTTTACATTTGATCTAGCTCTCATAGACGCAAAAACAACACAGGGGTTTAAGAACCTGAGGCGCAGATGATGCTGATCATTTTGATATGAGCGAATAATTGATGGATAGTGGGAATGATGGAGTCTGAGAAGATATGCTCCGGAAATCTCGGCCAAGTACATGCACCGATGTGGCGCTGACCCAGCCGTCATGGGCGCGGTATGGGCAGCTACGTCAGAACGGGCGCTATACGTGCCAAAACACAGCTGTCTTGGACCCAGATGTCATGTAAAGATGACCTCATCACAGAGACTTAAGCTGCAGCTGCTGTTGTAATGTCAGACAGATATGAGCTCACTGAAGCGTTCGCCAGTTAACTATAGTTACGGCCTGACAGAGCGCTGGAGAACCATTTGTGATGCATCATAGAGCTGTAAGTGCAACAGATCCATCCAGTACCGTTTGATAATGTAATATACAGAACTGTGCTGCCTCTATTGTAGCTAGATATACTGCTCTCCATGCTAATTACTACATACTGTTTTTACTATTTTTTGTCAGATTGAGAGCAGAAAGAAAGTCTCAGTTTTCACAGAAAAACAGCATAACGTTTTAATGTCATTTGCATTTTTTGCATATTACTACTTGGCAGGTTGCGATCAGTTACATGCCATACAAGAAACAGTGATTTTAAAGTCTGAATATGCGCCAGGGTTGTGCAAAATTGAGAGCTCATTCAAGAGTGTGGATTTAAATTAAAGGGATAGTTCACCCACAAATTAAAATTCTGTCATCCTTTACTCTTTCAAACCTGTATGAGATTCTTTCTTCTGTTAAACACAAAAGAAGACATTTTTAAGACTGTTCGTAAACTAGCAGTTGATGATAGCCATTGGCTAGAGTATGGGAAAAAAATACCATGGACGTCAATGGCTACTGTCAACTCTTTGGTTATCAACATTTTTCATCTAGTCCTATCTATCTATCTATCTATCTATCTATCTATCTATCTATCTATCTATCTATCTATCTATCTGTCTGTCTGTCTGTCTGTCTGTCTGTCTGTCTGTCTGTCTATCTATCTATCTATCTATCTGTTGTTCTATATGTTGTTCTGTCTGTTGTTCTACCATTCCATAGTTCTACCATTCTATCGTTCTATCTATCATTCTGTCTATATATTGTTTGATCATTTATTCTGTCTTAAGGTTTTATCTAGCTGTCTGTCTGTGTATTCATTTAATTTGTTCATTCTATCATTCTATCTACCATTCTATTTTTGTATCATTCTATCCATCATTATATCCATCATTGTATCTATATATCTTTTTATAAATAAAATGTTGCTTTCCTAGTTAAAAATTCCAGATGTGTGAATTTCTTTGAATTTCAACTTATCTTAATTCTTTTTCCTTACATTTAAATTCAGATTTTATCCTGTTTGCTACCTCAATTCAAATTCAGGAACTGAACTGTAATTTAAAAGACATTCTCAGTTAAATTGTGAATAGTGCACAATACTGGTGTAAAATCTTTGTCTGATATCTTAGATTCTATTCTTGCTCCCATTTTATATTCTCTTTATATTCTTCCATTGGGTAATATTTTTAGGAAACATGGAATTTCCTTCCTTCCGCTATTCAGACGATATTCAAATCTATTTACCAATAAAAAAGGAGATACGAATGACTTTGAGGTCTTGGCAGCCTGTTTGAAAGACAAATTTCTTACATCTTAATGAATCTAAAACTGAGTTTATTGTGTTTGGTCTAGCATCTTCCTCAGTCACTTTAAAAGCAAAGTTCTCTCAATTTAAGTTTGATTTGAAACCTTGTGTTAAAAATTTGGATTATATTATAGATAGTGACCTTAAAAAAGCAAGTTAATTCAATTGTTAGGTCTTGTTTTTTTACAGCTTCGTCAAACCTCAAAAATCAAGTCATTTCTTAATTTTATGGATACACAAAAGGTTATTAATGCATTAATTACAACACGGCTGGACTATTGTAATTCACTTTATCTCGGTCTTAAGTCATTCTGCCCTTTCACGATTGCAGTTAGTACAGAACTCTGCTGGGAGGTTATTGACGGGCACACGTAAGCGGGAGCACACGCTAGTGCTTGCCTCCCTTCATTGGCTGCCTGTGAGATATTGGATTGTTTTTAATGCACTTATATTTGTTTATCAGTCTCTTCACAAGTATGCCCCTACATACCTTTCTGACATTATTTCAGTTCATCGGCCCTCCAGATTGCTTAGGTCAGCGAATCAAATTCAACTAAAGGTGCCAAGAACTAGACTGAAACACAGGGGTGATAGAGTGTTTGAGGTAGCTGGTCCCAATCTTTGGAATAGCTTACCACAACATATTAGATTCGCACCCACTTTGTCAATTTTTAAGCATAAACTTAAACACTACTTATTCTCTCTTGCTTTTAAATTCTTTTTTGTTGTTTTGTTTGTTTGTTGGTATTTAGTTTTATCTTTGAATTGTAAAGAAACTTGTACAATGAACATAGTAATTATATGGGGCTATATAAATAAAAAAGGACCAAATTAGAAATTGACCAAATTGATAAACAAACACACCCCAACACTCATGCAAAATCTTGAGGAATCATAATTACATAATGTAATATTTTTTAACTAAAAACATATTGTATTTGATCATCGTCTTATCCAATATTGTTGAGAATTTGTTTTTTAATATATCATTGTCTGATATTTATAACAACATATAATCTGAGAATTACCTGTATTTACCCCATTGGTATGAATTTATAACTCATGATTACCCCAAAACAGTCCAAATTTATGAAACTTCAATATTTATTTCTAACAAAACAACATACACAGTGTTCCATGTAAAAAAGAAAGTCATACAGGTTTGGAATGACTTGAGGGTGAGCAAGTGATTTCATAATTTTCATTTTTTTAACTAATCATTAAGATGAAGATTCTTTCATGATTGAATGACCAAAAACACCAATTAAACACACACAAACATATGCACAGTACACAAAGGGCTTGTAATATATTGGTTTCTTTACACACCACTAGTTGTAGACATTACCACAGGGCAAATGGTGCTCTTGGCTACAATATAGATGAGCTCACTGTTTCACGTTCTTGGCAAGTCTTGAGGCGTGATAGGCTATGTTGGGCAATATTACAGGCTTTGGATGTGTGTGTGTGTGTGTGTGTTGAGAGTCTGTGTGTTTATGAGAGAGCAAACACTACATCGTTTGGCCCCCGTGATGGACATTATGTCCGTAGCGTAATGGCCCTACTGGAGGAAGTCTCACTGTATTAACAAATAAATTCAGCACATTAAGGCTCTTAAATACCCATGTATGTGAAAATGGGACTGTAATGTTATGGCTATTTGATTTGTTCCATTATGAGACATTATTTGTTTGTGTCTTGTATTGTGACTAAATTCCCCATTAGAATGTCTCTTTTTTTGCTTTTTAATTAAGTTTTGGCAGTGTGTTAAATGAGCTGTAGCAGTTAAGCGCTTTCCCACGCCTTACTGGAATAAACTGTTCAGATTAAGCAAGGCACAGATCTTTTTATACCCGTCATCTGTGAATAATGGCCACATTGGCCTCACTGTATTATTTTCTAAAATGATATGGTGATTTGACCTGGCTTTTAAAAATGAATTTTTACATTCTCAATAAATAATTTGAATTAAAATTGTTCAATATTTTACATTTTATTTAAAAAAAAAAATTAAAAAAAAGTTAATGGTGTTGTCACACACCTGGCCTCAGGTAAAGATGTAGCAGACAGCTTTTTGTTTATACTGTTTCTGGCTGGATTTCAACGTCAGACATTTGGAACGTATGCAGACAACAGGAAGGAGATGTTTATGCTCTTCTGCTGTTTCGAGACAACAGTCTGGCAAACCGCTTGCTGAGCTCCATGTAAACAAGGAAGTTATGTCACCTGCCTTCTGGGTATCCTTGTGCAGACATTGTGTAAAAGTTATCTGGTCTACAAGCTTTACCACACGAAGTTGTCATGACAAAGTTGAATATAACTTTACACAGAAAAGATGAGTAAGTGATTCTATCACACTAGTGTCATGTAAAGAAACATTCTACGTTCAGTATGTTAGAAGTTAAGCAAAATCAGCAGCATTTGTGGCATAATGTTGATTACCACAAAAAAGCCAAGCTGAAGGATGGTGAGCCACTTACAGTGGAAATGATTTTTGGAGGAATTAAAACCAGAAATGTAAAGCTTATGATTTAAAAAAAAAAAAAAAAAAAACTTCAGTAAAACTTTACAATAAGTTTCCATGTTAGCTTTAACTACATTAGTTAACATTAACAATGAAAAATACTTCTAAAGCATTTATGAATCTTAATTAAAGTTAATTTCAAAAATGACTAATACATTATTAAAATCACTATAACTAACATTAACAAAGATTAATAAATAATGTAACAAAATATATTGCTCATTGTTAACTAATGTTAACTAATGGGACCTTATTGTAAAGCCTTAACAATTATTTGAGCTTCAAAGCAGTTTATCATCATTTTTATGGGTTTTAGCAATTACAATGTCACCCGTCAACACACAAAATTGGATATAATATATGCCTATTTTTGCTATGCTTTTGAAACTGAGAGTATTTTAACGTTTAATCAACATGATAATCAGCATTATGCTACAAATGCTATTGATTGGACTTTACTTGTACAGAATATTCCTTTATCATGTGTAATATTTAAAGGGATAGTTCACCCAAAAATGAAAATTTTGTCATCATTTACTCAACCTCATGTTGTTCCTAACCCGTATGAGTTTCTTTCTTATGTTGAACATAATAGAAGATATTTTGCTGGAAATCAAACAGTTGATGGTCCCCATTGACTTCAATAGTATTCCTTTCCCTACTATGGAAGTAAGTGGGGACCAACAACTGTTTGGTTCTTCGAAATATCTTCTTTTGTGTTCAATATAAGAAAGAAAATTACACAGGTTTGGAACGACATGAGGGTGAGTAAATGATGACAAATTTTCATTTTTGGGTGAACTGTTCTTTTAAGTCTTAACAGTGTGTTTTATGTCCATTGTAAGTGCCTTATTATAACAACAATTTTTTTATTAAAGGGCAACTCAAAATTATTTTATTTTCAATTATTTTCTAAGTCTTTTTTTTGCCAGTTGAGCTTAAAACCTAATGCCTGGATTGAACTTTAAATGTATTGTGAAAAATTGTTGCTTGAGACCAATAGCCCTGCGTTCAAGATAAGATGCCGTCGCTCTCTCGTTTTTTTCCCATGTAATCTCTTCTCTCCGTGCCATTTTCACCCTCAGTCTTCACAGTAAGAGCTGTAAGTGTCAACATTTTTTAGCACTGCCTATTTGATCACTCGTCGGTGTGTGTGTCGCCACTGGTGACATGGTTCAGCAGCATCAGTGTGATCCCTCACTGCCTCTCAGAGTGCCTGTCCTATCCTTTATCATTTTCTATTGCCACTAAATCCGAGGTCATGACAGATAAGCCTCCAGGTGGCACAGTGGTACACAATGTGTGTGTGGGCAGGTTGTGTGTGTGTGTGTGTGTGTGTGTGTGTGTGTGTGTGTGTGTGTGCGTGTGTGTGTGTGTGTGTGTGTAGCTTATCCAAAAAAAAAAAAAAAAAAATCCCACTCTATCAGTCCTACAATAATTGAGAAATATCAGAGCACTCTTGTCGAAATTTAGAGAAAGCATCTCTTGCAAGATTGCAAGTGTCTATTTGTTGTCAGGTGTGTGTATTTGTGTAAGTGTGATAAAGAAAAGGAGGTTCATTTCTCCGGAGCTCAATAGTCTACCCTTTATCCCAATCAAGATGAAGAGGCCACGGCGAGTGAAGATGAAAGCAGAGACGCTTCAACACCACCAGCTCTATAATGCCTCTGATAATAACAGGCTTTCATCAAGAGTGAAATGGCAACAAACGTCCGCTTGTGTTTAGCCATCGAACACGGCGTTCCCGACTGAAAGCGGACAGATTAGCGTAACTCCACAGATCGCCACAGGAGTGTTCTTCTCTTTCATTTGATTGGGATCATCTGTGGAGTGTTGAGGAAGAGGTGTTTTATGGAGACGTGAGGCCTGGCTGTGCTGATTGGATGACGGTGGGAGGATTTACGGGAAGAAGCTAGAGCCGTTGATCAAAGAGTGAGGGGTGAAGTGGGCAAACTGACATAGCGGTAGAGAGGAAGAAGAAAAAAATCACTCAGCATACTCAAATCAATGTGAAAGGGTGATGTCGTCCACTCGGTCCTGGGATCTGGAAGGTTCGATTCTTATAGGAAGAAGGCCTTTGAAACACAGAAGGACTGACAGACTCAGTTACCATTTGACTCACTTCCTTATAATATATGCAAGCAGTGTTAGATTTGGAACAGCATGATTTTAGTGAGTGAATGATTATAAATATATTTTCATTGGGTGAACTATCCCTTTAAGGGAAAAAATATTCCTCTGAGCCACATTAGCTCTTGTTTCGGCCTCTCTTCCACAGCAATTGTCCCTGTATTGTCCCTTCTGTGTCGACATTGTGGGAAAGTCGTGGTAATAAATCAGTCTTGGTCTTGTGGCGATAAATAAAGATTCTGCTCTGTTCATCCGTAATTTCTTACACCCTCAGCCTCTCTCTGTGGTAACAGGGCTAGTGTTCCCCTGAGACTCGGCAGCTGCTGTTAGGTTTTGTGATTAGGTTTTGCTGTAACATGTTGTGGTTCAGTGGTCAGTACTGGAGTAGGTGCTATCAGACTTCTGGTGACTCATATCACATCTTCCGTTGTCTTTTGGAGGTGTGCTTTTTGACTGCTTTCTACTTTCTCCACAAAAATATCCACAAAAAGTTATTAATTATTAGTAATTTAAATATTAGTAATTAGTACACTTAATTATTAGTAATTCTGGTTATTGAAAATAACCAACCTGCGTTGATGCGATGATCGGTATAGGTCTGTTCCAAAAGCTACCAAGTTGATAATTTTAAACAAATTTATGGCTAGTTTTTAGTATGTACTAGTTGTCATGTCAGTGATTAAAATGTTTATAATTAATTTTAATTATTTATTTATTTATTTTTAATATACACTACCGTTCAGTTTGGGGTTAGAAGGACCCTAAGAAATCCATTTGATTTTTTCTCAAATTCTTTTTTTTTTTTTTTCATTTTAATTTTTCTGGATTTGTTTTTTTTTTTTTTTCAACTCCATGTTTTGTTTTAATGATTAAATGAAGTTTTATTAATCAAAAAGAATGTCTAATTAACTGAATCATGAAACTTTTAAACTTTAAACAGTTTAACAGCAGTTTATTAAAAGTTTAACAAAAATTACATTTTTAGGGCCATATTAAATACAGTTTATTCTTCTCACATTCAGGTTTATTTTTACCAAATTCTGTGTTTTCCATTTTAACTTTCTGGGCTCAATTTTAATGGTTGAATTAAATTTAATAATCAAAAGCATCTCTAATTAATTTATTTAATAAAAAAAATACTTAATTTATATTAATTTACTTTCCTTTTTTCCCCAGAAATGCTCTGTTGTGTATAACCTTTTTTTTTTCTGGTAAATCAAGGAAGTCATAAAACATTAATTTATCTTTTAATCAAATGAAAATGAAACTTTTTTTTTTTTTTTTTTGGTAAACAAAGTGCTACACAACAAAGATTTATGATTAAAATTAAAACATAGAAGAAAAATTGTGTGATTGCTCCTTTAAAAAATAATGTTTTAATAATTTTATTACTAGTCATAGAACTATTATTACATTGTCATATATTTCTGTCACAGTTTCTTCAAGTTAAACTGAACTTTTATTTTGACAGGTTGCTGTGAAGACCCTTAAGTTTCTGTTTGTATATGGTATGACAATAGTTTTTCTGAAATGAAACCGTAAAATGCTCATAAAGTGACTCTCAGAGCAACTCTGGAGATGATGTTCCTGACTGCAGAGGCTGAAAACACCACAAGTGTCACACGTGCTCCACTATGTGTGTAGTAAATGAACCCACGCATCTGCGCCATTTATTCACACAGAGACACGCAGAACATGAAGAATTCATATTTAAATAGTCTTTTTGCGACTTAATATTCACAGACACAAGCCCATATATTTTTATTTAAGTGAGTTGACTTACTTTTAATTTATTCATTCAAAATGTGGCACATTCCGTGACATTCTGCATTATAAATTCCATTTTTTATGACTATATATATATATATATATATATATATATATATATTATAATATATACTATGTAATATATATAGGGAGACAGAGATATATCTTAATAATCTCTTGCACCCCTATGCTGATGCAAACACTGAGTATGTTTACATGGACAACAATACTCCGATTTTAATATGATTAAGACAATACACTAATTAAGAATGTACCATGTAAACAGAGATTTTTGATTACCTTAATCCGACTAAAATCATAATCGAAGTAAACACAAATCGAATTAAGACATGTGGAGTATTCCTATTTTAGTCGCATTACTGAAGTGCAGTACAGACATGTAAACACCTTAATCAAACTATTACCCTCGAGTAGGACTTTTCGCCGCATTTTGCGACAGGATACACACAAGGCAGTGATCAACCGTTTGACAACAAATAAAAGCTTCAACACCGCCGTCGTCTGTATGCGTGTACAAATAATTAACTGCACTTAAAGCTTTCATAAAATTAAAAACGAAACACCCAAAACTGTATATGGCATCATCACGAAGACGAATTATATGTTTATATATGAAATTCTGGAGGGGATGTCGGATGGCGTCGCGTGGTGACGTAATGACGTGTGCCATTAATTGATCTATGTACTATAACATGTAAAACGGGAACATGAAAGGATTATTCTAAAAGCAACTCATGTAAACACCTTAATCATAATATTGTCTTAATCAGAATAAGGTAAATAATCAGATTACTGATGTCCATGTAAACGTAGTCATTGAGATGAAAGATTCCCACCTCTATGTTTGTGAGGTCCTGTGACACCTCTGTGACGGGCGTAGAATGGTGTTTCGATTACTAGTACCCTCAACGCTGTTTTGGGTTGAAAGACAGAATGCTTTTGGCAAGTTTTTGATGTGGTCTTTAAAGCAAACCTCCATTTGTCCTTGAGCTGCAAGTGTAGTTGGAGACAGAGCGGAGGCATGCAGACATCATGTCTCTGCCAGCGCAGGTGTCTCGTGGCGTATAGCGCAGTGGGTGGGTGGGAGCTGGTGGGGGTTGTTTCAGTCATAAATTTGAGAGTCATTTTACATGTTTTTCAAGACAAGCTGTGGATCATTGAATTCACACTCTCTTACAGCTTTCCTTCTCTCATCCCACCCACCCGCCGCTGCTGAGATAAAACTGGCCTGTTAAGCGCAGATCAATGTGTGCATGTGTGTGTGTGTGTGCGCGTGAGCGCGCATCTGCGCCCATTTGTGTCAATCTGAGGGAGAATGCATTAACATTTATAACTTGTGATGGTGGCCTTGATAGTGAGACAGAGCTGACACACACTCTGACACACACGAGTCCCCGCTGGCCTCTCGGCGCACTGCACTGTCACACACACCCCCATTAGCATGGCGGCTAACCGCTCCTCTGCATCCATTAGAATAAATGTGTGTTAATGGATATGCTTCAGCTGCCAGTGGCTGATTAGAATAAATGTGCTTCATACAAAGCTGAAGCAGATGAACGTTCACACCCCAGCTTTAACCTGACACACCTGAAGCTGCCCACAGAGGACCAGCTAAACACATGCTTAAGATGCTGGCACATGACACTGGAAACATTTCTTCAACATTTCTTGGATGCACTAGGGCTTATGTTTTGAATAATAATTGTAATTTCAAGGTAATGAAAAATCTCTATATAAGTTATTTAAAAAAAAAAAAAATTCTTAGGGTTTGGGTTAACCTAGTAATTATCATTTTCTTTATTCAGCAGCAACCCAATGAATTTCCTTAACGTGAGACTTGTACATTGTAATATTTATCAAGAAATAATGTAGAGCAGGACGTGAAAGGCTAGGCAATGATATTACTGGATAATATTATTTCTTCCTGCCCATGCAGCCCTGGTTGCGTCAGCAAAAATGTTTCAGAGATGGAGAAAGCTGTTACATTTTAATGAAAGCTTATAAAAACATTTTTCTTCAGTAATACATCATACACTATAAAAGTAAGGCCATTTGTTAATGGGCTACTTTGATTTGCCTTGAAAAGCATGGCATATCTTCATAGTAAAGTGTTTTTTGTGTATATATTGATATATTCAGGTGACATTGAAGAATGCTGGGTGAGTTTATGAGCATAAATGTGTGCACTTGAGCATATGTGGAGTGGTTGATGTGTTTGCATTTGTGTGTGTGAGTGTTCTTGCCTGAGTTTGTTGGACGTTTTTATTGTATGTGTTAGGGGAGTTGTATTAGCATGTGTCGTCCTTGGTCAGGGTGTTGAACGGGGTGTGGAGTGGATGGTAATGAGGCTGAATTCATTGGGCTCTGTGGTGATCTGAGTCCATTTGGCGGCGGCAGCGTCCGCTTTTCGCTGACTCGCTCAGCCTCACCTCTCAAAAGAACTTCTAAATAACCTTGTACTGCCGAACTCGTACCAGCCCTGCTGAGAAACACAGACGGGACCAGAGAGAGAGAGAGAGAGAGACTGCAAACACAGTCAGGAACACACACACACAGAGGAACAAAAACACACATTTTGTGTGTGCAATCATACAAGAAGAGACAAGTACATACTACATTCCTGTACATACATAGATAGCAATCTATCTATCTATCTATCTATCTATCTATCTATCTATCTATCTATCTATCTATCTATCTATCTGTCTATCTGTCTGTTTTTCTGTCTTTTCATCATTCTAGCATTATATCTATCATTCTGTCATTCTGTCTAGCCTGTCTGTCTGCTTGTCTGAGCTGAGCTATTAAAAGAAAAGAAAATCTAAATCAAGATATGGCCTTGTGTGATTATTAAACTACATTAATTAATTATAATCTGAATGCGCTATGTGAGCTGGGGCTATTATTCGTCTGTATTTTTCTCCACTTAATAATAGTAGTAGTAGTAATGATGATAATCATTGTAATAATAATTATTATTATTATTTTTCAGTATTATTATGATTGGCTAACAGATGTTCTTATTTTTAGCTATGGGAATTTGTGGATCTTGATTGCATTATAGTTTTATACCTTTTGCCAGAATGTTTAAGTTATTGCAAAGAGCCTTTAGGTGGCATCACATTAGCTAAATTTCTGCAAAATGTCCCACAACACAATGAAATCTTCACAACACAATGGAAACAAGCCACAATACAATGAAATTAGCACAACACAACAGAAACAAGCCACAACAAAATGAAAACAAACCACAACACAACGAAATTAGCACAATACAATGGAAACAAGCCGCAACACAGCAAAATTAGCACAACACAATGGAAACAAACCACAACAGAGTGAAATTATCACAACACAACGAAATTAGCACAATACAACGGAAACCAGCTGCAACACAGCAAAATTAGCACAACACAATGGAAACAAACCACAACAGAGTGAAATTATCACAACACAACGAAATTAGCACAATACAACGGAAACCACCTGCAACACAACAAAATTAGCACAACACAATGGAAACAAACCACAACAGAGTGAAATTATCACAACACAATGAAATTAGCACAATACAACGGAAACCAGCTGCAACACAACAAAATTAGCACAACACAATGGAAACAAACCACAACAGAATGAAATTATCACAACACAACGAAATTAGCACAATACAACGGAAACCAGCTGCAACACAACAAAATTAGCACAACACAATGGAAACAAACCACAACAGAGTGAAATTATCACAACACAACGAAATTAGCACAATACAACGGAAACCACCTGCAACACAACAAAATTAGCACAACACAATGGAAACAAACCACAACAGAGTGAAATTATCACAACACAATGAAATTAGCACAATACAACGGAAACCAGCTGCAACACAACAAAATTAGCACAACACAATGGAAACAAACCACAACAGAGTGAAATTATCACAACACAACGAAATTAGCACAATACAACGGAAACCAGCTGCAACACAACAAAATTAGCACAACACAATGGAAACAAACCACAACAGAGTGAAATTATCACAACACAAAGAAATTAGCACAATACAATGGAAACAAGGCGCAACACAGCAAAATTAGCACAACACAATGGAAACAAACCACAACACAGTGAAATTATCACAACACAACGAAATTAGCAAAACACAACGGAAACCAGCTGCAACACAACGAAATTAGCACAACACAATGGAAACAAACCACAACACAGTGAAATTATCACAACACAACGAAATTAGCACAATACAACGGAAACCAGCTGCAACACAACAAAATTAGCACAACACAATGGAAACAAACCACAACAGAGTGAAATTATCACAACACAAAGAAATTAGCACAATACAATGGAAACAAGGCGCAACACAGCAAAATTAGCACAACACAATGGAAACAAACCACAACACAGTGAAATTATCACAACACAACGAAATTAGCAAAACACAACGGAAACCAGCTGCAACACAGCAAAATTAGCACAACACAATGGAAACAAACCACAACACAGTGAAATTATCACAACACAAAGAAATTAGCACAATACAATGGAAACAAGCCACAACACAGCAAAATTAGCACAATACAATGGAAACAAACCACAACAGAGTGAAATTATCACAACACAACGAAAATTAGCAAAACACAACGGAAACCAGCTGCAACACAACGAAATTAGCACAACACAACGGAAACAAGCCACAACACAATGAAATTAGCACAACACAACAAAAACAAGCCACAATACAACGAAATTAGCACAACACAATAGAAACAAGCCACAACACAATGAAATTAGCACAACACGACAAAATTAGACCTATGCGTTGTGTTGTGGCAATTTTGTTGTGTTGTGGCGATTTCGTTGTGTTGTGCACTACTGAGCCACCGTACAGATCACACTAAAGTTACTTTCAAAACAAGCAGCTTTCTGTTGGTCAGTGTGTTGAATGACCAATTTGAAGCTGTTGCAAAATCTGCATGGGGATATATTTTGCCCTAACACAAAATTCACAATCCTTTGGATTCCTTTTGAAATGACTGGATTTTGCCCTCGAAAATTTGCCAAACTATGGTAAATGTGACCGCATTTTTACAGTGTACTACAGTAAAATAACCAGATAAAATTTCTGTGTTCTAGTTTTATAATGGCTCTTTGAATGTAGTGTAAGTGAAATTATTGATTCAAGTCGGGACGTTTGAAATATTGGAAATTAATGTACACCAAGCCCAGTTTTGTGACCATATTACCACCTCGGAGTGCATAGTAATTTTTTAATAATTTAACAGTCCTTCATCAATTATTGCGTATTATTACATTAAGTGTTAGCTCACCAGCTAACAATAAAATGTGCATTAAATTTTCTAGAAAAGTGTGAACATCACATGCAAACAAGAGTTGAGTTTAGATAGAAGGACAGAACATTTGCACTGGCCTCTCTCTTTCTTTCTCACTGTTCCTCTCTCACGCTCTCTCTTCCCCCCCCCTGCTTTGATCACCTTGCCACAGAGAGAGTAAGAGCCCTTTCTCTCCGCTGAGGTTAATCCTTCCAGTTTGTACACAGAAATAACCATGGCAACAGGTTATCTTTTTGCGGAGCATCACCCGACGGATAATTGATCAGACTAGAGTGGAGGCAGGTATTCTTTTCTCCCTTAACCTCTCTGGTCATTAATGAGACAAGGCACACACACACACACACAAACGCACACCGACACCCTTGACCTTGGCATTTTAACAGGAACCCATGAAAGGCAACATGTAGTGAATACAAAGTAGAGGTAGGACACCCCTGTGTTTGTGAAAACCCCTCACGTCCCATAGGACGCACTACAGAACAATGTCTCCCATGGGCAGTAACCATCTCCCCACCCTGATCGCTAGGCTTTCAGAGTCCGGATGTGTTCTGCATATGCTACCGTAACAGCTCACACAAGTGCCATAAACTTTATGAATTTACCTCTTGGCAAATGGCCGCTCTTATGTAGCCAACAACAGTGAACAATTTTAATGACGCCATTATCCATATGGCCATATGAACTTGTGGATGTCATGTGAGCTTTGAGTGTGATTTGCAGTAGATGTGCTTTTTAAACACGCAAGGAATATTCAAGGAAATGTTGAAGATGGTGTACATAGAGTGTGTAGTACTTAAGTTTGTGTGAGCTGTCCCATAGCGCATTGCAATGCACTCTGCTCCATAGATCTATCTGGATTTCACTGGGTATTCTGCCATCTGTAGTGAGATTTCAGGTCGTAGGGGGCGGATATTTTCAGTCTGAAGGACAGTGCAGACAGCTTAGGAAGTGGATAAGGAAATTTACCCACCTGTCATTGCACTCAACCTGAGTACTACATGGAGTTGTACAGCGAAATTTGCGGTAAATTTACCTCAGGTGTGATTTCTAGGCTGTTTTTGATGATAAAATTGTTTTGATGATAAAAAATGTGAAGTTACATAACTAAGAAGACGATACTAGAGTATCATTAATGAACCAAATTATATTTATTTTCATATTAAACATAAGTTATTTATCACAAAATTTAGGGATTTCAGATTTGTCAAATTAAGTTCATTTAAATATATAATTATACATATTTTAAATAAATATATATATATATATATATATATATATATATATATATATATACGTATATATATATATACGTATATATATATATATATATATATATATATATATATATATATATATATATATATATATATATATATATATATATATATATATTATGATTATTATTAGGGCATCCAAAATAAAAGTTTGTTTACATAATATATGCATGTGTTCTGTGTATAATTATATTTATATAATATAAATATTTCTTAAATATATGTATGTACAAACTTTTATTTTGGATGTGATTAATTGTGATTAATCAATTTGACAGCCCTAATATATAGCCCTAATATATATATATATATATATATATATATATATATATATATATATATTCATATACATTTTTGTGCATGACCAATCAACAGTTTTTGAATAAATAGATTGACTTTAGTGAATGATTCAATGACTTGTAAAGAGTAATGAATCGATTCCGTTTTTATCTGTAATTTGAAGATGTTATAGGCAGTTCCAAATTAACAGATTTTGTCAAGTGAAGTGAACTTCTAAGTGTGTTGTAAACAGTGAACATTGTGCAGGTACTCTGATTCTGAATGCAACTCATCATAACCAGAGCTTGATGTTTGTACGGGTGAGCCCTACAGACATGTGAGCTACTCCTCGCAAGAGGCTGAATATGTTTTGAATTCATAGGAACGCAAATGCAATAAGCGTTATAAACAGACACAGATAAATGGTTGTTCATATGTAGATACAGTTGACATTGCTTGTGCAAGCTCAATGATGCCATTATCCATATGTCCATATGAGCTTTAAGCTTGAGCATTCATTGTAAACGTGAGGAATATTTCACACTTTAAAGACTTAATGTGTGTTTCATTGGTCTCCACATCTAGATTGCAGTCTTCATTTTTTGAAAAGACCACCATATCCAGAGCATGATGTTTATATAAGCGAGCTCTACAGTCTTATGGGACAGTCTGCAGCCCGATGCAAGCTCGACACCTCTTTTATTGAGTTTTTCACGGCTAACTTCAAACCCTGTAGAGATGTCGTAGCAGACTCGAGACGCCATTAGCTGGAAGTACATTGACTGTGATTGTCTTTTTCTCTCCACCTCACTCTCTCATGCTCGTTCTCACTCATGTCGTTCCCTCACTCTTTCCTTCTCAAAAAAAACTTTCATTATTAATTTTTACCCTCATATCTCAAAAAGTGCTTTTCAGTCATAATCCACCAGACTCTTTGGTTATTTCATTTATTTAATGAAAAAATCCAGGCGCCCTGGAAGACACAGAGTTACCGAGTGTGTGCTCGTGTGGGTATGTGTGTGTGTTTATATAAGAGAGAGAGAGAGACAGGAATAAGGAGGATAGTGAATTTTTTTCTCCGTCCACGGTGGAGGCCGAAGTTATTAAGTGTAGCGATGGAGTGGAACTTGAGGCTGTGTTCCTTTGGCTCTGGGCTTCTTATTAAAGCAGCAGAGATTGAGGCGATTTCACACAGATCTTTCTCTCTTGCTTTCTTTTTTTTTCTCCCCCACTTT
This sequence comes from Spinibarbus caldwelli, assembly GCA_039654775.1. Taxonomy (NCBI): domain Eukaryota; kingdom Metazoa; phylum Chordata; class Actinopteri; order Cypriniformes; family Cyprinidae; genus Spinibarbus; species Spinibarbus caldwelli. The sequence goes on along the minus strand of CM077227.1, from coordinate 27,335,353 downwards.
CCTCCCTCGCCAAATCCTGAATCGCAGACCAATCAGAGAACTTCGCTTCCTGCGAGTGAAAGAAAATATATCCTCTGCGCTCCGGCACGATCCAAGGGTCTTTGAGTTTGACTATAAAAATCCTTCACCTGAAGTGACCTTATTGAATACTAGGACAAACAACGCAGTCAATGGCTGGCAACATTTAGTCCGCTAGCGTGCGCTAATGGTGCTGTTTTTGGGAGCGATCTCTGAGAATCTCATTTCATCTTATTCTTGGCCCCACATCACGAGAGCATCGGCGGTCCGCTGAGAACAGACATCTTCAACTCGGTCTGTATACGTGCCAGTATGTCGTATGATAGCAATCTGTCCACGTGAAGCAAGCTCCGCCGTTCTTCCTGAGTCCTTGCTCGTTCGCTCGCTTACTCCCTCCCTCCCTCCCTCCCTTTCGGGGTGCCAACCCCCCACCACCACCACCACCACCACCACCATTCCTCGACTAATGAGTCCCTCTGGACAGGCATAAAAAGGCTCTCTCATCAGCCATCTCGGAGATGATTGAGGCTTCAAAGAGCCTCCCAAGACATTAGCATAACAAGGCTACCTGCAGATGCTGGCAGTGAGAGCAGAGACCCCGAGATAGAGACAGCTCTCCTCTTTTACCTAGACAGCATGAATCATTTAACATCCCGGGCCAGCAGAGTCTCGGCTTGTGGCCAGGTGTCGCGCTCGCCGCTTGAGTGACCCTTTCTTTCTCTGAAAGCCCCTCGCGCTGTTGGCGAGTTAGCGGCAATTTACAAACTTTACCTGAGATTAAAGGAAAATAACTTTTTCTTTTCAATTACAGAACTGTAATTCTGCAGCTTTTAAGTCGATTTGTTTACGTTTGAGCTTATAAATGAAGAACAAATAGAAAATTATTTTTCAAATATTGATGTTTTTTCAAAACTTTATTTTATAATAACGATTGATGTTGAAGGGGCCTTTTGTCCTCCATCCTGCTGGAATATATGGCACTTTCTAAAAAGTAGGTACTGTTTTTTTTTTAACAAATGGTCAGTGAATGAAGGTACTTTACCTCAGGAGGTAAAGTATATTAGATAATTTTGCTTCTTACAATGTAAAATTTAGATTAGATTATTGGTATGTTTTCCCGACATGCTAAAATGGTCAAAAAATGATGTCAATTTTGTGTGTCACTATTTTAGAGAGTTTTTTGTAATGGAGTGTTATGTAAAAACAGTTGTGTTATTATTTTTTGGTATTTGCAACTCAACAGATATAGTTGACTTAATCGCTGGATAAAGCTGACAAGGTCAATTCCTCATTTTAAGAATTTGCTGAATTGGTGTTCATACAATTTCAGTAAAAATAACGTTGTCAAGAAACAGACATTTTGTAGTTATGTTTAAAATGTGCTTAAGCTACTTTTTAGGTTGTATTTTATGAACCAAAGATATTAAGCAATTAAAAAGTGCTGTGTTCATCTAATGTGCTGACCATTAACATGAATATCATTAGTATGATTGTTTCTCATGACTTTTTTGGAATAACTTGCAACAGAAATCTGACAGACAGTTCTACCAATGTTAATGCAAAAGGATTGTCCATTTATGGGAAACGGCAGCTACACTCTTCAAAATAAAGGTTCTTTATTGGCATTCATGAAGAACCATTAACATCTATGGAACCTTTCCATTACACAAAGGTTCTTTATAGTGGAAAAATTTTCTTTAGATTGTTAAAATGTTCCAAAAACTGTTCACTGAAAGGTTCTTTGGACAACCAGAATGGTTCTTCTTCACCACTTCTGCAAAAAACCCTTTTGGAACCTTTATTTTTAAGAGTGTAGCCATGGTCTTTGCAGTACTACCAAGCATACAATATATGCTTGTCAGTTTAAAATATCTAGAACAAAGTGATAACACAGAGATGCCCCTCGGCCTGTTCTTTACATCACGTTGCATCCGACACTAACACATCCTCAGGTGTACGTTCCTGTTTAGCTTAGCCACGCGCCTTCACTCTAAGAGCCTTTGCTTCCTGCTGTATTACATTTACAGATAAAATCAGCCGCTCATTTACTAAGCCTCTAAAGGTGTGGGGCTCAAGGGATTCGGCACTCTGTTACTCTGTCGATCACAGGGAGAACACTGGGAAATTGACGAGTCAAATTTTGTGTAATTATAATCCTTTAAGGCTGATTTGAGACCAGTTGCATTTAAATTTTTTGCAGGCATATGTTCCAGTCACTGTATGCAGTTGTTGTTTAATTGGTATATATTGTACTTCTGTAAAAACAAAATAAGTATGGCACCTAGCAGCCAAGACTATACTTGAAATAGTGTTTTTACAATGTAGCTTTCTCTGAATGTGAGAATTGTTCTCATAATTGCTCATTTTCGGTCGGGTCGGTGATCTGAATAGCTCTTCAGAGGCTGCTGACCTTTCTTTGGAAGTGCCAAAGGCAATTCAGTCACTGTTACACTATCTATAACTTGAACAGAGTTCGCCCAGGCTTTACGTTATTTGCGAAGCACGCTTGGAACAGGGCGTCCAGCCAGATGCTTCTCTCATGTTGTTTCAGTCACGGAGCGGACAAGAAGGGTCCGTAGAGAGCGCGGTTCCCCAGCAGACGCCCTCCTCGCCCAGGTCCAGGCCAGGCCGCCTCTACCACTCCTCCCACCAGCTGATGTGGTGTGGAAAAGTCCTGTCGCCTCGCGGCCCAGTCTGCATTCCTGCCCAATTACATCCAGCCACAGCTGACTTCCATTAGACTTGATCACAGCCCCGAGACGAGGAGGAGGGGGGTGTTTGGGATGCCATGAGTATGTGTAGTAGAAGTTGTGAGTCAGAGCAGTGGTGACAGGTTCACTAGCTGTATGAGCTCACAACAACCATAACAAAACCTTTAAAGACACCGTTTCGCTTTTTGGCAGCTTTTTGGGATGCTGTGATGGAAAACAATATTGTATTATGAGCTTGTGATGTCATGTGTAGTAACTTCATAGCCACATGAGACAGTATGAGATCAGAGTGGAACCCGGCACCACACATGGGAGAAGTGAGGGTGAAATACAAAATAAACCATAAGCAGTTCATCATCAATAAGAATGTTTGTATTTAATGATATTGTATTTTATTACAATTTATTAATAATTTTTTAATATATATACAAACGTATTACTATGTAATGTAATATATATATATATATATATATATATATATATATATATATATATATATATATATATATATACATTTGCATTACATTATTTTAGTATTTTATAAATAATATAAATAATTATTTTAAAAATATAAATAATTCATAAATACATTATTTATTTATTTATTTATTTATTTTGTCTTTTTGGATATGAATCAGATATCAATGACATAGTTGCTTTATCTTAAAGGGATAGTTCACCCAAAAATTAAAATTCTGTCAGTAATTACTCACCCTCATGTCGTTCCAAACTCTTAAGACCTTCATTCATCTTTGGAACACAAATTAAGATATTTTTATGAAATCTGAGAGCTTTCTGACCCTGCATAGACAGTAACGCAACTGACACGTTCAAGGCCCAGAAATGGAGTAAGGACATTGCTAAATAGTCCATGTGACATCAGTAGTTCAACCTTAATTTTATGAAGCTACAAGAATACTTTTTGTGTGCAAAAGAACAAAAAATAATGACTTCATTCAAAAATTTCTTCTCTTCTGCGTCAGACTTCGATGCATGTTCATGACAGTACCATGATGCTATTGTTTATTCAGAGAAAATTCTACTTTCTACAGGACAGGATCTACCTGCACCCTCATCTTTCTGCATTTTCAGATTTTCATTAAGACATTATTTAGTATGTTTATTAAGCTGCTTTCCTCATGGGGGCCATTGGCTGCTGTAGGTGATTTTCAGGTTTTACTATCCTTGTGGAGACATTTGGCTCACACAAAACACACACACACACACACTCACACATAATCCTGTATGGTTAAACCATAGTGGCTCTGCAGACTTTCGCAGTAAGAAACTGAGAAAATAGAAAAATCACAATAGCACAATTCCAAAAATAATCCTTTCTGTAAGAAACCTATGATTTGAAAGGAAATCATTTCATTTAGTTCTCCTGAACAAGCATTGCTTTTTGTGCCAGTGTCCCAGTAATACATCAAATAAACGGCCTCCCAGGGTCTCGTTTTTTAAATGTTCCCACATCTGTTCGCCAAGATGCCGCTACTAAAGCCGCTTTTTGATGCAGTCCCTCACCCAGAGCTGTCAGAATGATTTCTGCCTGTTCTCGCTCTCCCCTCTATCCCTCCTACTCTCTTTTTTTTATCTATCTGGGAACATTTAGAGCATATTTTTAATGCTGAGCTTTATCCATGACTGCGGTTCAGTATAGGGTCAAACATAGTCATATGCGCATTACGTAGAACCACTTCTTGCCGGTAGCTCATAAAATAACCACGCCACATTCAAATCTGTTCTTTCTTACCATTTTATGTCAGGGGTTTCAGACTTCAACTCTGTTCTAAAACCTAGTGAGCCTATACTGCCTACACAGGCAGCTGACTTCTATAGCAGCATCCTAACTAAAATGAAATTACATGATTTAATTATTAATATTGAAAGACTAATAATTATTACTGATGCCAATAGATTATTGTAGATGTTATATAGTAATTTAAATAGCATATTTTATAAAAAAATATAATTAATTAATTTTCAATGTTTTAAATTATTAATTAAAAATGTTATATGTGTGAGAGAAATATGATGGCAATTTGATATATGAATATATTAAATATAGTGTATTTTATATATGATGGCAAATTATTTAATCTTGTTTATTCTTGTTAAAATTACTTAAATTATTAAAGGGATTTACCCAACAATGAAAATGTTGTCATTATTCACTCACCGTCATGTTGTTCCAAACCTGTATGAATTTATTTTTAACACACAAAAAATAAATTTTGAAGAATGCTGGTACCCAGACAGTTGCTGGTTGTCATTGATTTCCATAGTATTTTTTGTAAATGATGTATTTTTTATTTTTTTTATTTTTTTGTGACATAATTGTAACCTATACCCAATGATACATTGTACATTAAAATTCTGAGTAAAATAGAGTTTCTAGATACTTTTCTGTATTAAATAAATTGCAATTTTTTATTATTATTATTTTAAGCAAAAAATTATTTTCTCCTGTTTTATCAGCCATATTGTTGCTCATTGGAGTGCATTCTAAGATTGCGTTCTCTGCAAAGGATACCTGAGATGCTGAATTTGGCAAAAACGAGACAGGACAAAAGCTAAGTAAAAGTTGCTTACGTTTTGAAATGCCCTTCATGTCAGGAGTGCTCCTGTGATGCCTTAAAACACTGCTTGCAGAGGCAACTCACTAGTTTTTTGAACAGAGCATTTAATATCGGCGTCCAGTCAGACTCTAAACCATACGGTTACAAAGACAGTAAATATCTGACGTTGTATCTTGCTGGTTTGACTGTTCTTTCTCTTTGTTTTGTTTTTTGAGATTGAGTTCTTTGAGATTGATTCAAGCTTTGCTGGCAGCCTGTGTTTGTTGCTACCCATAATTCACTGCTGTACCTCATGACAGACAGCACTGCTCTGGATCAGCCACTACGGCTCTGTGATGGATTACTCTAGACTAAATGAATCGCTAAAGACGCACACACACAACCCTTTTGAATTGTTAACCAATTTTTGTGAGCAGGTTAAACACACAAACATGCATGGAGCACAACACACCTAATCTTTTATAAACATTATACACCAAATTACATGCACAAATTCATCACACAAATACACAGTGAGTCACACAAACAACAAATATGGCCCCTCTGGTTGGGCCTCTATAACAAGGTAATGCATCATAAATTCATTTGGCTCCCAGTAAACATTGTTGAAAAATGAGAGTGATGGATGGGTGCCATGGGGAGGAGAGCCACGAGCTCCTGAGCCGCAGTGTGTGTGTGTGTGTGTGAAAGACAGACTGCTGCTCTGTTCCTAAACCTGGGAAGCTTTTTAGGGCATCGTAGGCGCTTTCTTGACACAAAGTCTGTTCTGGTAGGTAGGGAACTTAATTATGCTGCCTCATAAGATATATTCACTGTGTTTGAAATGATGTACTGTGTACTAGCCCATCTAGTGTATGAACAGTTTTTTGTTTTTTGGTTTTTTTTTTTTTGTACATGGAAGCATTTGCTGATTTTGTGTTGAAGAAAATAACATTTTACATTTATTTATTTTATTTATATAATATTATAGTATTATAGTACTATAATATTATATCAATTTAAATTAGCTTATTTAAATTAGTTTATTTTGTAGTCATTTTATGTGCTTTTCATTTTTGTTTCTTTAAATAATAGTATTTATTTCATTTTAGTTACATTTTTAGAAATTTTGTTTTGTGCTTTTGACATTTTATTTATTTTTTTCATTTATATATTTTTTTAAATAATATCATTTAGGTTTAATTTATTTTTATTTCAGTTTTAGTGTTTATTTCCAGTTAGTAACTTCAGTGCTTATTTCAGTTATTTTAATAAACTTATTTCAGGTAGTTGTCAAGGCAACATTTCAAATTTTTTAGTTGAAGGTTTTCATATATTTATATTATTTCATTTAAATTATTATATTATTACTTTAGCACATTTAGACCCTTTAAAATGGCATCAAAATGTGCAGAAGCGTGTAAAACAGGATATATCTTTTTTGTTTTCACCAAATTCTAAGTCAGCATGTGATGAAATCAATCCCAGAATGCACTGCAATGAGCCCAGAAAAAATAAATTAATTAATTAAAATCCAATATGGCAGACAAAGCAAGAGAAATTGATTAGTTTTACTCATTTAATACAGAAATCCATAAAAATGATTTTTTTTTTATAAAAAAAATTATTTTACCCTGACTATTTTATAAAGTATGTATAAAACTGACAATTTTTTGATGAAAATAATTATGCTTTTCAGGTTATTGCATCATAACTCTTTCTGCATTGAGTTGAGTTTTCTGTGCACGCAGCTTATGAAGTGCTATTTTCTAACAGAAGTTGCCTATTTAGAGCGTTCCAAACCACTTACAAGGGTTCTGTTTCATTTAGAATACCACCTTATAAGGCAGCTGTCTATACAGGCAGCTCACTAGGTTTCAGAACAGAGCTTGTGAAGTACTATATAAATGATTGTGGATGATTGTACAGACATTGAGTCATACACATGTTTTCAGGTCATGGGCTGCTAATCTTTATTGTGGTCATTTAGCTGTGGAGGAGACCTTTGAGAGTGAGAGAATAAAAAAAAAAAAAAATCCTGCCAGAAAAACAGCAGGAGAGGGAGAATAACCAGGCTGGAAAGTGTGATATCCCACCGCAGCGAGCACGATGCTAGAGGAGACTTGCGTTTTCCATTTTGGGATTCAGCTGCGTTTGCACTGAAGACACTGACAGTCTCAGCACCTTTGCAGCTTCAGGAACAATAAGACCTCACCTGACGCACACACATACTTTTTTTCATCCGTATCTGTGTATGTTGAAGGATGTGCCCACTTAAAATCCACTCTTGTCTCTTTTTCTGGTAAAAACTCATCATTTCCACTTGCAGTTGCAATTATTGCTGCCCTTTTTTTCTCCATCCTCTTAAAATGAGGAGCAGCAGCCCTGATGCGGTGATTAACTCTAAATTGCAACAGCTGTTGATGGCAACTCCAATTAAGACTGCAGGCATCAATTTAGTGGCAATCTATAGCATTAGTGAGGTTTCATCTTTTACCAGCCCTGTTAGTCACCCAATGGTGACAGAAGTCTGTCACTCAGGCCTGCAAATTACTCTGATTGGTCAGGGAATAGAGAGTTGGTTGCTTTAGGGTGGCCGTCGTTTGACATGCTGGCTTTTCTGTGGTGTATATGGAGTAATGCAGAAAGATGTGCTATTGCTATTGCATCCTTGAGCAAGGCATTTAACCTCAGGATGCTTCAAGGTCACTGTTTCTGAAACAAAACATCATGCTGTTGTGTTTAAGGGTTTTTTGTGATGACTTATTATTGACAGTGAAAGTAGAGACGAGGTGGGAAATCATTTGTGGAGAGAGAAGGAGAGGGCCTTTTTCATGTCATCAATATTTGGCAAATCATTTTAAGCATAAACAAAATGTTACATAAAAAAAATAGATATACATGGATTTACTTACCTGGTAGAGGTCAAACAAATGGTGATGAAATATTTGTGGCTTAAATAAATGCAACAATAGTTTAATGACAAAAGATTCAAAAGTGGACTACACTGGTTTTTACATATGTATTTTTTTCACTGTAGTGAGTCAAATCACACAGAAGAGTGATATGTTCGTGAATTGTAATATTGTGTATTATATTTTTTATATATTATTTATATTAGAATGTTTTAGATTTTTTAATGTATTAAACCATTTCTGAATATGACCTAGTTCTCAGTTTCATTGCTATTAATATTTATTTATTTTTTAATATTCATTTGTAAGTCGCTTTGGATAAAAGTGTCTGCTAAATGACTAAATGTAAATGTAATATATATATATATATATATATATATATATATATATATATATATATATTAGTGGTGTCAAAATTAGCGTGTTAACGTAGGCGATTAATTTTTTCAATTTAACGCGTTAAAAATATTTAGCGCAATTAACGCAGGGGCGGGGCTAGGGCTGGCCACCCTTCTCACAACTGCTGTTTCTGTCACTTGACAAGAAGTGCATTTATTCAGTTGCAGAACGTCTTTATGACCACATCAAACGGGAGACATTTCAGACACACGCTCCAGCTTCACTTCAGCGGCACGTGCTGTAGCCTGTATCATTTCATATCAAAGCGCGAAATAAACTACGTGCATGCAATGTCGTGATCAGTTAGTCATGAAGTTACCAAAAAGGTGATTAATGCTACCTTAAAACTGTGCATAATAATAATAATAATAATACAGTTAATAAATAATACATTTCTAAATTATTTATATATATATATATATATATATATATATATAAAACATATTTAGACTTTTACATACTATAATAAAAACATTATAAAACATATATATTTGCATTTATTTTATTGTATGTGTGTATATATATATATATATATATATATATACATACAATAAAATAAATGCAAATATATATGTTTTTATGTTTTATAATGTTTTTATTATAGTATGTAAAAGTCTAAATATGTTTTTATTATTTAGAAATGTATTATTTATAATTTGCATTATTAGTTTTTTATATATATAATAATAATACATTATATATATTCTCAGTTTCCAGCATTTACTTCTGGCTATGTTTGGACATCATGTAAAGACATCATTTTAGGAGAGGGAATAAGATGGAAATTGATCACCTGGCTGGTTTAGTGACAAACGACTCTTTATATGGTCCCACAGTGTTAATCGAAAGATGGTATTGATTTTATCATTCGTTTTTAAACAACCGTCATTGTAACATCCTAATGGTTCTTCTAGGCCTTCTATTCTTTCCCAACCCTCCCTTTGGCCTTCGCTGGCAGAGCTCCAACTAGAGCACTCTGTCCCTATGGGCTAATCAGCTGAGCACAGGTCCGTTGGCTGGGCTGTTAGTTCTGGCTGTAATGCAGACGATGGGAATGTGTGTGAGCTTCCCAGCCCTGTTTAATCTCTCCTCTCTCTGGAATGCTGATACTCTGAAGTGCTGCTTCAGCAACACGGACCATTCCGAGCACAGAAATATTGAGTGTGGAGCATCAACGGCACGGACAAACCTTGGACACTTGTCTCAGACGTGCAATGACAGATTCTCAGATGATCCATTGACAGTCCATGCAGATGCATTAGTTTGCATGAAAGGTTCCGCCCTTGACTTTGCTTCTCCTGCAGATAAAGTCCGTAACGAGACTCCAGGGCTCCAAATGTTTTAGATATTATTAAATATTTATGTTACGTTCATTAAGCATTTAAAAACTATTTATAGAGCCATCAGCAAGAGTGGCATGTTCCTCTGTCAGTAGCTGTGAGAATGTTTTTCGCTGAGCTCCTGTTAGAGAGAATTAAACAGAGCGTACTGACTGTTTCGTGACGTTTTGATCAGGGCCAGAGCTGTCCAAAAGGAGACACAGAGGTCTAGGTGAGATGTGGATTGGTATGACATTCACAGATGCTTGCTGAAATCCCCATCGCTCAGTTCTGGGAAAGGCGGCAGCAAGGACACAACAAACTCTGGCTGTTTGTTGTGTCATACAGAAATCTGCTTTTTACTTAGTCCCTGTGGTGACAATCTTTTTTTTCTTTCTTTTTTTTTTTTTTTTTTTTTTTTGGACACTGTAGGCCAGGAACAAGCACTTTATGTAAGAGCTTCTGTGTTTTGTTTGTTTTGTTTTTTTTTCCTTAAATTTTTATTTGTTTTTTTTTGTTGTTTTTTTTTCTATTTTATATTCTACATTATTGTATATTATTCTGTATACATATTTTATGTTTATAATGAAAATAACCAATTCATCATTTCAGAACATTCATTTATTTATAATCTATAAATATATAATGTGATTAATGCATAACTAACATTAATTATTTCTGTTCTAATTTAGACATTTTTATTTAAATTGTCTTCTGTAACAATTATTATTTAGTTATAATATTTTTTTATAATATTTATTCTCTCAATGGTTAATAACATTCTGTTTGATACTATTAGAGTATATATATATATATATATATATATATATATAACTTTTATAATATAATAACTTTTTTTATATTTTTATATATTCTTTTATGTACTATTAAATAAGTTTTTCATTTAAACTTAATTTTATTCAGTTCAATTAAAGCAATCTTTGCTCTATTCTGTTCTTTTTTTTATATTTCTTTTAAATGCCTCTTTATTTAAAATGAATCTGAACCTAGCTCTAGAAGTTAATTTGTGACTTTGGACTGCTTTATAAACTGATAATTGTGACATTGAAAGATATTTTTCACAAAGTAGTTTAATATGTAATTATACCAGGCAATGCCCATTCATTTAGGAAGCTGTGTGGACATCCGATTGTGCAGTTACTCATAACTGAATAAATAACTTGAATGAACAGACACATTTTTACGGTGTGTCTTTCCCTATATTTAATTTGTTTTTTTCCCCATCATCCATAACCAGTAAATGGTCTCCTTTTGGATTTCAAAGGCAGACTCTGAAGAGCATAATTTGATCAATTCAGTAGCTCTCTTCACCATGACCTAGACCAAACCACTTTTCATATGCTGTAAGGTGAATGGCATTAGAGCTTACATAGAGAGAAAGAGAGCGCTGGAGACATTGTGTCCTCCGGTTATGACGAAGACCCACATACATATGTTCATCTAACGTTTCAAAACTGAACCCGAGGAACAAAAACATGGCCTTGTCCTCCACACTGAATCATTTTGGAAGCATACTGATACTTGAAGGTATATATCACACACACACACACACACACACACACACACCCAGCTCTGCTTTCAGCCTTGTTCAGAGGCCTGAAGGAAGCGCCGGTGTTTTCATTTCATATTCATAAATCATTCATACATCTCACCACGTCCGTCCTGTAGAAAATCAGCCCTTTATATTGAGATTCCAAATGTATTTTCCCATCCACATCACAGACGTAATCCCCCTGCCTGTCACTCTTTCCCAGCTCTCAGCTTTGACGAGAGTGACAAATTTATGAGATATTTTCACTGAGCTCTTATTCTTTTGTATTTCTGAGGCTTTGACACTCTAATACAATTAAATAGATATTTCAGGCTGAGAATGAGGGTGGAGTCCAATTTGAAAAGTTAACCCCTCGCCCTCTGGGAAGTGTGTAGCCCCTTTAAAGTGGTGGCACTGAAGGTATTTCCAGATTAAACTTGTTTTTAGGATTCAATTTACATTTCAGTTTTGAACCTTAATTAAACTGTATGTGTTTTACAAAGGGATGGGAGGTAATTTCAACATGTACTGGTGTTAATCTGTGATTTTATTGCCAATTGAAATGGAAATGTCAATATTTTTTTCCCAGGAGAAAATTATAGGCTGTTTCTTAAGTTTTGTCATTTTCACAAGGACTCTGTAATATTCATAGGTGTTAGTTGTTGTTGTTGTTGTTGTTGTTTTTGTGTTTTTTTATCTCACACACACACACACACACACACACAACCATTGAAGTTTAGGCCCTAAATACAGTAAAGAAAAACAAATTATCAAAATAAAATACTGTAAAAACAGTATTATTGTGAAATACTATTACTATTTGAAATAAATGTTTTCCTTTAAATTTATTCCTGTCATGGTAAAGCTGAATTTTCAGCATCATTACTCCAGTCTTCAGTGTCACATGATCCTTCAGAAATCATTCTAATATGCTGATTTTGTGCTCAAGAAACATTTTTTCATTATCAGTGTAAAAAACAATTGCTTAATATTTTTCTTTTTCAGGATTGGTTGATAAATAGAAAGTTCACTTTTGATCAATTTAATGCATCCTTACTGTATAGAAGTGTTAATTTTTCTTCAAAAAGGAAGAAAGAAATCTTTTGCATCACAAGTTAATGATTTCAGCTACTTGATCTCATGACGAAAACGTACCTCTGGGAACTTTTTCGCAAGATGTGAAATATTTACCAATAAGTACATATCACTGCATTTTCCAACAGAAATGAACACTAGAGGTGGTAAAACATTGAGCACTTGTAATCGTTTTCGTACATAGTTATGATTATAGCTCCATATGTTTCGCTTTTTGAATGTAACAAGCTTGCTCGGTAGTTCAGCCGGCACGGAATTGGACTTTGAATCCTTGGGTATGGAATTGGATGCGGAATCCTTGGGTACAAGTCCCGTCAAAAACATGACTTATGATGAAAGAGCTGAAAGACGAGAGATCGAAAAACAAGCTAAAACTGCATGCTTGGGATTGCGTTTTTACATCACATTCGCTTTTGTTCATACTGTCAGGTAGGTTTAGGTGTAGTGCAGATGGTACCTCATTTTAAAACATCACAGAGCTGATGACACGTACAAAACCAACGTTACATAAAACATACCATATGTATGTTCATCTGTTCCGGGGAAAAAACTGAACACTCTTTTAGCGCCACTCAGTGGACATTTTACATTGAATATGTCACAAAACGTATATGGCGGTACGTATTCCGCGTCTTGCAAAAAATTTCCCACAGGTACATTTTCATCATGAGATCAGGTTGGATTTCAAGTATATCTAAATGTTAAAAACATAAGTGTACGGTTTCATGCAAATACTAATGAGATCACACTGGCACTTCTGTTACCGTCCCCTGCATGATAGTCATCCAAATGCATGAGTTTTATCACAGAGGAGCCTTACAAATTGTTCTTTTATGGATGTCACCCTGAGAAACAATTACCTTCTAAATAGGGCTTTATATGCTGTTGTTTGTTTACACTTTCCATGATTAAATATTTGAAGAAGTTTTTATTATTTCTTATTAACATATTTTACAGTTTTATTATTTAGTTTAAAACCAGTTTTATATAGCGGTCATTTTAGGCAGTGTAAGAACACCCTTACAAACTGTGTTTGATGATTTCGCCACTTGAAATGCCCTGCGTGGGGTGTTCAATAACCCGTTTGGATCTCAGCCAGTGAATGAGAGCGTAGAGAACATCTGGTGTGTGAGGAGATATCATAAAGCAACTACAGTTGCTCTTTTAATCACTTTCACTTAATAAAAGAGTGATGGTCTCCTGCAGGGTCGGGCCTCACACATCACAAATGGAATATTTGCACACACGCACACATGTCAGATAACTCCTTAACTCACCAGCAGGTCGCCGTCATTCTCAGCTAGCCCACCAACACTTTCTGTTTTCACTTCTCTGTTTCTGTTATAAACTCTCACAGCCCAGCCCATGCAGTGGATACTACACCTTAAAGATGTTTTGTCATTCATAGAATGTTTGCTTGTGTTTTTTTATACATATTAGCTACTAATAATTAATTATTTATAAATATATTTAAAAAATTACAAACATTTTTGTTTAAATATTCACAAAACTTTTAGGATCAGGATTGTTTTTTTTTTTGTTTTTTTTTTGTCTCTTAAGCTCACTAAGGCTGCATTTATTTGATCTAAAATGGTAACATTGAATCATGAGTGTAATATTACAATTTAAAAGAACTGAATTCTGTTTAATATATTTCAGAATGTAATTTATTCCTGTGACGAAAAGCTGAATTTTCAGCAGCCATTACTCCAGTCTTCAGTGTCACATGATCCTTCAGAAATCAGTGTTATTATCAGTGTTAAAAACAGTTAAAATGGCTTAATATTTTTGTAGAAACTGTGCTAAGAATTGCATTTATTGTACTTTAGTTAAAGAACAGGAATAAAACAATGTGTTTGCTGTAATAAAAGAATAGCATTTAGTTGAAATAGGTCTTTTGTAACATTATAAATGTCTTTACTGTCACTTTTGATCAATTTAATTCATAATGTACTGTCTAAAATAATTCTTATATCAAATAATATAATGTATATATATCGAAATAATATATCAAACTTTTTACAAGTGTGTGATAAAATATGAGCCATTACATTTTTATTGTTTTATTTCAAGCTTTAATTTTGTAAATTTATGCAAAAACTGTTTTTCTGATTTTTTCTGTTTTTCTTTGCAAAAGTTTCCAGTTTTGTTCCAGAAATGTTTCGAATGTCATTCCCACCACAGAATGTTATCAAACATTATTTGAGATTTTATAAAAATTAAATTTCTTGGTTGTAGAATATGAACAAGAAATATTTTTTCTTTACAGTGTACGGTTTTCCTCTGTGCATTTTAGCCTGGGCTTCAAAGAGACAGATGCAGTATGTTCTCTTAGTGTGCAAGTGCTTTAATGCTGCTCATTTTGGTCTTTGCACACACATACACTCGTCTAAACCCCTTCAACAACCTGCATAGAATGTCTGTATCGTGTGCGCTATCCTCTCAGACCCCCATTAGCCAGCCTCACAGTGTCTCTAGAAGAGGCCATCAACACAACAATGGATTCCACCAGTGCGTGAGTGAGATACAGGTAGAGATGTACCCAGCTAAGGCCCTCCAGCATTTCGTAGTCTTCATTTACACAGCTTTCAGCTTTAACAACTCACTCTTTCAGTCTCCTCTCCATCCTGGGTTTCTCATATCGCAGCATGGAAGATCAGACCAAAATACCCCTAGGACGGTTGTAATCTCAGAAAGACATTCAAAAGTTTTGTCTGAGACACTTTGTAAACAAGGTATCCTCACCTGTACCTTGACTCTTGGTCAATTTCTATATCGCTCAGAAAACCACGTCCCATCTAAATGGGCCGTCTTTTGCAACCAGAGTTTATGCAAATCATTTGAAGTCTGAATATGTGTGACTACATGATGATTGACATTTCTAATGTTGAACTGTTTGTGTTCTCTTCACAGCAACAGGAGCAGGACCCCACTAACTTGTACATCTCTAACCTCCCGGTTTCAATGGATGAACAAGAGCTGGAGAACATGCTGAAGCCCTTCGGACATGTCATCTCCACACGGATACTCCGAGATGCCAACGGGGTCAGCCGAGGGGTCGGCTTCGCCAGGTAACCTTGACATCCAACACTCTCTTTGGCCCATGCGAGACTAGCCGGAGCGTTTGTTCAAGAGGGCACCTATAAAAACATCCCTTAGTTTTTTTCTTTTCCTGCTTTTCTCCCCCTCTCTTGTGTGGCGTGTGTGGGGTGGGTTGGCTGGTTTTCAGGGTCACTGGCTGTGTAAGAGATCCCAGCAGAGGCTGTGTGTGTGTACGTGTGTGTACGAGTGTGCCAGCCAGGCAATTAGCCGTTCAGCTATGATTGGGTGAGCAGAGCTGAATGGGGCCGCACAGAGAAGAGGAGCCACTCCAGAGAGCACAGACTAAATCAAGACTCCCAGCAGCCCGAAACAAACACTATATAACACCCCTGCCACTCTTTATTTTCCCTCTTAAGCTCTCTCTTCCCCTCTCCTCTCATTCTCTAAATTAACATATAAGGATGTTTCTTCAATTACAGGAACTTTACCCCCAGTTTCACAGACAAGGCTTAAGCCTAGTCTCAGACGAAAATGTAAGTCTGAGCTGTTTCAACTGAAAGAAACTTGCACTGATTGATCTTAAAATATATCAGTCCCTTTGTTTTGTCTCAAGATGAACACCAGTAATGTTTTTTTCTAAGGCACATTTATCAAAATTACTTAAATGTCCTAATTGAACTATGGCCTAATCCTGGCTTAGTCAAAGACTTAGTTCACACTGCAGGTCTTAATGCTCAGATCGGATTTTTTGCTGAAATCCGATTTTTTTGCACTGTTGTTCACATTGTCATTTAAATGCGACTGCCATCAGTCTCGTGTGAACCGTATATGGCCCTGAAGTGACCCGCATGCGCAGAAGAAGACATGACGTCAGACGCAGCGCATTGTTTGCGGAAATAAAAATGGATGCTGCTCGTGTTAGTGTGTGTTTAGCAATTTTTAAGTTAATGTGCAATCGGAGCCTAAATAATGAAGTGATAAGAAGAAGAATATTAAGAAGAAGGAGAGCACGATTTCCTCCAGCGCAGAATTGTGACGTCTGTCGCATTTCAATGACGTAAAAATCGCATGTAATGCGACATGGCCGTTCAGACTGAAGTCGCATTGCAAAACATCGGATATGTATCAGATTTAGGACCACATATGAAAGTGGCCTGGGCCTTATTTGAAAAAAATCGGATTTGTAGTGTTCAGACTGTCATAAGAAAATCAGATATGGGTCACATTTGGGGGAAAAAAAGTCAGATTTGAGCCACTTTAGCCTGCAGTGTGAACTAAGCATAAGCCCTGTCTGTGAAACCAGGCCTTAGTGTCCCAGAGGTTAAAACTAATAGATTTCAACTTATTTTTGTTATATGAAGATCACATTCAAACTGGGACCTTTTTGTCATGCCTTCATCAATTATTTTGCCTCTTTTTAAATCAGATTTATGTATCATTATTTTACATTTTAATTGGTTTACCCTTGAACCTAGACACAGAATTTCAATCATAATAGAAAAAAAAATCCTGTATAAAATTATGAATTCTTGATTTAAAATAATATATAATTTTATATTGTTTAAAACAAAAATATAGTGAAATAAGCATAAATAATAATATATATATATATATATATATATATATATATATTTATTTATTTGTTTTTTGCCATCCGTCATAATTTTGGCCCTAATATAGTTTTGTCAAAAGTACTTGTTTACCAAAGAGACTAGACGTGTCAGTGAAGAGCAGGTTGATATGAAATATGAGACATATAATATGTGGAGAAAACAAAGAAAAATCAAGGTAAATATCACTTGTGAGCAGAATGTTGTTATTTTGCATAATTTCTAATCATGTTGTTGCTATACATTTATCAGTTTATTCAAAAGTGTTAAAATATTGTTTAACTGCGTATTTATTATGCATAAAATAGCTATGAGATCAGCCTCATAAAGGAATCAACCATTTCATTTCAACTGCATAATGTTATCCAACCTAATTAAAGCACATTATTTGAATTAAAACACATTATTTTAAATATGCAGGAAATTGCATTTGTTGATTTTGAAAAAAAAAAAAAAAAGAGAGACAGAACATTTCCTGTGATGAATGTATATCCACTGTTGGACATTGTTAGTAGACCAATTAAACTAGTGAAGATATGAAAAGTGTGTTTTAATAGAGTTCATTTTCTACAAGTCCACAGGGCCAAAAATGTCTGAAGAAACAGCCATAAAGCAAAGTTTTAAAAAGCTACTGCAGTCATGACCGATGACTTTAATTCTGATTGCCTCACGCTGTGTGTTTGTCTTCGCTTCTCTTTCTGTCACAGAATGGAGTCCACTGAGAAATGTGACGTGGTGATTCAACATTTCAACGGAAAGTTCCTCAAAACCCCACCAGGAGTACCAGGCAAGTGTCAACAACACAGTGTGTTCTAACAATATTGCGTCCTAACCAGGTGCAAAGTGATAAAGTGACAATCAACTTGACATTTTGTTGTCTATTTTCACAGCTCTGTCCACAGTAAAATCTCATTGCTCTGAAGTCCCTCTCCATATAGCTGTATATTAAAGGAATAGTTCAGCCAAAAATGACAGTTCTGTCATCACTTACTCACCCTCGTGTTGTTCCAAACCCATATGTTGTTGTGAGTAAATGACAGAAATCTCATTTTTTATGAACTGTCCTTTTAAATATTGAATATGCTTTGATTTGCTGATTTTGACATCAAAATGATGCCTGTATCGCTCACTGTGTCAAGCTTTAGATATATACTAAACCCCTAAGCTCAGTGTGATCCAAAGCTCTCGTGTGAGGAAGCACACGTCCCCCCATTTTGAGTCGCTCTGCTCATCAGCTTCATATGACAGGATCTGATTTATAGGTTGATTAAGGTTTAATTTAAGCCTGGTGTGCCTGAGGAAAACAGTTCCCAGAGGGCAGCAGAATGTACTGCGAATACTAGAGACAAACATTGATACTGAAGACAGCATTTAGAACACATTTAACTTACATTACGTGATGTATTTCAGAGTGAAAGAGAATATTAGTGAGATATGATGTAGGGCGAGACTTGATTTTATCTATACTATACGCATTAAACTGGATTGGAAAAAGTGTTATTAGATTTCACTAATAGATTTTTCTTTTGAAGGAAAATTCTGATTACAATCTTAATTGACGGCATTTGTGGCATAATGCTGATTACAACAAAAATCAATTTCCACTCTCCTTTTCTTAAAAAAATGAAAATCTAAGTTACAGCATACACTGCCGTTCAAAAGTTTGGGATCCGTAAGATTTTTAATGTTTGTTAATGGAGTCTCTTATGCTCATCAAGGCTGTATTTATTTGATCAAAAATACAAAAAAAAACAAAAAAAAAACAGTAATATTGTGAAATATTATTGCAATTTCTAATATTGGTTTCCTATTTTAATATACTTTAAATACATTTTATTTTTGTGACGCAGTGCTGAATTTTTATCAGCCATTACTCCAGTCTTCAGTGTCACATGATCCTTCTAATATGCTGATTTATTATCAGTGTTGAAACTGTTGTGCTGCTTAATATTTTTTTGGAACCTGTGATACATTTTTCTTTGATTCTTTGGTGAATAAAAAGTTAAAAAGAACAGCATTTATTCAAAATAGAAATCTTCTCTGACAATGTAAGACTTTACGATTATCACTTGTTATCCATTTAACACGTCCTTGCTGAATAAAAGTATTCATTTCTTTAAAAAAAAAAGAAAGAAATTTACTGACCCCCACACTTTTGAATAGTAGTGTATATTGTAACACAAAATTTCTATTTTGAATAAATATCGTCCTTTTTAACTTTTTATTTATCAAAGAATCCCGAAAAATGTATCACAGGTCCCAAAAAATATTAAGCAGCACAACTGTTTCCAACATTGATTATAAATCAGCATATTAGAATGATTTCTCATGGATCATGTGACACTGAAGATGCTGAAAATACAGCTTTGCTTCACAGGAATAAATTCTGTTTTAAAGTATATTAAAATAGAAAACTGTTGTTGAAATTGCAATGATATTTCACAAAATTACTCCTACTGTACATTTTCTGTATTTTTGATCAAATAGATACAGCATCATCAAATAGATGAGCATAAGAAACTTATTTAAAAACATTAAAAATCTTACTGATCCTTTTGAACGGCAGTGTAAGTGATATAATATACAATATAAGTATAGCCACAAGACATAAACCATATAAATGTTTACATGATTTTGAGATGAAAAATTTGTTTACCAACCATTTCAATCCAATCCAATTTTGTTGCCATGAAAACATAATGTCTTAAACAATAAAACGAATGTAAAAATGATTTAAACAGCTCACATAATACAAGTTTTAGCAGATGATTTAATATAAGTGCATTTGTAAAACTAAAACATTTCTGCTTTATATCCTCCAAAAATTGGTCCATTCACTTCCACTGTAAGTGTACTTTCACTGTAATTCCATTTTTGCTTATTTTTAAGGAAAATGGTGGGAAATAATTCAAAATGACTTCCCGTGGTCATCAGCATTATGCTGATTGAGCTTAACTTGTATTGAACTCAGAATATTCTTTTAAAGTATCAAATCATCAGCAGTCATGCTCAAAAAAAAAAACATATTTATTAAGAAAGTAAATTCTGTCGCCTTTAACAGCGACAGACTTGCACCCAAATGTGATACAGTGTTATTTAATGGTGTAGTTTTGCAAAGCTCAGGGTATTTTCCTCAGTAATGTGCTTGGTGTTTGTTCCCCTGCTGTTGCAGAGCTTTCTTGTTTCCCTTAGAGAGAAAAAAGACAAGCAAAGGCAACAGAAACTGAGCTGGAGAGGTTAGGGTGGATGAGAGAGAGAGAGAATATGCGATTCCTGTTGGATGCAGTAGGTGTGTGTGTGCATCTGTCTGTTTTCTGTTTGAAGGAGGCATAGGCAGAGGGCTTGGGGGGGTGTAAAATCAACTGACAAGACGGAGAGAGAGAATAGGAAGAGAAAGATTGGAGAGGGCAGCCTGCAACTCTGGCAGTTGCTGTGTGATTTGTGGGGTGTAGCGTGCAGCTCGGTGTCAGACCCAAAGACAGAGGGATGATGGATGACTTCATCTATACCTCTCTCTCTTTTAAAGTCTCGCTCTCTCTTTTCGGTACTAACAGACTCCTGGCCAACTCAGTTTTGTCTTTACCTTTACACCTTGTCTTAACCTGGTGCGACACGATAAGGTAACAAGTGATAAAAATGTCTTCCATGTAAATCTCACTTTTTTTTAGTCACTTGGCTTTTATTTCTGTGTTTTTCTGGCCTCGTCTACACTGAAATCTCATTCGTCTGAATGAAATATAAAAAAATTTACATTATTTTAATATGGACTACCATTCAGAAACTTGGGGTCAGTAAGATTTTTTAATGTTTTTGAAAGAAGTTTTTTTTCTGCATTTACATATACAGTAATATTGTGAAATATTATTACAGTTTAAGATAACTGTTTTCTATTTGAATATATTTTAAAGTGTAACTTATTCCGGTAATGCAAAGCTGAATTTTAAGCAGCCATGACTCCAGTCTTCAGTGTCACATGATCCTTCAGAAATCATTCTGTTATGATGATTTGGTGCTTATTATTGTCAATGTTAAAAATAGTTGTGCTGCTTAATATTTTTGTGGAAACTGTGATACTTTTTTGGGGATTTATATAAAGTTCAAAAGAACAACATTTATTTGAAATAGAAATATTTTGTAATATTACAAATGCAGAGGTGGAAAGTAACGAATTACATTTACTCGCGTTACTGTAATTGAGTAGCTTTTTGTGTACTTCTACTTTTTAAAGTAAGTTTTAAAAACTGTAATTTTACTTTTACCTAAGTATATTTCGTTTGAAGTATTGTACTTCACTACATTTTAAAACACATTAATTACTGAGTAAAAAAAAAACATCACTCCCTGGAAACTACTGCAGTAAATAATGGGCAGGAGAACAAACTGGCGCTAAAATCACAAGAAAGATGCAGATGGACAAGACAGGGGTTATGGTGCCGACCCAGCTGAAAACGAAACCCCGTCATAATTGAAGTGAATCCCTGGCCATATTTATGCTCTATTATGCAGTGTAAGCTGTGTTTGCCTAGGGAGACCAAACTAGCAGCTTATAAAATCTCAACATCAACCCTTCGTAAGCATGTAGACTGAGGTAAGGTAAATACTTACATCATTGCATTGGTGGTTAAAATGAAGCTTTGACAATTTAGCAAAAGGTTTTGCACAAATTTGCCAAAAAGACAGTGGTGCAGGGTGTGCGATATATAGCCTATCGTCTGCGATAATATCGTAATTGTTGTTTTAACGATGTGTGATTTGACATTATCAGTATTTTGCAAGAACCAAATAAAACACTCCTACAGAGTGCCGTGAAGTCTAGTAGATTAGACTAGTGTGCGCGCACATTTAGACTGCGTTCTTTCACTGCGTGATTCAGTCTGTTAAAATGCATTTAGAATTAGCACAAAATTGAAGATATAGGGGCAGAAAATTTATATATTTATATAATTTCATATAGTAAATCAATATCACACGAAGAGTGCTGTTTTTTCTCCAAAAGGTCAGCATGATTACATATAGCTTTATTTATTTGTTTATTGAACTGTTGTAAAAAAAATAAATAAATAAAAATAAATAAGAAGTTAATTAAGAGACTTGCGTATTAGACACCATATTGCCGGTTTTTGCTCTATTTCAACAACAAAAATAATTCCAAAAACAGCCACCATAGCACAGTTTTGCATCTCTGAGCAATGATGGTGTTTCCTTGCTGAAAGAATCAACCGTTTAAATGATTCGGTTCAGTCGCAGTGACTCACTTATTAACACTGACTTTCTGAAGCCTACTGTCGGTTTTCGTTTCACATTTAAAATATCTTTAGTTTTTTCTAATTTCAGATATGAGTTTTCAACATTTTTTGTCTTATATATTAAAACATTACTTCTGCATTTGTAACTGCAGGTTAAATGCATTCATGTCCTGCATTAAACAGTGTGTAAATACATCTAAATGCCGCTTCAGATGAAGCTTCTGTGTTTCCTCTGCATTGCAAAGATGAATTGTGTTGATACTGATTTAATTTGCCTGGTAACAGCCCAAATGACTTATTATTCTAAATAACTGATTCCTTTAATTAAAAACAACTAGTTTGAGATTTATAGGCCTATCCCAGGGTGTCAAACTCAGTTCCTGGAGTTTAGTTCCAACCCTGCTCCAACACACATAGCATGTAGTTTTCAAATAAGCCTAAATGATTAGATTAACTGGATCAGATGTGTTTAATTAGGGTTATATCTAAACTTGCAGGGCTGTGGCCCTCCAGGAACTGAGTTTGACACCCTTGGCCTATCCCATTTTTTACCTCCCTCCCACTGTTAAAATGTAACTAAGTAATTTTTACTCGGAGTAAATTTTAAATGAGCTACTTTTTACTTTTACTTGATTAGATTTTTAGACTGGTACTTTTACTTGTACTTAAGTAAAATTTCATTAATATAATGGTACTTTTACTAGAATATTTTCGTACTCTTTCCACCTCTGTACAAATGTCTTTATCTGTCACTTTTCTGGTCACGTAATTGAATTGAATTGAATTTAATAAAAATATTTATTTATTTCAAAACAGAATGGAAAAAATCTTACTGAAGCCAAACTTTTAAATGGTAGTGTATTTTAAATGTCAAACATGGCATTTTTGCTGTCAGTATGGATAAACAAGATTGATTCTTGAGGGAACAGTTCATTCAAAAATGAATATACAGTCATTGCTTACTAATAAAACTCATGACTTTCATATGACTTTCTTTCTTCCTTGAAACACAAAAAAAGAAATTCAGGAGACTGTACTCAGTAATTTTAGTGAGTTGAACTAAAGAATAACTCAACAGACAATCAAACTATGCTTCAAAAAGATTCTACTCAAAAGAATGACTCAATCGCAAATTAGATATCACTATGCCCCTTATTAAACACACTAAGAGACTTAAAGTTCACCCAAAAATGACAATTTTGTCATCATTTACTCACCCTCGTGTCGTTCCAACCCCGTATGAGTTTCTTTCTTATGTTGAACATAAAAGAAGATGTTTTGAAGAATGTTGGTAATCAAACAGTTGATGGTCCCCATAGTATTTCTTTCCCTATTATGGAAGTCAATGGGGACCAACAACTGTTTGGTTTTTCAAAATTCTTCAAAATATCTTCTTTTGTGTTCAACATAAGAAAGAAACTTACACAGATTTGGAATGACATTCATTTTGGCGTGAACTATTCCTTTAAATTTAATTGTTTTTCCAAAATAAAACAATCTTATGGCTCTATAAGACTTAAAATATAGTGTACAAGTCACATGGACCATTTTGATCCCTATCCACTGTATAGAAAAAAGCAGTATGAACATTCTTTAAACTAGGTGTGCGCCGATTCGAAATTCAGTATCGGTATCGCTCCGATATTGGCATTTTCTGCCGGATTGAGGTATCGGTCAGACGAGACCGATCCAATTCAGATATTGTGCTTATTCTATTGTGTTGTTGTTAAGCCCCACAAAAGCCCCAAACACATTATAGAACACCATAAAGTTTCTGTGCAGTATATTTCAAGTGCTCTGAATCCGTTAGTTTAATGTGAGGTACAGATGAAAATTTAAGTCAAGTTCACGTAAACACTTCTCTCCGCCGCAGTTGTGTCTGTCTGTCATCCCCCACTCAGCGTTCAAACTGCGTGTCGCGTTCGGTTACGAGTCAAGACGATAAAACGCTCTACAAGATTATTAAATGTTCCTAATATTATACTTGATCTGTAAATAAAGATAAATGGTTTTGCATAAAAGGACTTTATCTTGCAGGACTTTATCTTCTTGCTGTTTTCAAAATCGTGTTACTTTCTACCGGGTGTCTGTTAGATCACAACACTGGACTAGAGAGCACTATGTTCTTAATGAGCACAGTAACTGAAATTTAAAACTGTTAAAAGAAAAGGCTTAATAAACTGTCGCACAGATTTAATACACTATGCATTAATATCTTCACTTTGTGCTTTGAACTTTTTCTATGAGGAGTGCTGCGCACTGTGACTCTGTGCTGCTTCAAGCGCAGCATTCTGCACACAGAATGCGCATAAGCGCTTTGTGCCGCTCTGTATTTGGAGCCTTTATCATTATACTTTTGCACAATGAAAGATTATTAATAGTCTTTCTTGTTCGTCTTATCTATCATATGTATCTGCCTCATTACTGTGCTATACATTTAAAAAAAAAAAAATTATTTTACAGTATATATATTTATATATAAATATATTGTTTGTCATGAATATATTTTACAACAATACAAAGATCAATGTATATCATTTTACCAGGTTTAGTCCTACACTTATTCACTTTTATTTGTTCCCCATAATGTTGTTTTTTTTTTAGTAACTTTCCTGCTGAAAAAAAAAAAAACAATAGACACCATCACAAAATGTGTAATGATTCTGCTGGTTATAATGGGACTTGTATCGGTTTTAATGGAAACTGTAAAGGACCCTGTGGGTCTCTACTGGTAACTGATCACCTTGGTGGCTTGTTAAAACCAATAAATCCTAATGGAATATGTCCCAAAACACACTACAGAAAACCATTTTTAATGGTTTTAATGGTTAAAAGTTGATGGTTTGTAATGTTTGTAAGGGTATTTATAGTGGAAACCATTAGAATTTTCTGTGATGGTTCTTTTGTTTTTTTACAGCAGTGTTTTGCTACTGAATTATCCACTAACCTAGTTCATAATAGTATTTTTGTCATAGATTACAATATGCATTCATTCGTTGTTTTTCTTTACAATAAAGCTGTCTATGTTTAGTAGATTTTGTGCAACACAAAAAAGTCATGATCAGGTCAACACACATTGAGGTATAAAAATTCAACACTGATTTAAAAAAAACAACTGCCCTGGTATCGGATCGATATCGGTATCGGCAGATACTCCGAATTTTTGGTATCGGATCGGGATCGGTTCTGAAAAAGTGGTATCGAGCCACCCCTACTTTAAACCTTCTCTTTTTGTGTTCCATGAAAGGCTTGGTTTGGAGCAACACAGGTGAGAGTAAATTGACTGAAATTTCATTTTTGGGTGAAATATCCCTTTAAAAAGCCATTTTGAAAAAGAAAAAGCTTCTTCTGAGAAATGAAAGGCAGAGAGTGAGAATGAGGTGATATTGTACACTCTAAAGTCAGGAACATTGCTACAGTCTTAGCCAGCCTTCTGATAATGCATTCAGCCTTGAAAAGGAGCCATGCATGTATTGATATCCAGGTTTAAAGCTCAAAAATAGCGCCTCTTCGATTTTATCTCCCTCCCCTCCTCTTTTCCATCTTTCTATCTCTCTCTCTCTGTACTTACTATGTAGTAAGTGGATCATACGAGCTTGTGGAATAACTGTGTTTTGCACGAGTGGTTCCTCTCGAAACTTGCTGTGAACTGAAGATTCTCTCAAACAGGTGTAGGGTTATTAAAACATCAGACATAAAAGAGATCAAATCTGCAGTATGCTTTTACAGAAAAGTGTTATAACCTTCATCGCACCTATTCTTCTTTTTACACAGACTGATTGTTGAAATTTCTATGCATGTGTTTTATTTGATAACAAAAAGAAAGAACCTCCTTGTTTGTCTCTTAAAGGGATAGTTCACCCTAAAATAAGACCTCTTTCATCATGTACTCACCCTTATGTTGTTCCAAACCCGTATGCCTTTCATGAAGCGCTTGCTCTGTCGTTCTCCTCTTGTCTCTATCTGCTGTAGGTGTGTGTTTGCTCGCGTGTTGTCCTGATCCAGCTTACTCAGGCTTTTCTAACAGGCCACGACGGGGCCATCAGGCCTGCATGCTCTCATAATTACACAGGCTCTTAGGCAACATGCTGATGCTGGGGTAGATAATGATGACGACCGTGTAACGCCGTGACCCCTCCATCACGCACGAGCTCATGGGACGTCCAGTGCTCCTTCCGTTCTGCTGATCGTTTCTACATGCCCAGCTCAAACCTGTAAGCTCTGTCAGATCTTGGAGTGCGTTTCAGGCAATTTGGCTGGGATCCTGATCTCGACCTTAATCCGTTTATTTTTTTTCTCCCTCCCTTCTTCTCTCCGTCTCACCCTATTCATGAGCAAAGTGGCCTGAGGGAAGTCTTAATGGTGTGGGTTTGGGAATCACGGCACGGATTTGCTGCCATAACGCTACACACACACATATGCATTCATTCTGGAACGTTTTAGCTGATGGTAATTGAAGAAAGAGAAAAAGGTTTAAATACAAGCACATATTTCTTATTTACTGTGACACAAGAAAGAAGCACTACTCTACACAAAACTGAAAAATAACTAATTGAAAGGGGAATGGGTATATGTAGCAAGGGGTCAAGGTCTGGCTGGTTAGTTTGGCCCTGTGAGCCCCTGCTGGTGGATGCCGTAACTACACAATCTTGCTCCAAAAAGCATTTTCTTTCTTTTTTTTCAGCAGCTGTGTATTGTGACATATACGTATGTGACGTATTGTGTATTGTCACAATACAAATATAGAAACAACTTATATGTCACTAATATTTCAGCATATTATAGTAAATGTTTCAACAGTTCCATATTTGTTTCAAAAGGCTTTTGAAACCATGAAATGAGCTGTTTCTTCCTGTCTGCTGCTCTTGACATCACAATTCAGGATAGTTTGCTAGTGAAGGGCTTGGAATTGTTCATGTGTTGCCATCAATTTATTTTCATGTATTGTTTAGTGTTTTTTATTTATTTAAAATATATAAACACATTTCAGTTTATTTTTAAAAATCTATTTTATTTATTTATTTACATTATTACATTTATTTATTTATTTATGTACAAATGAGAAATATAACAAGCAATACATCTCATTTAACTCATTTTTGACCTGTAGTTAAAATGAATCAAATGTTATTTTTTAATAAAAAATTATTACATTATTACTTTTTAATTAATTTCCTATTATTATTTCCTCTCGCTCTTCCTTCGGCTTGCTCCCTTTTATCAGGGGTCACCACAGCAGAGTGATCCGCACAACCGATTTGGCACATTTTACGCCGGATGCCCTTCCTGCCGCAAGCCAGCCCTGAGAGTGCACTAACTCGTGCAACCCCAGTGCTGGGACACACTCACCCACTCATTCACATACACACTCACTCACTATGGCCTATTATTATTTCCTATTATTTGATTTTATTTTCAAGAAACATTTCTTATTATTATCAGTGTTACATTTTGTGCTGGTATATTTATTTATTTATTTATTTATTTATTTGAAAACCATGATAATTTTCGGGATTCTTTGATGAACAGAAAGTTCAAAAAGAACAGCATTTATTTGAAATAGAAATCATTTTATTTTATTTTATTTTACTTTACTTTACACAGACAGATTGTTGGGTAGGGTCTTGTGTATGTGTTTTCTCACAGGCTGATCAGTCAAGTGACTTGTTAAATTGCTGTGTATGTGTGTTAACTGTGACTGAGGGAAAAGTGGGCCTGTACTGAAGTGCTTACAACCCCACTGACAGAGAGACTGTGAAAGAGAGAGTACTTACACCGCACTGTCTGTGCTGATGGAAGGGGAGGCTAAATTATAGGACCTGTCAGTGTGTGAGAGGCCAGGCTGATGTGTGTATTCATGTGAGTGTGTATGTGTGTGTGTGTGTGTGTGACATTGGGGTGACCCATCAAATTTGGTTCCATTCAACTCACTAATACCTGCGAGACTGGGAAATCAAGCTGCCATGGAGTGATACACTCTCTGAGGATTTATTTGCTTGCAGAGTTGAATGGGGCATGTGTGTCAGCGGTGAGCCCAGAAATCTCTAAGGGAGAGACCTAGTTGAAAATTCAGAATAGATAAATAAATAAACATCTTTAAATATATTTATTTTAAAATAAAAATTTTTTTAATTATTATTTTTTTTTACATTTTATTATTATTATTATTATTATTATTATTATTATTTTTTTTTTTTTTTTTTGAAGATGCTCTTTTGCAGCCAGATGGTGTAGTTACGAAATCTACCAGCAGGGGCCAAAACCACTAGACAACCATATTGTTTCACAGTTTGAAAGTATTCTTAATCTATTACAAAGCGCTCTGTCTGTTTACATACCACACACATACGAAATGAAATGTAAGATATCACTCCCCCTTTCAAGATGAATCTGCCAGTAATCTGATGATCTGGTGTGACATGTTATTTTTGGACTGTTTTGGGTTCAGTTCTTGCAGTGTTTGTGTTCCAGTGGTGAGGTCATACTGGAGGGGTCTCAGGTAAGGGTTTGGTGGGCCGGCGCTGAGACGTGGAGGGATCTGGAACATTCTGATGTATTAATGAGCGCTGAGCTGGCTTCTGACTGACGTCTTATGTTTGGATAGTTTGTGCTTCAGACAAGGCGCTCACACGCTATGCGTGGGGAAGAGAAAAAGAGAGAGAGAGAGAGAGAGAAAGAGAGAGAGAGAGAGAGAGAAATTCTATAAAGGACGTGCTAATGAAGCTGTTTATTTTCCCTGGACCTACTAGCGAACATAATGGGCGCTGGCGCATATCGTTCTCTCACATTCTCTATGTGCCTCTTTCTCTCTGTCTCCTTTCTTTCTTCTCTTTTACTGTATGTGTTCTCTCGCTCTCTATATTTAGTGCCACTTGCTAAGGCATGCATTGCTATTATTTTTGCTCATACTTTGTGTTGGATAATTCTCAAAATATGGTGACACTCTTTTTTTATGTTATGTTTGTTTTACGTTTATGCTCATTGTTATTATTTTATTTTGTTGTACAGCACTTAAGGCAACCTCTGTTGTATTGAAATGTGCTTTATAAATAATAAATACATATTTATTAATCAATTTTATTAATTAATTAGTTTTATAATAAAAACTTATATATTTTGCTTTTTATTTAAATTTTTATAATTATTTAATTATGTATGCTTAGTAAATACAATAAAATTCGAACATTTGAAATTTTTTTACATGTTTTTGAAAGAAATCTATTAAGCTCACTAAGGCTGCATTTATTTGATAAAAAAGTAATATTGTGAAATATTTAAATTAACTGTTTTCTGTTTGAATATATTTTAAAATGTAATTTATTCCTGTGATGGCAAAGCTGAATTTTCAGCATCATTACTGTAGTCTTCAGTGTCACATGATCCTTCAGAAATCATTCTAATATGCTGATTTGCAGCTTGAGAAACATTTCTTATTATTATCAATGTTAATTTTTTATTTATTTTTTTTTTTTTTTGTGGAAATCATCATAATAACAGTATATTTGAAATATATATAATTTTAGTAGTAGTGTCATTTACTGTAAAATGTACAGAACAATGTTGTGCCAAACCATTTAATGTACAGTATAATAAAAGATTAAGATCTATAATCATCCCTTTATGTGGATTTCTTGAATATTTAATTTATTAATGACTAAAACCTCAATGAACATTTTTTCACCATATTTTAAGATTACTTTGACGATAAAATTGGTGGGAAAAATCTCAGACTTACATTGCTTACACCCTTGCAGCTGCATAGCAAAACCCAATCAACACTGGTGGTGAGTTCTGTACAAGCAAGCAGCACTCATATTTTCTACTAAAACTGTAAATGTGTCATTTCTTGTCTCTCACATTTTCCCAAAAACTTCATTTGTGCACTTCATGTTCTAAAACTGCTCCATTTCCAGTTCTCTGCTCTTCACTTCCCCAAAACTCACTCAGTCTTTCCTTTCCTTTTCCCATAACCTTTGAATAAGCATGAACCTGTCTATTTTTCTCTGCAGGGACGCAACAAGCATCATAGTGTACAAAAGGTGTTTAGATTCGGCTGTAGTCTTTAGAGAGAATGGCAGTGGTTAATGTGGTGGAGGGCAGTGTGAACACCCCACACTCTCTGCATTGAGGCCTGCTCTGCGGAGCTGAACACTAAGTCAGATGGATGGCTTTTACAACGCTCGTAAACATGCAAACATGACGCCCGTAACCTCGGAAACAGGAAATGCTACAGGCTCTCATGATTCCTCCAGTGTCCCATCATGCCAGCATGTGCATTTAAATCTTTGTCATGTTTTTGAGTGAGAGGAGAGAATACTGGGTCCTAAAGCTGAACTAACATACACGTAGTAAATAATTCACATTTCTTCAAAAAAAAAAATAAATAAATAAATAAATAAATATAAGAGCTGCACAATTAATGGAGTAAAAAAGTATGGTTATGGCTGCCGTGATTTGATATTCAGTGAGCTCGTTCTGAGCTGCAGGTCTCATGATACTGTGTAAACTTGCATTGACAGCTTTTTTGATCATAACAAGATGGGAGCATTCTATTATTGACACTTTGCTTGCTTTCGGTATATAATTTATTCAAAATCTGATAACAGGTTTTTTTATTCTGCTAAGAGGGCCAGGGAAAAGTTGACTCTTTAGGCACTGTCTGGATTTATTGATGTGTAAAACAGCACAGCATTCATTTATGAA
This sequence comes from Spinibarbus caldwelli, assembly GCA_039654775.1. Lineage (NCBI taxonomy): Eukaryota > Metazoa > Chordata > Actinopteri > Cypriniformes > Cyprinidae > Spinibarbus > Spinibarbus caldwelli. The sequence goes on along the minus strand of CM077227.1, from coordinate 27,304,185 downwards.
TGTGAATATTTCGCCTACATATAAAATGAAGGACATTCATTTTGTCTGAAGGACATTGTTTCCACAAAGATTAAATTTTTAATGTAAATTCTATTCATCAAAATTAAAAATTAATCATTACATTATCAAAAGAATTTATTTATTTATTTCATAATCCTGAAGCCCTATTCATAATGCATAGTTGGGTCTAAAAGTTTAAGATCATTAGTAAAAATATTTCTATTCTATTTTATTTTTTTATTATTATTACAAATTATATTATCAGCATAATGTCACTGAAACCAAGAATCTGTACAAATAAATGCACAGTGTGTCACAAATTTGCTTATTTGATTGGTGCCCTAGAAATAGTGCAAAATCTTTATTTTATATTCATCTTTATTTCTTTATTTCACATTCATTTACACTCTTGTTACATTTTTCTAAATCATAAAACACGTTCATGCCCAAATGCCCTGTTTGGCCCAGTTTTGCCCTTTGACCCACGACTCACAGTCAATCATGGTTATGTGGCTGACATTAGATCCATGTGGAAAATGCTTCTAGTTCTCTCTCACACACATACACATGCACACGTGTGCACCTGGTAACCGGGTCTCTAAGCGCAGGTGTGGTAAAGGGATCAGGTGTTTTGGAAAACAGCTTGAATATGTGTTAGTGGTTGAGGTGTGAAAATAATATCTTCAGTGGAGCTGCTATAAAGGTCTTGGCTTGTTGCTTATGGCTTAACAGAGTGAAAATTATTCATATTTTTACACTTACTTGCATGTGAAAGATTTATTCACGTTTGGATTTTCATGCCTTGCATTGCATATGAATTGCATGAAAATATGCACATACGTGTAGTCAGAAAAAAAGGAATGTTCTTGGCTAATAAGTTAAACGCTGACTGAATAAACAATTGACTTTCATCACAATACAAAGTGACAGTAGAATTAGCATGAAATTACCTGCATTTGGCGTTCATGCATCCAGTTTGGATGAAGCTTTTGAGCATCGTATCAACATGTGAACAGCTTGACCATCAGTCAAAGAGCCATGTGCCAGCGTGAACATCAAATCGGATGCCCAGTTCTTAACAAATCAATAAATCTGAAGCTAATATCATCAGTAAAATAAGGTGACATGCCCAGCGGAAAGTGTGTGGAGCCTCTGTCATTTCACACCAGCGCTATCTGGAGAATCCCCCAAACCAAATTTTCTAAACCGCATTATATTTTGATTTATTCGTGCTTTGTTCGTCCTCGATGGTGTCGTGATTGATTTAGCACTGTTCTGACACAAACAAAGCCGGGCCCAGATAATCGCGTTTACACAAGATAGAATTCTAATGAGGGGGAGAAATGATCTTTCAGTGAAATCTATCTGATCTGGGGCGTTCTCTAATAGCTCTGTATGCCTCTGACCCAAGAGAGGACAGCAGTCAGCCCCACGATGGGCTAGTGATTTCAGCCGAGAGCCCATTAGGAAGCAATATTGCATGTATTTTTTTCCTTCTTCTTCTTTATCAAGCGTTCATTAGGGCTGCTGGGATGAGTCATGCATATCCAAATCAAACAAATTTGATTTCATACGCACACACACAGGCAGAAATGCAAGCAAATGCTTTTCAATTATCTAATATGAGGGAAACATTTTCCTGTGTTTTTAACCAGCAAACATGGGGGAGTGGGTTATCTGCGTGTGCTGTCTGTATGTATCATACGATAAATTACTGCTACATAAGCATCTTTTTTCAACAAAGTTCTGTGTACCACCTGCTTTCCACGAGTGCTAATAGTTAATTGCGGCAGGCAAATAGTGCTGACTTTTGTGAATAAATCTATTACGTGCCTGATTTTACAGTGCATCTGAAGTCTAAAAAACCCCTGAGACGTTTGCAAAAGACTTTTATATGCGCATGAGACACTTTCGCGTGAGAACAGGCAAACTAGATATTTTTTCTTTTAGTTTTTTTTCCCCTTAAATTAATAAAAAGAGATAAGACATTTGTAATGTTACAAAAGATTCCTATTTCTAATAAATGTTGTTCTTTTGAACTGTCTATTCTGAATTCTGATAAAAAAGCACAGTTTCAAAAAAATATATTATGCAGCACAGCTGTTTTTAACATTGATGATAATAAGAAATGATTCTTCAGCACCAAATCAGAATATTAGAATGATTTCTGAAGGATCATGTGATACTGAAGATGGGAAAAATGGCTGCTGAAAATTCAGCTTTGCCATCACAGGAATAAATTACATTTAAAATATATGCAAATAAAAACAGTCTATTTAGATTGTTATAATATTTAACAATATTACAGTTTTTACTGTATTTTTGATCAAATAAACGCAGCCTTAATGAGCATAAAAGACTCAAAAACATATATTATTTTAAAATAAAATATTACAGACTCCAAGTTTAATTAAAAAAGTAAAATAATATATAATAAATATGTAATTATTTTATTATCAAATTAAATAATTAAATTATTACTTTCAAACAAGATTCTGTCAAGTAAACATTCAGTTTCTCTATTTTCAGTTTCTGTCCATCGAGATGTCATTTGCATAGAAAGTCTTTCTGCTAAAAAAAAAAAAAAAAAAAAGTTGCATAATTTAAAGTCAAAAAGTCAAGTCAAAATTTATTTCTATAGCATCTTTAAATGCAACAGAGTTGCGCCAAAGTGCTGTACAACAAATACAAATGTAATACAGCAAATACAGTATATAAAAAGGCATAAAATACAGACAACAAAGTTCTGTACAAATACAAATGTAATACAGCAAATACAGTATATAAAAAGGCATAAAATACAGACAACAAAGTGCTGTACAACAAATACAAATATAATACAGCAAAAACAGTATATAAAAAGGCATAAAATAGTAACATTAAAAAATTAAATAAATAAATAATTGAATCTAAGCCAAATTGGGAACAGTTAACCAAACTGGCTAACAAAACTGGCATTATTCAAAAGCCAGGGAGAACAAATAAGATTTGAGAGCAGACTTAAAACTAGCTAATGAAGGAGCGAGTCTCACATTTACAGGCAAACTATTCCAAAGTTTCGGGGCTGCAGCTGAAAAAGCCCGGCCACCCTTGGTTTTACAGCAACAACGTGGGACCGTTAAGAGAAACTGCATATTATGCAGCTATATACTGGTGCAGACTGTCCATGCGTAAACTGGATTGCGAGTGGTTACTTTTTTTTGTGCTGAAGTACTGCACACAAAAGTGGTGCAACTGTTTAGTGAATTCACCTCACAGAGAGACAACGTAATGTTATTTTCTGTTTTCATGAGGCGAGTACATTCCTTCTAAATGAAACATGAACTTCAACCTTTAAATGAGCATGCGGTGAACTGGCTCCTGACCTTGCATTCTGAAATGTTTTATTAGAGAACCGAGACATAGTCTGTCTCCCTCTCTCTCTCCAGTGACTTGCTCTCAGGACGGGCTTGCAGAGCAGCATCCACCAAACCAAAGTCAGACAGGCCCATTAAAAGCCAGGAAGTGGGGAGGCTAAGCTGATTATGCAATGTTTGTATTCTACTCAGTGCGCGTCTCTCTCTCTCTCTCTCTCGCTGTCTGTCTTCCTGAATTGTCTCTTTCCTCCCGTTCTCTTTCCATTGAGGGGAGATGTCAAACAGGCCAGTGATATTTACCCGCTTTAGCCCAAACAAACAAACCAGTGCTCAGAGTAAACTGCTCTCCCAGCACTGATCCAAGATCAGGGCATCACACTGGGAAGCGGTTGTTTCACATTTTATTCGTTGTCATTACTATTAGTATTAGCATGAAGGTTAAAAAGAATGCATTACGTTTGTAACCTGTTAGAAAATACTGCAGGTTGTCTTAATTCCTCAAGTATCCTATTATGTATTTTTTTTTTTTACATAATGGGGCACATGTATTAAAGATATGTCTAATGTTACAAAAGATTTCTATTTTAAATAAATGCTGTTCGTTTCAACGTTCTGTTCATCATAGAATCTTGGATCATGGATTGTGCAAACATATTAAGAAGATATTAAGATTTTAAATGTTTCCTGAGCATATTAGAATGATTTCTGAAGGATCATGTGACACTGAAGACTGAAATCATAGCTGCTGAAAATTCAGCTTTGCCTGCATAGGGATAAATTACATTTTAAAACACATTAACACAGTAAATAGTCATTTTAAATTGAAAAAAGATAGTTCACAATATTACTGTTTTTACTTTATTTTTGACCAAATAAATGCAGCTTTGGTGAGCATAAAAGACTTCTTTCAAAAACATAAAGAAAATCGCTTTGACTCTAAACATTTGAATGGTAGTGTACATAACTTCATAACAACAATAAAAAAAACAATAACAATTTTAATGAAATATCATCAAATGCAATGCATCACACAGAGATCTCTGTTTTTTTTCCGCTGTAGTTTTTTTCTTACAAGCTTTCTTATAAATGTTAAAAATATTTTACTGTAACCATACATTTGTTGTCTTTTGTGTCATATTTTCACCATAAATTATAAGAAAATTTTAAATTCATGATGTGTTACATAATTTTTACATTATTTCACAATAAAATTGCATTTATTGTTTTGTTACATTTAGTAATATAGCTTTTCTCTTACAGTTAACCAATTTCCATGTTTTACTGTAGTATTTTTACATTCTTTTTGCTTTCAAATTTCAAATCTTTTTTTTTTATTCAGTGTCGCATGTGTCTTAAACATGAATGAATTCTTTCTTTCCATGTCTGTTTTGTTTGAAACATTATTAGAGTTAGATTTCATTGAAAGTGGGAGAGCAATGAGGAGCCAGAATTTCATTCTGTGCTCAAACCTTCTTCTGCCATGAATTTGTGTCTCTGCACAGCGAGCAAGGTTTCTCCGGGGAATTGAAATGACGTATTTGGGAGGCTTCTTAATGTAGGAGCACTGTATTGTATAATGCAGGAGATTTTCTGTGTGTAAAACTCCAGGATAAGGCTCGGTGCCCATGGCTTCATGGAAAGGCCGGGCTTCCCATCTCGCAAAGAAATGCCTCACATGTATAATACCAGGGTTGTGGTGTTGTTGCGTTCAGTGAATTTTCATGTCTCACCGAGCGTGTGTGGGCTCACCTCACAGCAGCGCTCAACTGTGGGCTGTGTTTTTCTTGGTTTTCTCTCTGTATGTATCATACAGTGGTGGCCGAATGTGAAACCAGAGTACACGGTCGTTCCTGGACCTGAAAGCCACTGTGCCAAGCTGGCAGCGTAACGGATCTGTGCGGTAGGCTGCTATTAGAGCGTGGGCGATGTGTAGACACCAGCTTTGTCAGGGTCACACGCTCCTCCTACCCACTCAGTGCACACCGTTCCAGGGCAAACAGTGCTCTTCCTGTTGGTAAACACCATTCTTTCTTTCCTCTCTGCATGTTCTAGAACAGAGACTTCCATGTGTTTCACATGTACACATGTTGTTTTCAAGGTCCTCCGTGTCAAACCAATCTTCCAGTTAAATCGTCGTCTTTGAGTAAGAAAACCCTGACTAACCCAAATGCGGTTAGTTTTGGTGCATCCCAGCTATAGGGCCCTGTGATTTCCACGATGCAGAATCGTAATAGCGAAATCCATTCATAAAATCTTTGTTTGCTACACTACATGAAAATCGTGGTGTTTTCAGCATCTGCCGTCTCACTATAAGTCCAGTGCTACTCCGAGAGGTCACCTCACGAGCGTTTCACCATTTTATTTGATCAAGACTATTATCATATATACACCCAGAAACTCAAAGGTCTTCACTACATCCCACCTAAATAAAAGTTCAATTTAACTGAAAATTACAACCTGATTTCATGACAAAAACGTACCTGTGGGAACTTTTTTGCAAGACGCGAAATACATACCGCCAAGTATGTTTCGTTAAGTTTTAAAATAACGTACCAACTGCACTACACTTAAACCTACACGATAGTTTGAACAAAAGCGAATATGACGTAAAAACGCAATCGCAAACATGCCGTTTTAGCTTGTTTTTTGATCTCTCATTTTTCAGCTCTTTCATCGTGAGTCATGTTTTTCACAGAATTCGTACCCAAGGATTCCACATCCTAAGTCCACTTCTATGCCGGCTGAGCTACCGAGCAAGCTTGTTACGTTCGGAAAGCAAAACATATAGAGCTGTAATCATAACTGTATACGAAAACGATTACAAGTGCTCAAAGTTTTACCACTTCTAGTGTTCAGTTCTGTTGGAAACTGCAGTAATATGTACTTATTGGTACGTTTTTCGTGTCTTGTGAAAAAATTCCCACAGGTACATTTTCGTCAGGTAAGAAAATTATTACAAAAATATACTACTGTTGTACAGTACAATGCACTTCTCAAACTAATGTAAAGTAACAATACTGTATTTTTAAAAAATCATTTCAATTATTATTTATTAAGGAATATTACACAGTATACATTGTGAATATCACACAATTTTTCATCAATGTTTTAATTTTTCAATTATATTTTTCATCCATGTTTTAAATAAACCTCGAAATAGAGGTTAAGTAAACCTTTGTTTTGAAGCAGTTTGTTTGCCAAAAATGGAAGCAGTTATTTATATTTCTTTTGATTACATTTAACAGATTAATTAAATTAACATTTATTAATTGATTTGGTTAACATTTTTGATAACAAATTTGTATTAAATATAAAACACCAAATCTAGAAAAATTAAAACAGACAACACAAAATTTCTGGATAAATAAAATAAAATACAATAAAACACATTGTATAGGACTGTTATTATTTATTGTTATTATTTATCATTTATTTATTTATTTATTGTTTTTTCATTAATAAATTATTAAATTGTTAAAGTTTTATGAATTCAACTGATAAGCCATTTATTTATTTATTTATTTATTTATTTATTAAAATTGAATTGAACCATTAAAACTAAATCTATCTAAAATTAACAGAAAACACAGATTTTGGGATAAATTAAACCAGAATTTGTGAAGAAAAGAAAAAACTAATTTAATAGGGCCTTACAGCTTGTTTGAGGTCATTGGGAATGAAAGGATGGCAGGTATGAGTGAAGTAACGGAGAAATCTGGGAACTTGAGGGACATCGTAGGGCTGAGGGTGGGAAACTCGGGTGTGGCTTCAGGAATGCCTGCCGCCCACAGTGAAAACTGGAGGTCTGTGGGAGCCCAGCAGGAGTTGGCACGCCGGACGACAGCCATGGATCAGAAACACATGTCTATCTTATTGACGGACCCCCCCCCTTTCACATTCCCTCCTCGACTGAATATCTGCAGTGCCGTGACCCAAAGTTAATAAACAGCTTGAAAATACATGTGGTTAGATCTGTCTGCTTGGGTAAATGTTATGGAAACACTTACGGACACACAATCAAAATACAATGCAATTGAATAATTCAATACAAAACAAGTTCCATTGTGTTTCGTTAAATGACGCTTTTAGTTTTGCATTGGTCTCTACAAGATTTAAGAGCAGGAGAATGTGGTTGTTTTTGGGAAAACTCCCAAAGCAATGAGAAGTGGCCCAACAATAATCCATATATGCCCCATAAGAAAGAAAAAATGTAAAAATGGGTCAATGAATTATGAATTTTCCATGCAATAGTTCATGTTACATTTAAAACACACGTCATCATGTTGGGACACTTACTGTAATGGTGCTTTAAGTTCCAAGGAGACTCTGATTAAAATATTGGCGCATTGACATGCATGCAGATGTTTGAGTGAGAGTGTGTGAGTGTTTGTGGTTTGCCCTGTGGTGGTTTAAGGAATAGCGTCATGCTTTAGCTCATTAATTGTGATAAAGTGTCAGATTGAGATACCTTAACAGCTAGTGTGTGTACTTGTACATATGTTTCGGTTTGTGTTGATAGGTTTGAAGCCGTCTAGCATGGCCTGCAAACCTCCCTTGCCAAAATTTATCACAGTAACCATAGTTTCCACCAAAATACTACAGCTGTGTCTACAATAAACCTTGTGTAATTTGGAATTAGACAGCACAGTCATCAAAATAAAGGACGCAAAATGACCTTCAGAAAGCATTTGGAGGAGATACAGGATTAATTCATTATGGTATTAGAGTTTTAATAACTGTAGTAACTACAATTTAACATTTTTGCTATGATGTTACCAGGATGTTGCTAGATGTTTTAATTGGGTTTTGAGTTGCTATGCAGTGATTTTAGCGTATTATGGTTGTTAGTATGTACTGTCTCAAGTCAAAAGAGCAGTGGATTTTTTTTTTTTTTTTTTACTGTTTTACCTGATTAAAATTCCATGAAAAAAAAAAAAATCATGATTTGATTTCAGGTTTCATTTATGTTCATAGCACAAATGGTATTAATTACAGTTTGAAGAGTTAAACTTCTATAAGCAATAGTAATAGTTATGCCTGTCTTATCTGATTGAATCTGATGTAGACAAATGAAAAGTAAGGTTGTTGCTAGAGGTATTTGTTTTTGTGTGCGTGCGGTATGATTTCCCTGGATGCATTCCGGGTCTGAATCAAAAATCAGTCATTCTTAACAAAGGCTCAAAACTTTCCTCGCATGAGTGAGATTCAGCACTTTGAGTTCAGGGCAACCTGACTAGCAAAACAAACAGAGCTAATGCCAAGCAGAGTCTGCTCATAAAATCAGCATGGATTTTCCAGCGCGCTCCAAAAGCAGCACAAAAACTCCCAACGTTATTTGGCTTCGCTGTTTTATGATGGCGCTGGTTGTTATTTTAGAGTTCGACCTAAACTGTGAGGGGGTTTAATGCAGGGCGTTTCCAACTGTCTCAGCTGAAACACACACACACACACACACACACAGACTCATTGTTTTTGAGATAGGGCTGCTTGCTCGAACATTTCGAGTCTGCTGCAAAAGCTGTGATCTTTTCTGCCGCCTCGTTTTCTGTCTGTCCTTCACAATGGAGCCGCTTGTGTTGTGCTGCCGTTATCAGCGCTGGCCAGCGTGTGTGTGTGTGTATAATAGGAGGGTGATGACAAGGCTGCAGGTGTAGACCCTGCCTTCTCTGCAGGTGGAGAAGAGACACTTTTACCCCCACCTTACTTCAGCTCAAAGCACACAGAGATCACAGGGGCCGAAAACTCCTTCTCTTCTCTTCTCTTCTCTTCTCTTCTCTTCTCTTCTCTTCTCTTCTCTTCTCTTCTCCTTTTGTTTTTCTTATGTAATCTTTTATGAATAATTTATGATTTGGCGAGAGATTTTATATAATTTAGAGAAAATTGGTGTTTATGAGAACAGCTTGTATTGATGAAGAACAGCTTGTTTTGCACACACACATAAACATATGATGATAGATAGATAGATAGATAGATAGATAGATAGATAGATAGATAGATAGATAGATAGATAGATAGATAGATAGATAGATTAAATGTATTTTTTTTTTATTTTTAATGTAATAATTTAATTTAATATATAATTTAATTGTAAATATTTTAATATATTTAATTTTAAATATTTTTCTTTTTATTTCATTTTTTAAGTATATACATATTTTCTCTGTTTATCTCAACTGTCTCTTCTCTTTTCATCTCTTGTTTTGTTTTTTGGGAGGGTTTTTTTCTGTCCTCCTCTTTCATCTAATCTGGCATCATGTCCAGTGTTTTTCTGAATAATTACAATCTCAGAATGACTGTTTTATTCTGAAATCTTTGTTTTGAAGACTTGATCCCTTGTTTGATGTCTCATTCTAAACAATAGACAAAAAAGAACAAACAACAGCCATTAAATATTCTATTCGGCTACAGAATACATAATGTTCCGTTGAGCCGTTTCAGCTGCTTGTTTTGAATTTGTTTATCTGGTTCTATGCAATATATGCGCTTATTTACGCACAAAGCATCCTCTGCGGTCTGTGATACAACAGCTTTCCATTGTTCCACAGAGCAGCTGAAATATCGCAGTGCAGGTGAGAGCGTGCGGAAGAGAAAGTGTTCATTTTTCTCTGCCAAACTAACATACTTTCAGAGGTGACTGTAGAGTCATATCGCCGGAGGGCAGGATTACTCAGAATAGTTGTCTGGACTCCACAAAGCAAAAACTCCTCCTCCTGCATCTATCATCGCTCTCTGCCAGATCCCATCATCCAAGAAGTTTGCGCTTGCTTTAAATGAGTTTTTCTGGTTGCCGAGGAAACCAAATTAAGTTTAGCTTAGCTGTGGCGTACAGGAATTTGTTCAACTGGAGAGCAAAATTTCCTGCTCCTCAAGTGCGTTCATAGACTTCAGAGAGGTGTTCCACACCCTGCAATTCATATTGCCGTCATCACTGAGCGAGAACATTGAAGTGTTTCGCCTCAGCGCCTGCCATCCTGCTTTGCACTTTTGGAAGAGAACTCTTTTGAACTCTCCGCTCGCCTTTTGCGTGAACTGGACCCTTGGAGTCTTCTTGCTTTGCTTTCCACGTTTTTTTTTTTTTTTTTTCATGTGGTAAGAGATAGTAAGCAAGATACACACTTCAGTGAACACCAAAAACAAACAATGTTTCGAAACTTTTCAGTTTGCGCAGTCAACACCATTTAAGTTATTTACTGTCTCAATCAGGTCATTTATTATTGTGCAAATATTAAACAAGGTGCTTTGAAGACCTGCCAGGGAAGTTGTTTTGATGGTGGGGATTTGAGAGGATACCCGTGCCAAAAGTGGAGCCGATGGTCTGAGTGTCGAAGACATAATGGAAGGGGGGAAGACGAGGGGAGATAGTCGAGGGGTGTTGAACTTCAAAAGGTCATTGGATATTCCTCCGCCACTCTGTGGGCTCGGTGTGGGTGTGATACCTGCGGTGTAACATTTCCCTCTCTGTTCAAAACACACTCCACTTTCTTTGCCGAGGTCATGACCTTTCCATCAATCGTACTGCAGTTGACCTACGGAGGTATCCATCCACTCCTCCCTCTCACGCCCTGCTGACTAGCTGACTGATCTTTTATATTCTTCTGTGTTTGTTCCCTCTCCTCCACAGCCCCGACGGAGCCGCTGCTGTGCAAGTTTGCAGACGGAGGACAGAAGAAGAGGCAGAGTCAGAGCAAGTACCCTCAAAACGGTCGACCGTGGCCTCGGGAAGGAGAGGTGAGCGCTGGCGACCTTAAAAACCTACCAAAAATCCTGGACAAGGCTCTGCAAAAATTCAGAAACAAATTCCGTCCATCTATCTATCTATCTGTCTGTCTGTCTGTCTGTCTGTCTGTCTGTCTGTCTATCTATCTATCTATCTATTTAAGCCCATCTGTTCATAAGGCAGTTCATAACTTGGCTTTTCTAATAAAAATTACATTTATATTATTATTTTTTTTAACATTTCAAATATTTTTAATTCTACTTACTAACATCGAGTTTGCTGCATCTATTCAAATTCATTTCAAAAACAGCCACTGGAATTCAACCTGAATTCAGTTCCAAATGACACACAACCTGATCGTCTGTACTTACCTTTTCCACGCCAGCTTCTGCCCCATTTTCCCCACGCATTCCCTTTGCCAGAACACCCAACCCTGAAGAAGGGAATGAGTCGGAAACAAACCCTTTGTTTCAAACATAGGATAGAAGAAAGGGAGGCAGGAGAAAACATTTGATTGATGGAGTCATCTGGCCATATTTAAGTTCCCAGTCTTTCGCTCAAGACCTTTAATCTCTCCTCTCCTGTTTTTATTCCCGCAACTCAAGTCGCCGTCTGGGTTGGCTGATGGGAAAATGGCGGCAGGGTGAACAACTGGCATTTTCTGGGCAGCCCCAGCTGCTGGCATGACGTGGCGGTTCAGGGAAGTGTGCCCAGACACCGACCAGACCGTGAGCGCCCATTATGAGGAGCTGGCAGCCACCATGACTTTGGCTGCGTTCTCTCATGAAGGCGTATTTCAATATGCAACCCCAGGGGTCCACATTAACTAGATAGAGTGTCCAGTCACACGTAGGTTAGGTCGATGGTTTTCCCACCAGTCTCCAGGTTTTCTCCCCCGCTGAGGAAAGCTTGGCGCCTGACAAGCTGCAGTATATGAGCGTTGTTTATCTGCTCCAGTCCAATACGGGTCTAAGCGGCCAGCTTTCCCCCTTATTCACTTAGCTAGTGCGGCTCTGTCAACATGAGCTATGCTTTCTGCAGCCTTGTAAATACCAAATAACTTTGTGCTGTATCGAACCCGAGCCCGTCTGGTATTACAGCCCACCGCTCTGAGGTAATAGATCCACAGCTACAAGTCTCAGCCATGTGCTTTTAAAGATATAAAGAGCACTTGGCCGGCCCCTATTAGATGACCCTGTTCTATTGCCAGCATTACTCAATAGACTTTATAGGATATTTCCTTCACCAGAACGATCTTTCACTCTTTGTCCTGTCTGTCTTGTGTTTCAGAGTGGCATGGCGCTGACCTATGACCCCACTGCAATGCAGAACGGGTAAGAGTCATTTGTTGTTTTGAGTTTTCGGTGCTTGTTAAGGTTGTCCGAGGGTAAAACAATAAACTTAGATTAGCTTTAACAGTGAATCCGTCCTCATACCAGCAATTCCTGCTAAAAAGACCAGCAGTACAACATAAAGTACATTATGTTGTGTTTTAGATGCTATTATTATTATGCTAGTCTGACATAATAAACATATCTTGAGTTTTGAGTCTTTTTAGAGGATTTTTTAAATGTTTTTGAAAGCTTTTTCTTATGCTTTTTTTAATCAAAAATACAGTATTAGCTGTAATATTATGAAATATTATTACATTTTAAAATAGCTGTTTTCTATTTCTATTTAAAAGCTTATTTTTCAGTAGCCATTACTCCAGACTTCAGTCACATGATCCTTCAGAAATCATTCTAATATGCTGATTTGGTGATCAACAGTTGTGCTGCTAAATAATTTTGTAATAAAGGATTTTTTTTTTTTTTTGATAAATAGAAAGTTCAAAAGAACAGCATTTATTTGAAATAAAAATCTTTAATAAAGTTTAATGTATCCTTGCCTAATAAAAGTATTAATTTCTTTTAAAAAATCTTACTGACCCTAAATTTTGAATGCTAATGTTGTATGCATATATATTGGTAAATGTAATGTTAAAGATGCATATATAAAAAATACATATAAATATCAATTCCAGCTCTTAATATATCTTAGTAAAACTGATCAGTTTGTAATTAATTTAATTTAATTATTAAATTATTGGATGATCATTTTACGTGGACATAATACATTATGAAATGCACTATAATTATGATTAAAATAATATGCCTGAAGGTCCTGCTTGGTATTTCATATTTGAAAAATTTTCTATTAATAATGTAAATATGTAAATATGCATTTTGAACTATCAATGACTAAATAAAAGTTACTATTTTTGTTCATTTATCAACATTAGCAAACATTTCACAACATTTTACATTACAAAAACATTTTACAAAACACAAAGGTGGACATTTTGAAAATGCTAGCTAAAAAAAAGTCCTTCTACTTCCTGAAGAATATGAATAATCCACCAGAGGGCAGAAGTTATGCGGTACATCATATACAAAAGGTTTTTCAGGAAGGTATTGATCATGTTAATGAGACATATGGCTTTAAAAAGTCAATTAGCTTAACCACCAAGACTTCCTTGACTAACCAGTCGGTTCGTACAGGTTTAATCCGGTCTGTTCGGCAGCGTTAACAATGTCTGAGCTTTAGTGAGTAATACTGAACCCTACAGAGCTGTGTTGTACACTGGCACACAAACACACACACACAAATACTGTCATAATCAATCTGCATTTTGTGCTATTGTTGCACCGAAGAGTGTAAGTGTTTCGTCAGGTGCTGGTTGCAGGGCAGGAAGATGGGTGCTGGACTAGGGGAAATAAGACCCTTTCTAACTGTCCGCTCAGGTGGACGGAAGGCCCAGGGCTCTGTCTCTGAACCGGCACTCTGGGGAAACAAGTCATAGTCGTACCTCGGTTACCAGCTCCAGCTCCTTCTGCACCCCTGACTCAGCACTTGCTGTCTGCGGGAAAGGGAACAAAATAAGGAATGACACAAATATGCAATCTGAGAAAAAGAGGCAGATTCTGCTTTGTAAATAATAGCGCAAATAGAAAGGGCAGCGGAAGAGAAATGCTTTATTTGTTTCCTTTCTTCTTTCCATCACATTAGCGTTTATATATATAGTGAGTTCATACAGTCTTCTTAATTGTTTAATGGTGCATGCCGTCTCAATGTCAACGGGCTGAAGCTAATAACAGGCATAAATAACAACATAGTGCTAGGCTAAAAAAGGATTGCACACCAATGTAAGCTTCACATTTTAACCCTGCATCAAAGATCGTGTTACTTTCTTCCTGAACATGCTCTCACTCAGGTTGTCTTGTGTGACTGTGACATAAGGGAGCATGAGCTCTCTGGGGCAGACAGCATTTCTCTCCCCACGCTCCATTTCTCAGCTGCCAGACAAGCCGATCAATAAAGCCTAGCAACGGAGCTTGCAGATGAAACATGTCCGCAGTAGGTACACAATGATAAATAAAGTCCTGCCCAAGAACTGTAGCTATTGGAAAATGCTGTTGCTCGGGTAACACAGAGAAGTCAACAAATTAACTGTTGTGACACAAGCCTGTGCAGATAAACACACACAAACTATGATAATTGTATTAATCTGTATATACAATTTTTTATTTATTTATTTTGTACATTCATATACAGGGGAACTAGGAGAAGAATATATATATATAAAACATCAAATCATTATTACATTATTATGATTTCTGAAGACTGGAGTCATGGCTGCTGAGAATTCAGCTTTTAATTTATTTTAAATTCTGTTATAAAATATATTAAAATAGAAAATGGTTTATTTAAATTCATTTATTTTATTTTATTTTATTTTTTTTACAATATTACTGTTTTTACTGTATTTTTGATAAAATAAATGCAGCTTTGGTCAGCGTAAGACAATTACTTCAAGAACATTAAAAAATTCTTAATAAGACTGGAGTAATAGCTGCTGAAAATTCAGCTTCTTAATTTATTTTAAATTCTATTTTAAAATATATTAAAATAGAAAATGATTAATTTAAATTCATTTACTTTTTTAACAATATTCCTGTTTTTACTGTATTTTTGATCAAATAAATGCAGCTTTGGTCAGCTTAAGACAATTATTTCAAGAGCATAAAAAATTCTTAATGACACTAAAAATGTGAAAGCTTGTATAAAAGTATATATTTGACTTTGAACTAAAGCTGAAGTACAAAATACTTGTTTTTATCACAGTATTAAGTGGGTTAATACTATTAATGTTACATGTACAAACTTACAGAAAAAAACAATTCAGTTTAAATGTCTTGTGTAGCACATTTCTCAGTGTGCTCTCAGTTTGTTTGTTTTTTTTTCCTCTTAAATTTTCCACATACCCTCTCCAAGCCAACTGGGTGTTCCTGGACCCCAGTTTAAAGACGCTTTTTATATACAAACAGAAAAGTGTACAAACAGTATTTTGTGTATCTTGCAGGTTCTACTCCTCACCATACAGCATCTCCACAAACCGCATGATCGCTCAAACGTCAATCACTCCATTCATCGCTGCCTCTCCTGTCTCCACATATCAGGTAAGATCACAGCATATACGCAGCATTCAGAACAAAGACACGCTGCAGGCAAACAAAATCACACATTTACATTCATACAGTGGCCCTTCGAAACATTTGAACCATCAAGATGTCATATTTAAAATACGCATTTCTTTTAGAAGAAAGATAGCACAGTTAGTTAAGCAAAAAAACTGTGTGTTAAATTAACACTTTCTGGTTAAAAATAATTGCAATAGTGTAATTAAAGTGTAATTACCTCTGAGAAAAGGACTAATAACAATTATTTCCAGATATTTGATATCTAACGCAATGACGTTATGGCATTTTTATGTGAAATTTGAGTGTCCAAATGCTTTTGGGGCCACTGTATATAAACACAATTACATGCAAACACAAATGCAATTTGTGTCACACACATACGAGGAGAGCATGTTGCGCTATAGTGTGTTTTCCATCACTCTCCATGTTTGCTGATATGATATGAAAGCTTATTAACTCTGTTCTCCAGCGCTGCAGTCAGATGGAGTGAGCAAACAGTGACTATGAGCATCCTTAATTGATTTAGCTTAAGCTAAACTAAACAAAACATTGCTGAGCGTAGAGAAGAGCTAAGCCCTTTAGATCATGTACCTCCTGTCCTCACGAGAACCTCGTCCTCGTGCAAACACTCCGACACACACATATGCGAGCACGAGTGCACATATACAAACCACCCACGCTGACCAGAGCGGCGCCCTAGTCTTCGTTTACGCTCTCGGCTGCACGTTTGTTATGATAAATTCTTCATGCCAGCAAGGTTATCTCTTAATCAAATTGCGTGATATCATGTGCAAAAGCGCCCTGCCGACCGGCGAATTAATTTTAAATTGCAAACTGCGCTGAACCCGCTAAAACGAGTTCAAAGCCAAGCTGACGGGAAATCAATGCGCTGCTACCTTTATTTCTCCACTAGAACTTCGAGAATGAAACAAGAGACAACTGTTTCCGTCTCCGGTGAAAGGACAGAGAGAAGGAGAGAAAGAGGGAGAGCGAGAGCATGAATCTTTTAACAGTCGGGGAGAGAGAGACAAGGTGTGCGCTTACACATCTTAGTGGACTTAGTGTGTTTAGAGAGAGAGAGTGAGAGAGAGACGCCCGAGGCGGATCACAGTGATGAACAAATCCCAAAGGCTTTTCTTCCTAGAACAACATAAAAGGACACCGCATATAAATTTAGACACCTACAACCGTTCAAACGCACTTTCACCAAACTAAATGCATACATCCATCCTCTCAGACAGGAAGTGGCCACTTATTCTCAGTTTGCTTGGTGTAAAAATAATCCTTGAGATTAACAGTGTTATTTTAGTATCATTTTTTTTGCATTGTTTTTATTTTCTGTTTTTGTTTTAAGTTAAAGTTTTAGTCATTTTGTTGTGTTTGTCTTTTTTAATGTCTATATAGTTCATTTTTATTTCAGTTTTAGTTGTGTATATCAGTTGTGTGGTATAAAAATAATACTCAGAAGTGTCAGTTATTTTAATATTATTTTTAGTAGCATTTTTATTTGTATATTTTCAGTTTTCATTTTAGTTTTAAATTTTTTTGTAATTTGTTTGCTTCTTATGGAAGCCTGTTTCCGCCACTGAATAAAAAAAATAAATAAATAAAAAAGGTAATTGCGACTTTTTATCTCACAATTCTGACTTTTTTCTCACAATTGTGTTATATAAACTCACAATTGCAAGTTATAAAGTCAGAATTGTGAGATATAAACTCACAATTCTGAGAACATATCAGTCTTTTTTTCTCCTCAGAACCGGACTTTATAACTCGCAATTGTGAGTTTATATCTGACACTTTTGAGAAAAAAAGTCAGAATTGTGAGAAAAAAAAAGTCAGAATTGCAAGAAAAAAAAGTCAAAATTGCAAGTTTATATCCCTCAATTCTGACTTTATATTTTGCGATTGTGAGTTTATATCTCACAATTCTGAGGAAAAAAAAAAGTCAGAATTGTGAGATAAAATGTCACAATTACCTTTTTTTCATTTTTTTTTTTTTATTCAGTGACGGAAACAGGCTTCCATACCTTTTGGTATTTTTTATTAATTTTTGTTTTTTTTAAATATGTATATAGTGTTTATTTATTTTTATTGCACGTTTTTGTTTTAGTTATTTTTAGTATATCCAGTGTGTGGTATAAAAAATAATACTCAAGCATATCAGTGTTATTTTATTATCATTTTGAGTACTGTTTTTATTTATTTATTTTTTTCCAGTATTTTTATATCAGTGTTATTTTAGTATCATTTTGAGTATTATTTTTTTTATTAGTTTTTGTCCTTTTTAATTTATATCAGTTTTAGTTTTATTTATTTTAGTAAGTTAAACTAAATAAAAAGAATAAATGTTGCCTTGCCAGCTAAATGAAATATAAATTATTATTATTTTATTTTATTTTAGTAAATGTTTATTTTTATTTCAAGTAACGAAAATGTTTTTACAGTTTTAGTTAATTAAAGTAACCCTGTCCTAAATGTAGTAATTGTTGGTGCGAGAATTACTATGGCGTCGAGATGAAAGAAGAGATTTTTTGGGGTCCAAGTCGGCCTTAGATGATGAAATTGCTGCCGCAGCGCTGTAATTAGGAGGCAATATTGCTGTCTGTAGAATTCCGATCCCTGTGTAATTATGGCACTTGTATTACTTGCTCCTGCCTTGGCTGTTCTGTGGGAATCGGGGCTTCGAGGCAGCGGGAGGAGGCGTAGGAGGGGGGTGAGGAGTGAAATTAAGAAATGCTGGTTTCCGCCCACAGGTCCAGAGTACGTCGTGGATGCCTCACCAACAGTACGTTATGCAACCTACGGTAAGTGCTGCTGAGGAGGTGTTCATTTATCTTTGTGTGTGTGTGTGCGTGTGTGTTGGGGACGTGAGGAAACAGACAGATAGAGAGGAATGAGGAGAGGTGAGAGTGATTTAGTTTATCTTTGTGAAAGAGTGGATGTTCTGTGAGATAAAAAAATAAATAAATACTGTGGCTCTTTACCCCCATTGCCCTCTTGTGGCCGAGCAAGTAAGCGCGGGAGTGGTGAAAGGTCAGAAACAGGGTGTTTATGTGTGTTTAAAAGAACAGTTCACCCAAATATTTGACATTTTTGATCACCTTCATGTCAGTCCAAATCAAATTTCTTTCTTACAGTGGAACTTGAAAGGAAAAATGTAAGAATGTAAGATAAGAATGAATGAGGACAGGGACTGTCAGGCTCCGAAATTACAAAAAAAATAAAGAAAAAAATTCATAATAAAAGTGCTTCACACAACGCGTGCACTATGTTTTACACTAACAGACATACTTTAAGTTATTCCCTGAAAACATCTGTTGTCTGCCTCATGTAGAGATGTCCATGAGACAAATTAGTTTGAATATGCGCTTAAAGTGAATAACGGTTACGATTTGGTTTTTTCCTCAAATAAAGCTATTGTATGACTTCAGAAGTCTTGAAATATAGAGTATGAGTCATATGGATCAGGGGTTTTCAAACTTTTTTTAAACCCCTAAAATAAAAAGGTATCTATAAATTTTCAGACCCTTTTATACTGTTAAAAACACAAATATTATATAGAAAATATTTTCTGTTATATTTAAAAATATACCTATATATACCCATTTATAGTGTTAAAAAATACAAATATTATATAGAAAATATTTTCTGTTATATTTAAAAATATACCCATATATACCCATTTATACTGTTAAAAAATGCAAATATTATATAGAAAATATTTTCTGTTGGGTTTAAAAATATACCCATATACACCCATTTATACTGTTAAAAAATACAAATATTATATAGAAAATATTTTCTGTTGGGTTTAAAAATATACCCATATACACCCATTTATACTGTTAAAAAATGCAAATATTATATAGAAAATATTTTCTGTTGGGTTTAAAAATATACCCATATACACCCATTTATACTTTTAAAAAATACAAATATTATATAGAAAATATTTTCTGTTATGTTTAAAAATATACCCATATATACTGTATACTATATATATATATATATATACCATGTATACTGTTAAAAATACAAATATCTCTCTCTCTCTCTCTCTCTCTCTCTCTCTCTCTCTCTCTCTCTCTCTCTCTATATATATATATATATATATATATATACCATGTATACTGCTAAAAATACAAATATATATATATAGAGAGAGAGAGAGAGAGAGAGAGAGAGAGAGGGAATTATATAGTAATCAACATTTGAAGTGGATCAAAACCTTATTTGTCTATATATATATATATATATATATATATATATATATATATATATATATATATATATATACACATACCCATTTATAGTTATACTGTTAAAAAATACTGAATATTTATATTATTATTATTTAATTTTTTATTACATTTTACACAATTTGTCTTTGAACTTTCCTGCTCACCTCCTAGCATATTCTTGCAGTTCCCCAGTTTTAAAATCTCTGACCACTTTTATGGTGCTTTTTGTCATTTTGGAGCTCGACAGCTCACATTTGTGGCAGAAAAGAAGTTATAGGGGTTTGGAACCACATGAGCACGAGCAAATGATGACAGAATTGTCATTTTTGGGTGAACTGTCCCTTTAAGGGCAGACGACTCAAGGATCTGTTCCTCCAGTCAGTCCGCAGTCTGGATCAGATAAATAGATCCCTTGTCTGAGCTCCATCGACACAACTTTGTCAACCTGGAGACAGGTTTTTGTTCTCTTTCTCTGTTTCGCTGCACAAATACACAGGTACAAACTACCTCTCTTGTGTTCGTTTTCTTAAGTCCTGTATAAGAAGGCAACCCCTTGCCAGGGGTCTGGAGGTCTGCCTGCCGTCTCTTTGGCTCTCACCTGAACTTGGATTTACTGTAAGCCAGGGGTCTGCATTCCTCCGTGGAAATGGCCAAAGGTAGTCTGGGATCAGGGCTTTTTCTTTGGCAGGGCCTGAAAAAAGGCTTCAGTCAGCTGTTTCCAGATCCATAGCAGGGCTTCATACGATCCTGAGCAACTCGAGAAGTGAAACGGGGTTATAGAAAAGGAGGCAGATGTCTGTCTGACTAGATAATGATATTCCAGACTTCTTGTGTGAGTGTGTATTCGGATGGGAGGTTTGATGATCATGATTATGTTGTGTAAATGTGTTTGTAACCAAACCCTCATATCTAATGATCTGGCAACCCATCAAAAAAGACCTCAGCTGCCTGGGAGAGAGAGAGAGAGAGGGAGAGAGAGGCGGTGGGAGTCTGTGAGCTGATCTCTGCCTAATTTGAAAATCCTGGAAAGAAAACAAAGGCGGAAGAAATCATGTTTTTCCTTTTTTTTTCGTGGGTCTTGCGAAGAGAGAAGGCAAGCAATTAAAAGTGGCTGAGAAAGGGAAGCATTGTTATTGGAGAACGCCGCTGCATTTGGCACCTTGTTACCGTGGAGACACGTGACCATAGCGACCGGAGCCGGCGATGAGGGTTTAAGCAGATCAGCAGACAATGGAAGCGCTCTGAGCTCCCTCTCCGCAGTGCAGTGTGTGGGTGTGTGTGTGTGTGTGTGTGTGTGTGTGTGTGTGTGTGTGTGTGTGTGTGTGTGTGTGTGTGTGAGTTTTTTAGTATACATCAGGACCTTAAGTGCACCTGCTGTTGTGACCTTTTGATTTTGTTGGCCATATAGCTGAGTTATGCATTACTATCCTAGCCAGATGACAGCTGTGTGTGTGTGTGTGTGTGTGTGTGTGTGTGTTTGTGGGCTTATTTGTGTACTAATAAGGGTTTAGTAAAATTCAAAAATCAGGAATTGACTTCCTTTCGAATCACAAATGTGAATTTGAATTGAATTGATCATGAACCCAAGTTTGCTGAATTGGAATTTAAATTGGATTGACAGGAAGAGAAATTTATTGAAATGCAATTCAAAAGAAATTCAACAAAGTCACGCAACAAAAGAGTTTCATTAGTTCAGCACAGCAACAAAATGGCCAAGAATAGATCACTTTCAGCCTGCTAATTGTAAGTTAATTCCCTATTTTATTATTGTCTGTATATATATAAGTTTATAGAAGTTTCTTATGCTCATCAAGGCTGCATTTATTTGATCAAAAATACAGAAAAAAAAAAGTAATTTTGTGAAATATTGTTGCAATTAAAAAACACTTTTCTGGGACCTGTGATACTTTTGTAATACTTTCTTTGATAAATAAAAAGTTAAAAAGAACAGTGTTTATTAAATATAGAAATTTTGTGTTACAATATATACTACTGTTCAAAGGTTTGGGGTCAGTAATTTTTTTTTTTTCTTTTTTTTTTAGAAAATTGTTTTTTATTGTTTGAAAAGATTTCTATTTTTTATTTTCTATTTCTATTCTTTTTACCTTTTTATTCATCAAACAGTCAAAGAAAAAAGTATCACAGGTTCCAAAAAAAAAAAAAAAAAAAAGCAGCACAACAGTTTCACTGATAAAAAATCAGTATTTTAGAATGATTTCTGAAGGATCATGTGACACTGAAGACTGGAATAATTATGTTTTAAAGTATATTAAAATAGGAAACCAATATTAGAAATTCCAATAATATGTCACAATATTACTGTTTTTTTTCTGTATTTTTGATCAAATAAATACAGCCTTGATGAGCATAAAAAACATAAAAAATCTTACTGATCCCAAACTTTTTAACAGCAGTGTGTGTGTGTGTGTGTGTGTGTATAAAATAAATGAAAAATAACATCATAAAATATAAAAGTTTAGTTTTTCAGTTTTTTTATATTTTATTATTTTTGTGAAAACAATTCAATTTCTATTTCATACTGTGAAAACCCTTTGTATTAACTAGAATAAACCAGTGTTGAAATTCATGCTGGTGTAAGCTAGTCTTTTCAGCAGGGTAGCTGCACAGATGTTGTCAGCAGGGCACACACACACCAACCAGCAAGCACATACTTACCCACAATGCACCACCCAGAGGGCCATCACTCAACTGTACCTGTTACTTTCCATCTTAGTGCAGAGAAGAATCCCCAGCCGCCCTAACCAAATCACATCCTGGAAATGAACATTAATGAATCAAGACCGCAGTGCATTACGGCAAAGCCACTTAAAGTGGAACCGCCACGCAAGAGGAGAGAAAAGAAAAGAAACGCTTCTCTAAGCCCCTGCTAGTCACGGCCATTTGCAGAAACAAAGAAGCCCATGTTTGAGTAAAGATTTGAGTTTATCTCAGCCCAATCACAGTGCTCCGTTTGAACGGTGGGAATTGGCAGGGTGTAGTGTGTGTGCGTGAGAAAGAAAAATGCATGGTATATGTTTTTCTTATGTGTGTTTAAATGGTGGGAATTGGTGGTTATGCCTTGGCACATTTCATTTAAGATTAATATCAAACATCCTCCCTGGCAGCCTGCTTTTTTTTAAAGCACCGGTACCTGAGAGAGTCAAAAAAATCGACTTCCTTTTCCTGTCTCTATTTTAACTTAGATGTCTTGGCAAAAAAACTCTCCATCCTCTGATGTCACGGGAGATTTCTGCTCGTCTAGTTTACATCGGAAATCTCTGGCTTTGGATGAACGTATATTTGGTCTGAGGTTGGAAATGAGTATACAGGCTGTTGAAAAGGGAAATCTCATTGGCTGTCTCAGAAATCCCTCTCAGAATGTCACTCGCTTTCCGAATACTTCCCCTCAGGGAAATGAAGGAAAAACACACGCGCGCGCACACGTACACACAAGCGCGGCTTTAATCATCTGTCTAAGTCTCACACTGATACGGCTGTAAATGAGAGTGGAGAATTATTCAGCATGGATTTCTTTTTTCCTTCGCTCATTATGAAAGCTTGTCGTGGGGCGGGGGAACTGTTAGCTCGAGGCTTTCGAGTTTGAAAGCTAAGACGCGGCGGGCTCTGAGCAGGGCGGCTGAACACTTTACCTATGAAAGCTTGAATAGAGACAGAGCGCTTCTGACACCAAGTGCCTGTACGGTTTATTCTTCAAGCACAGGCAAGCACCAGCAGCACCAAGCTGTGCTAGCTGAGAGACAGACTGAAGCTCGCATGTTTGTGTGTGTAAAGGCTTTTTTATTCTACTGTTGCCACACTCAGAGAATGTCTCTTTCAGAGCTCTTCTGAAACTGGTACATTTTACCTGGGTAACCACCCGTTTTGTGCTTGAATGACAAACAATCAAGAGTTTGGATGCAATACTGCCATATCATATCGTATCATATCATTTACGACAATTTAAGATGATCTAAAGAGCATCTTCTCTTCAGAAGAAGCAAGAATATCTGACTAGTTTGTACAAAGGAGGTCACATGATCAATGACTTATTTGATTAGTGACTTAGAGTGGAAATAATGCAGAATCCTATTATAAATTGCTTATTCGTGTTACATCATAATGTCACATCCTTAAACTGCTTATTTACAGGTTTTAATTAGATTTTGAGATCCAGATTTTCTGTGCTGCATAAATGCACTTAGTCAGGAGTCACAACACAAGTGTCACATGCTTGAAAGCTGATGCTCTTCCACAGCTGAAAAACTCTGAAGATCCACGCTGATTGTAATGACAGCGATGAGACGCAGAGTGAGAAGAAGTGCACTATAGTGGCGCGAGACATTGAAGTGCCAGTGGGAAGACAAATATACAGTAATTTCAAGATTTCAGAGTTTTAAGAGAGTAATCAGACATTTAGTCTTTTGCCTAGATAAGAATAATTTAAAAATCATGAGTTTTATTCACACACTGATAGAGCAATATCTAGACCAGATAATGACAATGGATAGCTTCTGTAGCAACTGTAACTGGGCTTAAGTCAACATGGTTTGCCATTTGCAACTCATTTTACTTGCATGATGTGGCATGTTTCCAGGTTTAACAGTATACTGAATGGGAAAAATGTAGGGTGGAACCTGATTTTATTAATAGAATATTGATTGGATGGTGAAAAGGTAGTGTTACATACCAGAATAAAGCCTTAGAGTTTGTTAAAACTGTACTTAAAAACTATTTGGCTTCTGGTTTACATTCTTCAACAGGCCACTTGGCTAAAGTGATTTTAGAGTCTCTTATGTTCACCAAGGCTGTGTCTGTTTGATCAAAAGTGCAATAAAAACAGTAATATTGTAAAATGTTATTACAATTTAAAGAACTTTTTTCTATTTTAATGCATTGTCATATGTTCCTGTGGTTGCACAGCATTTCAGCAGCCATTACTCCAGTCTTCAGTGTCACATGATCCTTCAGAAATCATTTTAATATACTGATTTGCTGCTTAAGAAACATTTCTTATTGTTATCAATTTTGAAATAGTCATGTTGCTTAATATATTTTGATACATTTTTGGTATATTTTTATTTTTATTTTTTTTTCAGGATTCTGAATGCAAAGTTCAAAAGAACAGCATTTATTTGAAATTTAAATGTTGAGTAACAAATCTCTTTAGTCACAATTTAATGCATCCTTGTTGGATAAAAGTCAAATGAAAAACAAATGTTTTCTTTAGAACAACATGCTCTAATGAATCGTTCGCAAAAAGGTCAAGAATGTGCGTTGGGATTTTGATTTCATGTTGACTTAAAGTAACAGGACAGATGAATTTAAGCTCCCATGAGATAATTGCTAATTCAAAGAAGTGATTTTGTACCGATAAGAGTTTTAAACTCAGCCCTACTAACAGGAAAGAGTCCCTCATAAACTCTAACCAGCGTTGTACACGGCACAATGGTTCCTCATCATCCCAGCCTCAGCCAAACCATCTGAGAAGAATTGAACTTTCTGACAAACTGTTTGACGGAGGGTCTCCTCGGAAAGCTTAATCCTAATCAAGCTGGCATGTGAGAATGAGTGTGTGCGTACGTCTCTGTCCTAGTTCTGTGGAAGCGGTCATGTGACAGCATCAGATGATAGCTAAGGTCATCGGTTGCAAAATGCAGACTTCTCTCTCTCTTTTGTCTGTACTTCACATGTGTTAGCACTCTCATCCCAACGTGCCTGAAACGTAAACACACCCGCGGTGAGGAGCAGCTCTGTTGTTAAGTGAGCGATGCATCATCTCTGCAGAAGTATGCATGACTCGCATTTGGATCGCATTATTTCACTTGTTGAAGTGGAACAGCTCACGTCTGGCCCTCATAATAGGGCCCAGCTGCGGCTGTACGGGCCAATGAGATGAGTGAAAGAAGGAGAGGGTTTTTTGTGGAGACTGCATGATCAGTCCGTTGACTCTAATGAAGTCGTCCAGATGTATTGGAATGGTATGAATGGTAGCTCATTTCCTCTCCCGTCCTTCATGCGGTTTGACCTGTAACGGTGTGTGTTTGTGTTTTGTACATGTGTGTAGGGTGCTGTGATAACGCCAACCATGGACCACACCATCTCCATGCAGCCCGCTAACATGATGGGACCCCTCACTCAGCAGATGAACCACCTGTCCCTGGGTACCACTGGCACTGTGAGTGTGTCCACTGCCTTCATCGGAAGGCCTGTTCACCTTCTGCTTGTCTGAATCACAGAGGAGCCGAAGAAGAAAGTTAAATGCTAATTAAAAGTTTGCAAAAAGAACAAGGAAATTTAGCTGTACCCAGGGGTGTAAAAAGTACTGGGAAATAAAATATGGATGCTGTGTCAGTATTGTACTCAATTAAAAGTATCTAGCCAAAAACATACCTGAGTGAAAGTAAATAAAGTTGCCACATTGATTTGTACTTAGGTATTTAAAAGTAAAAGGTCATTTAAAAAGTTGAAACTTTATTCTTAGTGGTTGAACTTAATTAAGAGAACTAAATATTCTGAAACCTTTTACCTGACACTGTTAAGTGTTAAGCTCTGCCAAATCTGTTGGAGCTGTTGGACATTTGAATAAAGTTGTTTGTAGCAGTGTTGTTATCAACCCAGTCTCATTGGAAATACGTGCCTCTACATACATTTCTGCAACACCGTAATTACGTACCTTACTGCACGTTTTGCGGCAGTTTCAAAGTGAAATGTCCAGAGAGTGGCGCTAAAACACACATTTAATACGTGACCGTGACACATTTTTATTACGTTCGTACAGGCACGTATTGCAGCGTTTTTATTATGCTGCTTGAGGTACGTTTTGCGGCCGTTCAGAATTCAAATATCCAGTGAGTGTCGCTAAAGATTAATGCTCTATCATGTTGGAAATATCCCTTACACCAAACCCAAACCTAAACTTACCCGAAAGTGTTAACAAATGCAAAAGTAATATAAAAACGTTTTTGCTGATGCAGCCTTGCTATTTTAACTTCCTTAAGCAGATTTGAGCTGTTTTGTTGAACCGTAGTTTCACGGGGATTCGTACCGGAGATCTGCCGTCTCGCGTGAGCTACCGAGAAAACTTCCTGAATTGTAAAATAATACATATGAAGCTATATATGTGATGACAATGTTCAAAAGTATCAGTAATCAAATCGTCCAGGATATTAAAATTGTTTTGAAGTCATAACATAACATTCTGCAAGTAATTGTGTGAAAATTAGCCTTTATTAATCAAAACTGTACCTGTAAATCATACTTCGTGTGAAAAGGAATAAAATTTGTCTGAGTTTTACTGCCTCTAGTGTTCATTTCAACTGGAAACTGCAGTGAATCGTACATATAGGTAAGTTTTTTCAGTTTTGCAAAAATGTATGTAGAGGTACGTATTTCCAATGAGCCTAGGTTGGTTGTTATTGTTAACTAAAATGGAAACTGAAACTAAAATATCAGAAAATTAAAATTGGAACTATTGACTTGGCAACTAACTGAAATAAGTTCAAGTTGAAGTACTAAAATTGCTAAAATGAAAACTGAATACAAAATATAATTCAAAATATTTACTGTATAATATAGTACTATAACATATAATAGTATATAAATACTAAAATGCCACTAGTTTGTAGACTGATTACTGAACCTGTTTGCACTCAAGCTTTTATTCAACACTGGTTTTTAATTAAATAACATTATTTTAGGTTAACTCACTACTGTACTTTTATACGGTAAGTTGTAGAAATTTTACCATTTACAATGAAATTGATTTCATTGAGTGAAGATGCAACTCAGCGAGAAAAAAATATATATAAATGTTTAATAAGAGGATAGATTTACATCATTATGAGCAGTGAAATATGTACTTTGTATTTTTAAGGTCTAAATAAACTTGTAAATCATTAGAAATGTAATGAGTAAAAGTACAATCATTCATTTCTAGTAGTGCCTAAATGGAAGGAAAAAGCAAAAAGGATTCAACTAATAGAAGCAGTGAAAATATGTTTGTTATCGTTTATCATTCATCTCAACAAGATTCTTCTTCCTGTGTGGAGCCCCTAAAGGGACATGATGATAGGAAAAAATATGAGATGGGAGGAAAAATTATACTTCAATGCTTTTGTGTTCACTTGAAAAAGTTTTGCATTCCCCCCTCCCTATCATAAGCATTACATCTCATCATTTCAATCACCAGTCAACAAAAGTTTCCTCGCAAAATAATTTCTGTGTGAAAATGCAAGTCTTTTGTGCGCAAATGTATGAAAATATATTATTTTCTCCTCCCATGTCCCTTTAGGGGCTATTTCTGTAGTGGTCACTTGGCAAAATAGCTTTTGATGTATTAGTGCCACCAATTGCACTGGTGATACAGCAGCAGCTCGGCTGATGTTTGGTCACAATTTAAATTCCATACTACGCATAGTTTTGTTTGCTGTGTGTGTGAATGAAACGTGTCTGTGTGTGTTTTGTTGCAGTACATGACTGCGGCTGCTGCTCCTATGCAGGGGACCTACATTCCCCAGTACACTGCGGTGCCTGCCTCAGCTGTCTCAGTGGAGGTGAGTTTCTGGGTGACTGCAAATCCATTCACTGGTCCAACTGATTAGATGAGCTCTGCTAATTGAAAACGTGGAGATCAGTCGCCTCGGGCCAAAATCCGCCCACAACTTCCTTAGTGCCGTTTATTTCAGCTTTACAAGGCCTGACTCCAGTCTGGAGCGTGTCTTCAAGTTCATTCTGGTCTGAGTGGCAAACGCAGCCCTAAGGCCTCTTTTTGGAGGAGGTTAAAAGGTATTTCTGTTTTGTGTGAGGGGACATCCTGTAATTATGACATCATATCCTTCCAGGGAGTGGTGACGGAGGCATCTCCACAGAGCGTTCTGCCCTCGTCACAGGACGCCAGCGGTCAGCAACAGCCTCTGGGCGTGGACAACACCAGCGATCACGCGCCCACCTACACTTTTCAGCCCGCTAAGTGAGTTGGAGAGACACTTCACATTGATAAGACAAATGAGGACAATGTGTCTTGTTTTAATATGCATGACTCAGCAAGCACACAACGATTCTGTGCAAACCATTTGTATAATTAAATATATATATATATATATATATATATATATATATATATATATATATATATAAACAAAAATGATTGTAAATCATTTAAATGCACAAACCAGACATGCAGTTTACGTTTTTGCAGTAAATGACCAAGAATAACCAATTCCAGTTTTTTGTATTCAATAAGGATGCATTAAATTGATCAAAAGTGGCAGTTAATTTATTTCTGAAATAAATTTCAAGTAAATGCTGTTCTTTTAAACTTTCTTAAAAAACTGCATCAGAGTTTATACAAAAAATATTAAGGAGCATGACTGCTTTCAACATTGATAATAAGAAATGTTTCTTGAGCACCAAATGAATGATTTCTAAAGGATCATGTGACACTGAAGACTGGAGTAGTGGCTTCCGAAGGTTCAGCTTTGCCCACACATGAACATATTTTAAAATATATTAAAATAGAAAACAGTCATTTAAATTCTAATAATATTTCACAATATAACTATTTTTACTGTATTTTTGATCAAATAGATGCTGCCTTGGTGAGACTTTGTTCAAAAATATTAAACAAATCTTACCAACCCCAAACTTTTGAACAGTAGCATAAAGTTACATTTTGTCCCAAATTTAATTTTATACAAGCAAAATAACACATTTTAGAAATGTTGTGAAATACCAAAACACAAAACATCCATATAATGTGTTTTTTGTACTAAAACAATACTGAAACCTTGAAAATAACATGAAAATAACACAGTCTGTACATTTGAATAAGATGTTTCAAAAATGAAGTGAAATCACCAGAACACAACCAGGCCACTTTACAGCATGGTCATGAGGTTCCTAATATGTTTCAGTGCTAGCAACCTCATAACAGTATTCTGCAACATTGCAAAAATACATAAAAATGCACATCTTTTGTAATAAGTATGTAGGTTTAAAAAATGTTATCACAACTAGGACCAAGCTGAATTCAGGATATGGCCTTATATTTCGCTCAAAAAAATGGCATTGTTAATGGGCCATCAGGAATAAGTGATAATGCATGATCCATATAGTATGCTTTTCAAACTATCTGACTTTCTCTTTGGTTCAGATAACCGGAGGAGGAGGGGGGCGTTGAGGTGACTGCGTTGCCTTGAGACTGGGGGACTGCAACGAGGGAACATTGAAGACAGAGCGCAAGAGATAGGAAAACACGTTTGTGTCTACTTTTGCACAAGCATCTAAAAAAAAACAACTACAACAAACAAACAATTTATTAAACACCTGGCCCACACCGGAGGACCTTTGGAGAACTCACAACCAGACCGGAAAGGAGAGAAATGCAGTCTGGGAGATCGAGCCTACTGTTAATCGGCTACCCGAAAAACTTTACCTTCATGAAGTGAACGAATTCAAACAAGTACAAGTTTTCCTATTCTTTTTTTGAATGTGCAGGTAGGTTTTCAGAAACAGTGGGTTTTTCTATTAGACGAGGAAGCACGTTCTTGTAAAACAATGAGAGAAGGAGCAAAAGAAGTCTTCCTCGGATTCTAAGCTACTATTACTTTTGTTTTTTTATGAGTTAGATTTTAGTTTTCTAGAGAATATCAATGTTTTTTCATCTTTGTTGCCTTAATTTCAAGAAACATCTAAGACTTTTTCCTGTTTGAACTGAACAGACTGATGAATTCAGTGAAAATGACCTGACAAAGAAAGAAAATTACCTGTATAAAGCATAGAAAGAAAGAAAGAAAGAAAGAGAGAGAGAGAGAGGTCTCCTGGAGACGTTTTAAATTATCAGTGGTGACTTTGTGTTTAAAAGAGAGGACAGACAAAAAAAAATATTGTGGTCATGATGATGATGATGATTAAAGAGAGTTGCATTTTTTAGAAACAGAGGAAAAAAATGTTAATCCACTGCATCATGGGAAATGCAGTTTATTGTGTAGTGCAGATCATTTTTAATGGCATTATTGTTTTTATCTGCAATATTTTTTATGAGCTTTAAGGTGTTTTTAGCCTGCTTTGCTTGTTTCATTGCGAAAAAAAAAAAGAAATCTAAACCAGTCAAAAAAAAATGGCAGTGCAAATCTAAATAGATAAGAGCTTATGGATTAAATCAAAACGAAAAAAAGCAAATGTGTGCAAAAAGCAATAGTAATAGGAAATTGTTGACAATTTCTTTAGTCTTTCTTAGCTGTGGATCAAATGCAGCCCATGGATGGCATGTTTTATACCAAAGATGAAGAAACCCCCCTCAAGACAGTAGAGTGGATCGATTTTTTTCGTTTCTTTTTTTCTATTTGAGATTTTTTGGCGTAATCAGTTGGTTTCAGAAGTATCCGTTTGACCTTGACGGCCAAATTGGTACTTTAGGGTTTAAACTTCCTTCCACTGTTGCAGAATCTATGTCAATTGTTCAGTTGAGAGACAGAAAACCACCATCACTGATTCTCATGAGTGTGATCTCCCCAGCAGTGGGTGTCCGAGAGCGGCTAAACCATCGATCATCTCCCGTCTGCCCGGCTGAATGAACTATACCTCTATCGCTGCACCTTTTCAGTCGGTCGCTATTAAACATGTCGCACGTCCGTTCAGTTCCAGGCCGTTTTCATCATTTCAGCTCAACAGGAAGGAATCATAGCACTCACTAGTGTGTATTTAAACTCTGTGTACAGATCACTACCTCATCGAAAGCAATTTTACCATGAGGAAACACAGGAGAATGTGTTGCAGGTCATGAAACACAAGCTTCGCTTCAGGGGCGCTGAGAAACGTTCGCAATTAGCAGCATTAGCATAGCATGTTCTGAGCACTCCCGTCCGTATTTGCAGTCGCGTCGATCGAAATGCCTCATATTATATGCAAGGTTTCCTTAATCCACCAGATGCCATAGGAAATCTCTCGTGAAAATGACGGTCTTTACTTGAAAAACAAAGGCTCTGTCCCAAAGCCCGTGTGGTCGAGGTCACATTTTGGTGGCGTAATTTCAGTTAGCAATCCGTAGTAACCCTAAAATCTCAAACGCGACACATTAAGGTCTCACGGATGCAGGATGACCATCGCGAATACACATCAAATACACCATTTGGGACAGAGCCTAAGGTTTCCATCATCGTGGGATTCGGCGGTTGCTCAGGTGCCTTGACAGCTCGGAATTAGGGTTAGAAATATCACGCGTGACATTTCGACCTTCCATATCGAAATCTTTCTTTTCATCAGGCTGCCCATTCCAGAGGGGGGAAACTAGCAAACAAGAGTAGAAACAGGGAACATTTCAAAAATTAAAAGAATAGTCCACCCAAAAATAAAAATTCTGTCAAAATGAAGAACGACGTTAACCGAACATTTACGTTTTCCATTGACTTGCACTGTAAGATACAATAAAAGTCAATGGGACCTGAAGCTGTTTGGTTACCAACATTTTAAAGAATATTTTCTTTTCTATTCCACAGAAGAAAGAAAGTCATGAGTAAATGATGACACAATTTCATTTTTGGACAGAATATCCCTTTAATATAAAAACAAGGCTGCTGTCCTTTATTTACCATGAAGTAGATGTTATTTTGATGCAGTCTGATAGGAAAGCGCTATATTAACACATCAGCAAGGAGTTTCAATACACATGGTGAATTATGGACTGTCTTTGCTGCCTTGATGGTCATACGGCTCATAAATACGCCTCCTAGTTTTACAGTCGGGTAATTAGAGTAATCGAGGTGCTCTGGGAATAAATTCATCTGTCGTTAAAGGGCCAGTGAGAGACATCAAGATCACTTGTTTCCTTTTGAGCATCATCATGAACGCTTTGGTCTTTTCCCCCTGTATTCCTACAACATGACCTCTATACAACTACGTAATGATTTCAATTAGCCACTAGGGGACAGTATTAAAGCAAAGTTGGTGTTCTTTATCCTCTGTGATGACCATTGCAGCGAGATGTGACACTGGATTTAAGCAATGCCAAGTTCGTAATGACCAAGACAGCACTGCTTCAATAAGGACAACAAGCTAGCTTTTCATTTTCACCTGTTTAAAAAAAAAAAAAAAAAGTACAAAAAAAAAAGTCACTGTGTTTTGTGTCTGTTATCCACTGTCTTTTTGGAGAGTTCTTTTTATCATGTGCTCGCTGCTATCAAGCATTCAGTGTTTAAGTGGTCAGGGCCTTGGGAATGGAGAGGAAATTCAGGCTGGTGTCTCATATGAGAAGTGTGTGTGACGCAGCCTTCATGCTTTTAATTAAAGAGTGATTAAATGTGTCAGAATAAGCTGAAGGTTTTTCTAACTGTAGGATGGTGTTCTCATCCCAACTGTAGTTTAGTAAGCTTAAACACCTTTCATCCACTCGAAGGTTTTCGCTGGCTAGAAACTCTGTGCTCCCATTCATTGGATGTGAGGTCCAAGCCATGCATTTTTATCTGTACATCTGATTGGCTTGTCACAGTTGAGGTCATTGAATGACGAATGTTCGTTCGTTCATTCATTCATTCGTTGGACTGTCAGGAAACAGCATACTATGTTCAACCAAATTCAACACAAACGGAAAAACCTCAATTAGACACTAACATACTGGCAGATGAAATAGAGAAATATTTATGGAAATGTTTTTTGTACAGGTGTTGTTGAAATATGAAAGCAGAACAGTTTTACGATGCTACGTTGATTTCTTGAGTTGCTTCACTTTCTTGCCTCCCATGTGCTCGAGCTGTGATCCTGAGAGTGTCTGTAGACCAGTGGATGTTAGGTTTAAACTTCTGTTTATTTTTTTTTCTTTTGATGAAGCTTTCAATAAAAAAAATCTACAAAATCACGCCACTTTTTGATTCTGGTTGAGCTTTTCTTTTGTGACTTTAATGCTGTTTGTTGAAAGAGCCAATCAATGTTATGACCCTATAGCAGTTGATGCAGATTAAGCTGGGACAGGACATATTTTATGTTGAAAAAATTACACACTCTTTGACAGGGCTCTAGATGTGACAATAAAATACATATTTATGAAAATTATTTGAAATCTAGTTGGGAAAACTTACGTATGCGGTCCTGGTGTTTGCTGCATGCAACAATGAACACGGCTAAGCCGTGATGTCCGATTCACAAATAAATAACTCTTTTGAACTAGCTCTTTTTAATGAGTCAGATTCACAAGTTTACAACTGACTCCTTCACCGAATCACGAGTCGTTTTTCGGTTATGTCCCATTCAGGGTTACTATCGTTATTTAAAACTAAAAAATTTTCATTACTCAGAGTAAAATAAAAATAAACTGAAATAAAATATTTTAAAAACTTAGTTCATTTCAGCTAGTTGACAAGGCAAGATTTTTAATTTTCGTTTACTTTGTTACTAAAAAAATACTAATACGAAATACTACTTAAATATTAAAATAAATTAAACTAAAACGAAACTAAAACTTTATTAAAAAACATATCTATAAATGTTTGTTTATATATTTATAAATATATGAAATATAAAAATAACACCTAATTCAAAATATTAACAAAACAATAGTATATCAATTATACTAACTAATTATACTAACTATATAAATAATTATACTAACTAAATAAAGAAAAAAAATACATGAATGAATGAATGAATGAATAATAGCACAGGTCCAATTCCAAATGAGCTGTAATGTATAATTTTGGGTTCTAAAATTAATATTTACTGACTGGTTCTTCATGTGACAATATGTAATTAAATGATACATATTGACAACATTTTTTTTATTTTTGTTGTAAAGAATATATAAATAATATGAAAAATATTACTGGTTATTGTTTAGAATATGCAGTCTTGAAGGATGAATCGACTGTAAGGGAAACTTCGTTTGGGACTGTAAGCCTGTATCAACACACCATTTGAACTTAAACATTTGAATATTCTAAACGTGCAATCAGGGTCACTATATAGAGCCACAAATAATATATACTAATATTACTCTTTATGAAAAACACATAGGCCGTATATACACAAATGTACACAACAAAATCCTAATATGTATGAGTTGCAGTGCAGTTGACAGTACAATGGTCATACAGTGTCTTGACGAAAACTATATGCTGCAGAGCCGAACAAGCAGACAGATCACACACACTCCGATGGAAAGAATGAGAGGTCAGTGAACCCTGCCCTTCTCTATAGGGCCTGTAACCATTTGGGCCTGTCCTTTGCCCACTCCTTCAGCACTGATCGATAGAGGGATTGTTCAGACACACAAGTGACTGTTTCAGTCTTTGCGTTGACCTTTGAACCTGCCCCCCCACCCTGCCATCCTCGCCATCCTCCTCCACTGCATACAATACTCATTTTCATATCTGACATTTAGCTACAGTAAATGAGAGCAGAGACTCTCTGCATGTACACACTGGGATTTATTCTTTTTTCTGAGCTGGATCGATTCCGTGCCTCTTCTGACACACGCCATGTTTTCTTGTTTAATTTGCTGTTGATGCATTAAGCTGCTTGAGATACATGATTCTGTTCTTTGCATGTAATGGTCAGCTGCTTCCTGTAAAATTATATTTTTAATATTTAATTATTTAATATTTTATTTAATACTTATTTGAGCTAAAATAACAAAAATATATGATACATCTGTCAAATTCTATTGGTGATTTTATATTTAATGGTGATAGATTATTATTTTGACTGACACTGAAGTTTATTTTTGGAATTCTCAATTAACTGATTTTAAATTGTTTTTTATTTATTTTAAAACACTTTTAATCAGATATTAATTGAATTATTGTTCTTTCTTAATTATTACTCTGGTTTAATTTTATAATATTTTTCAATTCTAATGCATATTATGTATTTTTATTAATAATTATTAGTAATTATTTATGCAAAGTCATGAGATATAAATGGCCACTATTTTCTATCAAATTTATTTCTAAAAGCTATACTTTACAAAGCTTTTTTAGACCAATAAGTTACCTTTAAAGAAATGTTACATAACCAATTTGAAATTGCTTTTATCTTATTTTTAAAAATTATATAAATTTAATTATGATTCTGATTTAATTATTAGGATTTTCACACAATATCTAAATGATCATTTGCATACAACAGTAGTAATATGAATACTAATAACTTTTATTAATCTTTAAAAAATTGCTAAAACATGTATTTTTACTTATAGTATTACTATTGTTATTTATGAGATACGTGGTAATACATTTATTTATTTCAAATTTATTTCCAAATTGAAAGCAATATGTTACTTTTAAATAAAATATCTTTAAATAACATTGTTGTGTGTTTTAAAGACCCACCAAATAGTGCAATTTGTCATTTATCAAAACATTTGAAAGATTAAATATTGCATTAATATCAAGTTATCTGTCAATGTAATCCTGACAAACAGAAACAGGAATTTCTGTCTTGTTCTGTCAGATTGGAGCTGTACTTAAGACTAGAAAACCGCTGCCTGACTGCATTACCAAGATAGACAGCTCTGCTAAAAAAGCACTTTTAACTCAGTGACCAACCTAGTTTCCCATTTCCCATGGAATGACTGCTCATGATTTGTGCCATTAACACACTTTCCATTGTCTCGTCTTTCTTTTAATCCCATCCATCCCTTTTCCATATGCCTCACCCGTTCCTTCCTCACTGCCCCTGCATCTTTTTCCCCTCTTTTGTCTTGTTCTCTATGTTAATGTTTCATAAGTTGTTTCATGCTGTGCTGGCACTGCCTCCAAACACTCTGAGCTTGCATAATGTGAAGCTGGAACCGCTGCCAAAAGGTGTTTAGTCTGTTTCTCTCTCTCTTTCTCCCCCTCCTCAAGACGTAATGGGGAAAATACTGCAAATATTAGCAGCTCCAGGGTCAAAGGACACATTGACTCAACTAGTTCAAGGGATTTGCTCATACACTTTCAAAAAATCAAAAAACTTTCACTGGCTCGTCGACTGAAATGATCAAGTGAAACAAGTTTTGCCATATAGATATTCCTGCTGCTCTTGTACATTTCCAGCTAAAACATGCTTTTGCTTTAAATCAGAACAGGATTTCAAAATCATGCGATATGAAGCAATCCTGCATTCCACTGGAATTGAGTTACTGTGTTTTGTAGCAGCTGGTTATTGACGTATTATTTCTTGTAACATCTCTTGTCTCTGACAGAAGTGAGTTATGCCATGGAAACCGTTGTTGTTTCTGTGACTGCACAGAATCTGCTACAAAGCAACATCTTTCACACATCCTGCTTGCCTTATACTTGTTTATCAAATATATTGGTTAATTAAAGGGATAGTTCACCTAGAAATGGTAATTCTGTCATCATTTACTCACCCTCATGGCGTTCCAAACCTGTAATGGTGTGTGCACAACAAAAGCGAAGCGAATATTCGCATTGCATTATTGTGAATAAAAACATAGCGTAATTCTCGCCTCCATTTTCTGAACCAGATGTGTCAAAACGAACAATAAGTTCTTCGCTGACTGGCTTGTGCAACAATGCATCATGCGAATTTTCTGCTTCAGCTGAAATTTTTCAACTTTCGCGGAAGATGCGAAGTTCGCGACAATTGCGTCACCCGGCGCAAATTCATGTTTATTCGCATCTTTGCATTGACTTTATATGTAATCTACTCTTGCGAATAATTAAATTCGCTTTTGGTGTGCACACACCATAATTTTCAGAGCACAAATTAATGATATTTTTAAATTAAATCCACTTCAGAAACGCTTCAAAAATTTCATAAAGAGATAGTAACTAATCCATATGAATTGAGCAGTTCAGTCCAAATTTTCTGAAGAGACTTGATCACTTCTGATGAACAGGTTTAATTTAACCTTTTATTAATCAGTAATCAACACACATCAGGGCTGCATCCGAAAGCCTTGCTGCCTTATCTGGCAATAACTTTGCAGGAAGCGCTTTTGCACAAAGGCAAGAAAGTGATTTCGGACAGGCTTCTGAGCCAGCGTAACGGTTTAATGATCTACAACAAAATAGAACGAGTTTTGGTGGTAACTATACGAATATTTAATTTCTATAATACTGATTTCTCGCTATAAATAACATCAAAAGTGCAAAAAGTTAGTCAGAAATATACATTTACACACAAACTGACCACCAAACACAACTTTCAGATGCCATCTTTTTTTTTTTATCTCAACCAGGTTAAGGCTAGAAGTGATACATATGGCACTACTGGGCATGCGCACATCAATACAGCATAATTTTTGTCACACTGTACAATTACTATTACAAGTACTATTTTTGCATTATTGTAAGGGGTAGGTTTAGGATTGGGGTAGGTGTAGACGTTAATAAAACACAATTTAATAGGTAGAAAATTCAATTTCATTGTTGGTTTCCAGTCAGAGCTGTATCCTTTCTAGCCACAACTGCTCAACCATCACGGAATGGAACGCACAGGATTGTGGGAACTCGAAGGCAGCGAAGATACATCTATGCTGCCTTCAAAAATCGATCAGATGAAGGTATCTCATGAGATAGGAAGTGAAGCTAACTTTAAATAAATTAAATCTGTTTGTTATATAAAGCGATCGAGTCTCTTCTGAATATTTGGACTAAACCAATACATTAATATGGATTTATTAATATGGATATCTTTGTGTTCCCAAGATGAATGAAAGTCTACACCAGACAAAATACTATAACTATAGATTATAATCAGTGACGCTGTCTACACTGGATGCGTGACACAACAAATCCCCGACAGTAAACTGATGCCTCGTTCTATTTATGACATACGACACAAAGTTCCAATGATTTTTAATGGTTGCTTTGTCGCTTCCAGTGTAGACAGACTTTCGCTTTTGCGGTGCGGCACAATCGATAACTGTGTCGTCCGGTGTAGACACGGTGTAACGGGTTTGAAACGATATGAGGATGGGTCATTTTTGGGTGAGCTATCCCTTTCATATTGCTCGCTTAATAGGCTCACATTACTGTTATTACTGTTCATATGTTAACAATTTATTCTAACCCTTAAAGGGATACTCCACCCCAAAATGAAAATTTTGTCAATCACTTACCCCCATGTCGTTCCAAACCCATAAAAGCTTCGTTCGTCTTCGGAACACAATTTAAGATATTTTGGATGAAAACCGGGAGGCTTGTGACTGTCCCATTGACTGTCAAGTAAATTACACTTAAGGCACAGAAAAGTATAAAAAACATCGTCAAAATAGTCCATCTGCCATCAGTGGTTCAATCTGAATTTTTATGAAGCGACGAGAATACTTTTTGTATGCAAAGAAAATAAAAAATGGATGCAAAGTGCGTACGCTATTCTCAGTCATCAGTAACGCAAATGTATTGTACATTTATTTATGCTTTGATTTGAACGGGAACCGCGTATCCATGCGTTACTGATGACAGAGAATAGCGTACGCACTTTGCGTCCATCGGATGCTCTCCAAAATGGTGCTATGCTGACACAGAGAGACAGAGAGGAGACAAATTGTTGAATAAATGTCGTTATTTTTATTTTCTTCGCATACAAAAAGTATTCTTGACGCTTCATGAAATTCAGATTGAACCACTGATGGCAGATGGACTATTTCGACGATGTTTTTTATACTTTTCTGTGCCTTAAGTGTTATTTACTTGGCAGTCAATGGGCCAGTCACAAGCCTCCCGGTTTTCATCCAAAATATCTTAATTTTTGTTCCGAAGACGAACAAAGCTTTTACGGGTTTGGAACGACATGGGGGTAAGTGATTAATGACAAAATTTTCATTTTGGGGTGGAGTATCCCTAACCCTTTCTATTCATCAAAAAATCCTGGTCAATGATATCATCAATTGCATTTTACATAATGCAGTACAAAAACTGATGATGCTAAAAGGTGATCGGTCCTTTTAACTAAAGGGCGGGGCCAATAAGTTTGTTATTGGTTTTGATTTTTGTGCGTTTTGTGTCTCGACATAACAGTATTTCATAATGAAAAGTATATTGTTTTTGTAGTACTCCATATTGAAAGTGTTTTTCCAATGTCTCATGCTTTGGTAGCTCTGTTCCACGTCTCTTAAAAAGAGCTATGGTGTTTTGTGCTGAGAGACGATATTCAAGGGTCTCTGTGTTTTTGTTAGTAACGGAGACAGATGGGATGGTGTCAAGTTTCATTTTATTATAACAATCTCTGCCTCTCTCTCCCTCTAATGCAAACTGACAATCACATACCTCTCAAAGACAACGGATGACACAACAGGCCTCTCAGCCTTTGCAGTAAAAGCCAAGCCTCCATCTCAATTCCTGAGCACCAGATCGATTACCTCAGCGCTATGGAAACCGTTACGAAGGATCTCATCCCTCATTAGAAAGCGCAGACCTGAGAGCCAGGCCTCTCAAGAGGCGAAGCGGAGTAACGACCTTCATAAAGGAGGGAAACCAAGAGCTGAGCGATTGACCAGGCCCTGGAAGGTTGACACATTCATCACGATGACAGCCGCTAGGTGTCTGGCTGAAAGGAGGACAGGACATCATCGAACAATACCCAATTGATAGGTTTTCTTATCTTTTATTGAAAGGATAGTTCACCCCAAAATGAAAATTCTGTTCTTTACTCACCCTCATGTTGTTCCAAATGTATCCTGTATGATTTTGAGAAAAACAAATGATTTCAAGAATATGTAATAATAAAATGACACTTTCATTCAGAAGCATTTTTTAAAAGATATTATTAAAAAGCAGCATATAATCACTGCTGAACAGTAAATATAAAATATACAGAGAAAAAAAATCCACATTATTATTTATACTACTATGATTGCTATTATTGTTTATATATATATATATATATATATATATATATATATGTGTGTGTGTGTGTGTGTGTGTGTGTGTGTATAATTTTCTAAATTTTATTTATTTATATATCTGTAACCCTAAAAATTTATTTATTTATATATCTGTAACCCAGAGGAAAATATAGTTTAGGTTTTAGGTGACTTAAAAGTAATATGTGTCATGTTTTAAAGGTGAATTCAAAAATATATAATAAAAAAATATAGTAATTTTATATAAAATATAATGATACATTCATACAAGTCATTTAAAAATATTATAAAAAATACCATATAACTACTGCTGAACAGTAATATTTTATTATTGTTATTGTTAGTGTTTTGTTGTTGCTGATGCTATTAATCATTTAATTAATAGCCCCCCCCCCCAAAAAAAAGTATAAATAAATATAATTATGAACTTTTATTTTTATTAATAAATTGATAATTTATAGAGTTTTTAAATATAGCCCTAATATAAATCTTATTTTATAGATATAATATTATATACTATGTTTATTTATTATTTGTTAGATTCATTTGCTTGTTTTAAATTATAATAGGAAGAGCATGTGAAATTTAGAATTAGTTTGTTATTATGTTTTATAATTAATATACAAATGTATATCCAAAGTCTGAGACTATTTGATGAATGTTAAGTATGCTTTGCATTCTAATTTAAAACAATATTTT
This sequence comes from Spinibarbus caldwelli, assembly GCA_039654775.1. Taxonomy (NCBI): domain Eukaryota; kingdom Metazoa; phylum Chordata; class Actinopteri; order Cypriniformes; family Cyprinidae; genus Spinibarbus; species Spinibarbus caldwelli. The sequence continues at coordinate 27,262,849 of CM077227.1, read as the reverse complement.
TCATTATATTATCAGCATAGCAAACTGAGTAATCCAGTAAATAATTGTGCTTATTAGATTATTGACCTAGAAATAGTGAGGAATTGTAAATATTTGTTATATATTTGTAATAAATATTTATAGACACGCTCAACCACTCAAAAGTTTGGGGTCAGTAGTTGTTTTTTGTTTTTTATTTTTTTGTTTTTTAGAAAGAAGTCTCTTATGCTTACGAAGGCTGCATTTATTTGATTTAAAACACAGTAATACCGTGAAATATTTTTACAATTTAATATAGCTGTTTTCTATTTTAAAAGGCTTGCAAATCAATCTATTTAAAAGTTCAGACATTTAAATAAAAATCTGTGAACTATCATAAGAGTTACATAAGTTCACAATATTTCTCATTTATTTTTTTGTCTTTTATGATCCAAGCTGATATCCTCTTTGCTCTTCTCTCTGTTTGTTTCCACCAGAGTTTTCCAGGAGCTTTAGTGGGAATATCACACAGACCATTTTTTTTTCTCTTGTTTCCATTCCCCCTTTCAAGATATGACGAACTCCGCGGCAGAGAGGTTGCCATGGCGTCAGTGCCGACAACAGCCATAAACAGCGGCAGTGTGTAATGTGCTGAAGATCCCAGGGCAGCTCAGCTGGGCACTGCACCGACTGCTGGAGACTGAAACTACATTAAGTGCACAGTGTGAGAGTTTTTTTTTTTTTTTTTGCTCCTTACGATTGTTGCTCGTAAGACTGTATGATGTGACCATAGTGAGATCTTGGGTAAAAGCCAAGGCAGATTGTGAGACCGTTTAACTGCCATTTACGTCAGACTGCATGCTGTACTTCTTAGCTAAGACAGTGTTGTCAGAGCGTTTTAGGTCAATAGTCCATATCTGATCTTGAAACTGAAATATGAAATAACAAAACTCTGGGCCTGTCCCAGTAACCACATTTGCGGTCTTGGCCACTTGAGAGCATGTGCACACGACAGGAAGTAAGCGTGCAAGACAGTCTGCCTCTGAATAATGCCAAAGCACAGTGCCGTTAAGACACACTATAGCCATCGAATCTAAGTGGTATTCAAGGCTTAGCTTATCCTATCATTCATCATGGTCAGGAACTCATGTGCTCCAAAACTGCAAGATTTCGAGGAAAATTTATTGAGTACTGAAGTATTGAAAATCAAAATGTGTAAACAAAGCTCTGTAAAACTTGCTCTTTTAGTGTGTCCCATCGAGTAATCAAAAGTTCTGCACACTCTTGAGGTCTCCACACCTACTTGAACACTTTGACCAAATACAGGAAATGTGTCATGAAAGTAGACAAGTGGTCAAGTGCAAAGACTGTATGTCTGAGTATTGCGACAGGCCAGTTATCAGTGTTGTTATAATCATCAAAAACTGAAAATTGTTATTTGAAATAAAGCTGAAATAAAAAATCTAAATTTTAGTGAAAAAATGTAATAGAAAATTAGAAATGTTGCCTTGAAAACTGACTGAAATTAAGCTGAAGTACTAAAAAACCAATAAAATTACAAAATTTAACTAAAATTTAAATGAAAACTGAAAATAAAAAATAAAAGCTAATTCAAAATAGGAATACATTTTATAATAGTATATAAGTGATACTGAAAATTTTGCCAACAATCCCATTCTTAACTAAATTAAATTTTTGTCTGATTTTCTATTTAAAACATTTTTTTTTTTTTTAAATCTTTGAAACAAGATCAATTCACTTGAGAAGCAATTCTGCATACAATTTGTCTGCACTGACAAATTTCATTTGTCTTAAGTATAAACAACTTTTTGCCAATGCATTAATACTAAAAGACAATTACAGTCAAGATACAATATGTGTCAAGTTTTAATGTAATGTGCAGTGTTGCTTCTCAAGCAAATGAATCATGTTTTTATGGTTAGTAGATATTTACTTGCAAACACGTCAAAAAAGACAAAGTATGTCAAGACAGATTTTGCCCTTTGACAAAAGAAACTGCATGAAATGGTGGCAAAGATTGCACTGTACCTATCTTTAGACAAAGAAGTTTTTCTCTGCTGATCTGAGGTCAGTAATAGTTACCTCTGATACCACTGAGGCCCTCCTGAGAGAGGAATGTCTATTTTCCAGGCAGGTTAGGCCAGCGGTGGGTGGATAGTGAATCAGAGACATATGGGTGGTAGTAAAGAATGGGTGAATTATAGCTTGTTTCAAAGCCCTGTTTGTTTTCCTATAGAGCAGGATGGGACATTACCTCATCCTTGTGTTTTAACTGCACATGGGTCACTGCAGCTCTGTGTGTGTGTGTGTGTGTGTGTGTGAGAGAGAGAGAGAGAGAGAGAGAGAGAGAGCTGGTATGAGCACACATGTGCTGTTAGGGCATTCCATCGGCTTTCAGCATATTACGGATTATCTCTGCAAAGATGTAATGGTCCAATGGGAACGGGGTTTGGGAAGCCTGCTAATAAGCTAACTGATGAATGGAATGTTAAATTGAGTCCACTGACATGTTAAATATTGGCTAAAGCCTGCTGACCACTTCCATCTTCTGTGGTATGTAATAATCCAGACTCATCATGGACACTGGCCTGTTAGATCAGGGCTATGTGTCTCACACACACATGTGTCTCATACACATGATAAGACCCACACGAGTTCAGTTAAGATTAATGCAATTGTAATTCCTGTTTTGATGTATTTCCTGCTGAAACCAGAAGCTTTTGTTTTAGGCATTCAAATGGCATTTCTTGTTAGTCTTTTATAGCAGTATTAGCCTGTTGTATCTTATGCAAAGTAAAAATAGTGGGAAAACTATAATGGGTTAGCAGGTTAACCGGTTAGCATCAGGTTGCTAATTGTGAGTCAACTGAAAACACAAAGAAAGAGAAATGTTTAGATTCACCATTCTAGTCAGGCACAGAATAGTAACCAAAATAAGTGTGAGAAAGTGATCATCTATTTTAAAATGTGTATATCTGCTAAAAGTTTGTTTTGTGACTTTTGTGTGTGTGTGTGTGTGTGTGTGTGTGTCTGCATATAGATGCTAAGCTATATAGTCCATAGTTAACATGGACTAAAATAAAAAAATATATTATTTAGCCATTAAATATTATATTTAAACATTATATAATAATAATATTAGCTTGAATATCTGCTAAAAGTTTATTTTGTGACTTTTTTTAGGAGTACACATATAGATGCTAAGCTAATATATTCCATAGTTAACATGGGCTGCGTCCAAAATCGCATACTCTTGGCATACTTTGCATACTTATTCTATGTAGAATGAATGTAATCCATACATACTACATTTGTCATGTGGTCATGGTCATGTGGCCTACCAAAGGCAGTTGTGTCACATCATTGCCATTCACAAATTCCCCCCGTGGCCTCATGGGATAGTACAGTGTCCACTGGATGCAAACAAAATAGTTGATCATGCCTACTGTTTTATGAATACTGTAAACATACTGCTCTGTTCACATGCTGTTTTTCACCCATTATAATGTAGGGAACTATACGATTTTGGATGCAGCCGTGGACTTATAAAATATATCAAATTAAAATTAAATTAAAATTAAGAATATATTGTACTTAAGCATAATTCAGATATTAAATATTATATTTAAATATTACATAACACTTACATATAGATGCTAAGCTAATATCGGCAACATGGACTGAAATCAAATATTACATTTAATAATATATAATAATATTATTATCTTAAAACATTGTCGCATTGTATGCCTTGACCCTGGGTTCCAGACTTTAGATTAGCACTGCTTTTACTCTGTCCTTTAGGATTGCATTGTCCTGGGACTTCTGAGGGGCCCTTCTCTCTGGCTGTGTTTTAGTTGTAGTGGAAGCCAGGCACATCTGGACCCGATTAGGCCTGTAATGTCACATGGACCATCAGATCATTGTCTCTGCCTCATTCGGCTCTGAGCTCCAACGACTCCAACATCCCCACCTCCAACATTTAAGCAGTTATTAGTGTTAATCACACATAATCACAGACATGTTTTACTCTGTGAGATCATGCCTTAGGTTGAGTCTTCAAAATGTTATGGTTGGGGAAAAACAACATGAAAAGTCAGTGTGACTCCTAACTTCTGTTACACAACCTGATTGCACTGTTTAAGGAAGCAATGAAACATTTTCCATAGAATGTCCTTTTATTAATTTGTATGATTCACTACAGTTAGTTAGTATGTAGGTAGTCGTGTAGCAGGCACTTATATACACACAAAAGTGAAGTGCCTCAACCAATCACATCTTCACTTACTCTTTTTGCTTTCATATACATTTTGTTTATCAGGGCATGAATGCATTGTATATCTAGCACTGGGATCAGGTGCCCTTGTATTATATACTGCATTACTGTATATGAAAGTGCAAAATTTGATCTTAAATCTATAATCTTGCTCACATAGAACCAACTGTGCATGCGGAGGTTGTTTCAGGCCTCAGGGTCTCTGCAGCATGTATTGACTTAGCTGTGTACACATAACACTCTCAATGGTCCCAGCCTGCCAAACCTCATTTTGTCACTATCTCTCTGCCCCCGCTGAGAGGGATGTTTTCCAACATGAAAAAAAAAACTCAATTAGCAGGCTGAGTCTCCCAGACAACCGCAGCAGTCACCTGATCATTAAGAACTGACACTAATTAAAGTAGATTTGTCTTCCTAAATTAAGCTGGAGATTTGGTCTCACCTCAGCTTTGTGAGCTGAAATTTAAAGGTCAGAGGTCAGCTCTGTGGTTGGAAAAAGGATTTCAGACTTCCTATTTCTTGGTTTTGTGCTCTCTCTCTCTCTCTCTCTCTCTCTCCCCCTCAATTTTCTTTTTCATTTTACTACCTTTCCGGTGTAAAAGGAATTCACATCTGCCTGTGTAGCTGTTATGTTATGCTCTAAACATGCGTACAGTCTAGACTGCGGTGGTTGCGCCTGTTCAAGAAAGACTCATAAAAACAGGTTTGTTTCTGGTTTATATTTTAGTCAGTTCCCCATGTGCTGGCCTTGCAAGTTCATCATAAACACATTTTTTGTGTTTGTGTTGCTCAGCGGTTGCTCAGGTAGTTCACAGATTTGGATGGTTGCCAGGGTGTTGCTATGCAGTTTCTAAGGTGTGCTGGTTGTCCAGATGCACTGGGAATTTTCATTGTTTGTTTCACCCCATTTGTCTTTCCAGTGACGGTCAGTTTGTGCATTAGTAGTGGGGATTTTTTACTGACTCTTTCTGCAAGTTACAAACATATGCCAGTAGGTGGCGACAAGTGACTGTCTTTATGAGGGAGTCATTAAACCAGTTCATTCAGGAGCAAATCAAGTGGCTGCTGTTATTGTAGAAATGTATACATAGATGCCTTATTAGCAGCTGTTTCTATGGGCCGCCATATTGGTGTGGTCAAAGCTGGTCTGTGAACACTTGAAAGCAAGTTGACTGTGGGTCTGCAACCGTAGTTATACGCATGTATATATATATATATATATATATATATATATATATATATATATATATATATATATATATATATATATATATCTGAAATGCACTTAAGCAGATGATTTTTACAACAAGATAAAGCCGTTAGCTAACAATACATCAAAAGGTTAACAGTTTAAAAACCTGTAATATTGAGTTAACGCATAAAACACAAACCAGCACATTCTCACCTGTGAAATTTTATCCCATTTTTTCGGGAATTTAATTATTGGCTCTTTTTACAGCCAGAGGCTGCACAACATTTTGGCTTCTTAGTAGGGCTGCATGATTAATCGCATGCTATTGTCTGTAAATATTGCTATTTGCTGCTAATCACAGAACCGGCTTCAATGACGAGATGCGCATAACAATAGCATGCGATTAATCGTGCAGCCCTACTTCTTAGAAAACTCATTGTTTTTTACTGTGAGTGATGAAATGTTGACCGTTCCAAGATGGTGGACATGTCAACGTGTCTGGAGCGGCTGAATCTGTACATATCTGTGGCTGTTATGGGGGAGTCATTAGCTATGTTTCCATCCACCTATTTTTATGCACATTTTGGGATATCACATTAAAAAATGCTGGATGGAAAATGCGCATAAAAAACTTGTGCACTCAACTAAGTCAGATTAATTTCTTATCCAGTAAGAAAACATGCGCAAAAACTATGATGGAAACACTTTTACCGAATAAATTCCTTAATGCGCATCAAAAAAATACACGTGACTTTGCAATGGGACAGCATAAAACTGAAGCATCCAACAGATCGATCTCATTGCACAGCATCTAAAATGCTAGTTTTGTCATTCTAAAATGCTTGAGCAAAGTCTCGTCAAAGTGCTTTGTTATAATTAACTCCCAGAAATGTGTTCCCAAACAGTAGGCTCCGAAAATAAGATAATAAGTTTCGTCTGCATGCTCTGAAGCTCGTAATATATACAAAAATGATTAGATATAGTGCCTTCTCCTACTGCAGCAAATAAAATTTTTCTTCATGATATTTAGCAAAAGTTAATCAGGAAGTGATAATTTTGTTCTCTTCAACTCACTGGATGGAAATGATGCTTTATTCACAAATGTTTTATGCAATATTCCAATTTTGCGTGCATACGTTTAATTTGGAACTTTGGATGGAAACATAGCTATTGAATCAGTCACTCAAACAGTTTGTTCATAAATACTGATTAATTCACAAACTAAACAACTGGATGTCTTTTTGAGTAATTAAATCACTCATTCTACCAGTTCATTTAAAACACTGATTCATTCAAGAATAAAACAAGTGGTTGTCTTTATGCATGAGTCATTTAATCATTCACTCAGCTGATTTGTTTGAAAAAGCTGATTCGGTGACTTTGTTTTCACTGGCCAAGCAAAAATAGACCAAGTAACTAGCGACATTCTGTTTTAAATGTAAGTTTCTCTATAATGTTAATAATGTTAATGAACTGTTAATGAACTGCTGAAAGCAATAAATCACACTTGCCATCATGCTACATGAAATGTGAATATTTCAACATTTGGAACAACAACACTCTTGCCTGTGTGATACTGCTTTAATGTGCTCTATAATAAAAGAAATATGGACAGCATTTCTCAGATAATTAGGTCATTTCAAAGAGAAATATGTCTTATAAATCTGAGAAACAAAACGCATTTTCTCTCCGTCTAACCAATTCCAGAAAAACTGAAAATTTAAATGGATCCCATTTGTCATTTTTCTTTCCTACAGGGTGACCTGTACATTTTCAAACAGACAGACACGACACCACAGAGAATTCGCCATGCGTGACTGATGCATTAAAACACTCAAGCGCATGTCACCTTCTGCCACTTCCGTCAGCATAACTGCCTGTCTGCAGCAGACCGCAAGCACTCTCTACAGGGCAATAAAAACACAAGTGGAATAAACTGATTTTAAAAGGCCAATTGTCTGGTGAAAGTATGAACGTGTGAAATGAAGGAAGGAGCAGGGAGGGAGGGGAAGAGGAGGCCGTGTGTGTTACATACCAGAGCGGTGAGATCGAGCGTGTAGAGAGGACAAGCATAATTTAAAAACACATACCACTCTGCTTGGAAAACAAACGCAATGTGCTCACTCCTGTATTGTAGAACATGTTTAAATGGCACTGTACGGGGTTCATACATGCATACAGATTTATATCCAGCTGGGAAATACCTTTTAAGCTGTTAGGTGTGTTTTGGAACATGGTAGCGGGTTTATAACTGGTCATTAGCTGGTGCAAGGAGGTAGACCACCTTGAGCCATCAAACAGATGGTCTTACCCAGGGTTATTATAGTTTTGAGCTTAGATAATATTCAATTTGACATATATATTATATATATATACACTACTGTTCAAAAGTTTTAGATCAGTAAGACTTGTAATGTTTTTTTTTTTAAAGAAGTCTCTTATGCTCATCAAGGCTGAATGATTTCTGAAGGATCACGTGACACTTTAGACTGGAGTAATGGCTGATGGAAATTCAGCTTTGCATCACAGAAATAAATTATACTTTAAAGAATATTAAAATAATAACCATTATTTTATATTGTAATAACATTTAGCAAGATTACTGTTTTTTTCTGTATTTTTGATCAAGTAAATGCAGCCTTGATGAGCATAAGAGACTTCTTTAAAACCATTACAAGTCTTACTTATCTAAAACTTTTGAATGGTAGTGTGTGTGTGTGTGTGTGTATATATATATATATATATATATATATATATATATATATATATATATATATATATTTATTTATTTATTTATATATATATATATATATATATATATATATATATATATTGCATTGACTGTTTCTATAGTATCTGTTTGTTTGCTTTTATTTTGTTATTATTTTTGTGCTGCCAAAGTTATATATATATACCATAAAATGACAAGACCAACAACTTAGACTAGCCAGTGACCATCCTGAACCAATTAAAAACCAGCTACCTTGTTCAAAAACATAACTACCAGCTTAATATGGACTTCCAGCTGTGTACTTTTTCCCATGATGCATATACTGTAACCTTTGTCTTGTACGTGTTGCTGTTTCACTGTTGCTTTCACACCTGAAAACATCTTAGGTAGTAAGTGTGGTTCTTCCGCCCATGTCAACTGTGTTTATGTCAAGAGGTTATATTACTGTAAATACAACTATTTTGGCTGTCTGTTAAGACTGTCTGTGGCATTGGATAACAGAAAGCTGTAGACCAGATGTTCAAACACTTTATTCTGAGAAAAGCATTTTAGCTCCATGATATCTCCACCAGCCTCTGGTCCCCTCTTGGATCTGTGCACAGATGGTTATGAGGACTATTTTATCTTGATTTTTAGCTTATTTTTATTGTTACCTAAAACTAAAACCATGAAAAAAAAAAATACTTGTTGCTTGAAATAAAATAAATGTTAACTAAAACAAAACAAAATTACATATGTATTTCATTTCAGCTAGTTCCAAGAATGAGAGTCCAAACAGCTGATAAAAACATCCCAATAATGCACAAGTTATCAACATGACTCCAGTCCATCAATTAACTTCTTGTGAAACAAAAGGCTGTGCGTTTGTAAGAAACAGTTTCATCATTAAGATGTTTTTAACTTCACTCTGTTCCTTCCAGCTAAAATCTGAGACCTCTATGCATTATATTACTTTCTTCAGTAAAAAAAAAAGTTATGTCGTTGGTATCAGGAGAGAAAAATGTACTGATCAAGTGCCATTTACAAGCAAAAACTTTTCAAAACAGTTCTAAACAAATATGTTGGTGGATTTTGATGTGAGAGGACAACGGGATAGACGTTTTCCCTGGAGGAAGCATTATTATGGACTATTGACTCATATTTCAGCCACAAGTGATGATTTAAAGTTAAAACGTCTTAATGATGGATTTGTTTCTTACAAACACATAGCTTTTCACTTCTCGAGATGTGAACTGATAGACTGGAGCTGATTATTTACGGATTATTGTGATGTTTTCATCAGCTGTTTGAACTCTCATTCTGACGGCACCCATTCACTGCAGAGGATCCATTGGTGAACAAGTGATGAAATGCTAAATCAAATCTGTTCACATGAAGAACATTTTTTTTCATTATTATGGCAACCGGATGATACAGTGAGTACAGAGAATCAACACTCTTTATATTATACGTACATGTAAAAAACTCAACTCAAATTCTCAAACATCTCACGTGGCTCAGTAATTTTGATTTTGAATATACTAAGCAATAATTTATTCATATTGCTGTCTTGTTCCTCTCTTTGTTCTTTCAAGAAGGAGATGTTTTACTCATACATAAGGTGATTTACACCTCTTAATTTTGTTGGTGTTAGAGCTGCAGCTGAAAAGAAGCTTTGGAGTGCTCAGATTTTCAGATTGTTTAATCTTTTAAGCAAGGCTTTGTTGAGTCAACATAAATTCTGTAGTCAAAGTTTTCTCGGTTTCCCTTCATTATTCACCATCCTGTAAGTGCTGAGCAGTGAGGCAGATGGCATTTTATGCTCTCTGTTTTTCTTCTGATTGTTTCAACAGCTGAACCTGGAGCCCCTCGTGTTACCGGTGGCTGAGAGAAGAGGTGGAGATACACTGCAGTCTGGGAGGCCCAAACACCTCATACCCAACCTTGAAATGTATGTGGTGATAAATGAACAATAAAAATTCATTGTAGATTGTATAAAGCATCTGACTTATATAAAGGAATTTTAATGGAAAAGCCTCTAATTTGTATTTTCATAAATTAGTTTTATGTTTCTCATTAATAATTAGACTGTCAGAACAACAATTTGAATAAAAAAGTAAATAAATAACCTTTTAATCCTGACCTTTTGTACAGAGAAGTTCTCACAGTCAGTTTTGCAAATGTACTTATTGGAATAGACAGAAATATTGGAGAATTTTAAATATTTCTTCTTGAATATTTATTCTTCTGTATTATTTATTTATTTATTTATTTATTTAAATAAACCTATACATTTCTGTTTATTTCCAGATTTAAATTAAGAAAAAAAAGATCCTACATATTCAATGTGATCTATTTGAGCAACTAGATTCCAAGCAGAAATGTTTTACAAATCTTAAAAGCATCTATATATTGCTATAGTAGAGTTTTTTCTTCTTCTGTTGCTTGTTTTTGAAAGGTTGTTAGTTTGATAAAGTTCTAGTGTTGTAGACCACACATCTGTCTGCTTTTATTTCTTCTGAAGCAGACAGAGGTATTTTCCCATCAATGTCTTTCTCTCTTTTTTAAAAAATCTCAGTAAATCTCCATGCAAATAACAACCACATAATAAGTAAAATCCCTTGATGGGGCTCCAAAGAGCCGAAAAGGCACGCATTCAACTATTTCACTCCTTCATCGAGGAGACGCCCCATTTCAAAGAAGAAATCATCTAATTCATTCTGACATAAGTTGTGTTTTAAGCTCTCTTCCGTAGTCATTGGCGTGTGTGATTTGTTTGGATCTGCGTGATTAGGAACAGTGATTCAATCACAAAAAATGTTTGGTTTGACATGCCCAAATGGCGTGTTTTGCACAAATGCAATGTCAATACGTGTCACTGAGTCATTGTTCAGCTAAACCACTACCACTCTGCTGTGAAGTGTACAGCAGTACATGAAGGATTAATGGATCGTTTAATACTGAATGAAATGTGTTTTTGGATAAGGGAGTGGTTGAATATATGCCATGCTCTCATTTCAAGGGTCTGAGAGTGATTCACAAACATTTTGGCTTATGTGCAGGCTTTGAAAACAAACCACTTAAAAACTTTTTAAAAGTGGACCAGACTCAACCTTCGGACTGCCATAATTCAAAAAGTTTTAGCCATAAACAGGGCAAATACATAGTTTCCACAGAAAGCTAATGACAAGGTTCTGCAGGTTTATAATTACGCCAATAGGTAGCGATAAATTACTGTCTTAATGAGTGAGTCATTTAACCGTTCATTAATTCAAGCGATTCGTTCAGAAACAAGTCACTGATTGAGTCATTTACTCAAATGATTCACTTCTATTGTGTTTCTCGGATTCACTCAACATAAATTCTGCTTGGCTTTGTTTGGAGATATTTTTGTCGGCAGAGCAAAACCGGACAATATCGCATCTAAAATGTTGCTCAGTATTAACTTCTTGTTTATTGTGGTACAACTGTGTTTAAGACATGCCTTAGTTTTTCCTTTTACATACTTCATGATCCAGTTGAACTGTTGTAGGTACAAAAGCTGTGTGTGTGTGTAATATGCTACATAATATATTCCTCTTTATAGTACTTTAAATGGTCTGTGTGTTATACTCTAAAGAATGTGTTTAGCCTCCCAAGTGTATAGTCACTACTGGTTATTTCTGTGACAGCAGCTCTGTCCTTGACCCTGAATCTTCTGAGACTGTAAACATATTCATAAGATTCAGTTTAAATATTTCCTCAGAGAGAACAACATGAGCTGCACAGCTTTCCTCCCTCAACACTGAGTTTTCTGACCGCATTGTCACTGAATGTAAGTAAAACCCTTATGTTCATCTGTCATTTCTTTATAAGGCCTTATTATTGCCTCATTGTTGAAGTCATCAAACCAAACCACAGCTAGAACCATGACTTGTTTAGGAGATACAAGTTCAAATTTGGCCTATCTTGTATCCAGATTCTTGTACATTAACTTTCACTCTTCCCAATAATTAGTTCTTTCTCAACTGTCTCTATTATCTGTCTCAATTTCAATGTGACGTTTTTTAATTGGTAACTTATGCCTTTGAACTGAAAATGACAAAGTAGATCCATACACAAGGGTTTTGAGAGATGCCTTGGCTTTTCCTTTTTCATACTTGCCCATTGAACTGATATATAAAAATTCACATAAAAATACACAAAAATTGTATCAAATGTAATTTATAAAAAAAAAAACAATAACAATCTTATATATATATATATATATATATATATATATATTCTTTATTTTTTCAACTATTTTTAGAAAATATAAAAAATAAAATATAATAGTATATATTTAAAAACATAATATTTATAATATATATTTTATTTATTAAAAAATAATCTTTTTAATGGATCATACATACATGTTTATATATAATTTTAATATACATTATTACAATAAGATATATAAGAAGATAATATAAATTATATAAATTAATTGTCAATAAATTATATTTTTTGTTAAAAAATCAGGTGGCTGTCTAAAAAAAACATCCATATATTGACTTGACTGTTAAATTGCAGCACTAAAGACTAGCAGTAAAGTTAACAACCCCTGCACAGCGACGACTCCATCTACTGAGTCGACATCAAGCACTTGATGAGTTTGAACGGATCCCATAAATTCCTAATCATGACTTCTGCAGTGGGTGATAAGCTACATTGTGTGCTGCACTAAAGCGTTCTCTCAAAGCGCTAATATCCTTCTACACTTTCTCTCACTGCTGCTTGGTTTGCAGTAAATACTGTGGTGACAAAGGAATCGCATGGAGTTTTGGTTAAACCAATCCTTTTGCTTTCAAGTTCCCCAGTTCTCTCATCTGTGCTGCGGTGAGAGTAATTATCTGTTCACATTAACACCATACCACATCGGCCTATTACCTTTCATGCTGACACAGTGGCACACATGATTTATGTGGCTGACCCACTGTCTTATGTGAGGATGTTCCCATTCTTGTGGGGAGCGAAACCTCCCCCAGACCTCTACTGAAAAACATCCTATGTGTGTGTGTCTCAATACCCACACACACACACACATATCATCCTACCAAAAGACTTATCAGCTGTTATTCTTCTCAGGGCGAGATTAGCGTCCCCTTCCCCTCCTCCCTCTCATGTCATAGATAAGACCGCCACACACAAGGCTCTTGCTGTAAATTATTACGGGCTGATGGCTGTCTGTGGACTAGCCCCTTCAGAAATCAACATGCACAGAAATCGAAGTGATGACTTTACATTACATAACATCCAGATTTTTTCAGGCTGTATCATTGTTGTGGTGTCACACAATTTTTTCTTGCTTATAAACATCAGCTGATGACTTTTAAATGCTGTGTGCAATATGAATTTGAATATATGTTGTAGCAAGACACAATCCAATGCTGCATCCAAAATCGAATACTTCCCTATTACCTACTGTCATGAATCTGGTCTATGGACTTCCATTTGTTCGCCACCAGAGGTCGCTCAGTCATCACATTGACTCTCACACCACACAGACTGTCACACATTTACCCGGACTTCATTTCCCAGCAGCCATTTCCCTAATCACATGCTCACACCTGATACCCATCACACAATCACGCACACTACTTAAGCCATGGACTTCCTCAGTCAGATCGCTGAGTATTGTACGCATATATCTCTCTCCTAGCGATAGCTACTCTACGGAGCCCACTTAGTTTTCATAGTCTTGCCTTGCCTGTTTCCTCGTGTTTTGATTTCTGCCCGTGTTTCCTGGATTAACCCTTTGCCTTGCCGTTCGGACTCTGTTTGCACCTCGTTTGAATTATTGCTCGTGTACCTGGATTATCTCTCTGCCTTGCCCTGTTGGATATTGTTCGCCGATCGCAGACCTACGCTTGCCCTAGGATTACTCTCTGTCTTGCCTCTGATTATACCTGTTTGCCATTGTCTGACCCTTGCTTGTTTCCTGACCACGCCTTTGTAAATAAAAGCTCGCATATGGATCCGCACGTCTCTCGTCTCATCGACTCCGTAACAGAATACTCGGCCTCAAAAGGATCCAGCAGCTTTTCAGAGGAGCTTTGGGCAGGTATGGACACAGCACGTATTTTATTAGCTCTTAAACAACGCCCGCGATCACTCAAGGACTATATTCAGGAGTATCTGGCCATTGCATATTACTCTGATTTACCGGACTGTTTATTGATAGAGTTTTTCTGTGATGGCATTAATCAACCTCTGCAATCTGAGCTTAGACGCGAGGGTCCGCGTTCATCGCTCGCTCAGTTTATGGACTATGCTCTGTTGACTGTTGGTTCAGCATTCACTGTGGGTGTCGCGGAGGAACGCGACACCACACTTAATTGTGTGATCGCAGCCATGCTGGAGCACGCTCACAAAATGGCGGCGACAGCAGAGCCCATTCACAAAATGGCGGCCACAACAACACCCCGTCATGTTATTGCTGCCAGTCATGAGTCAAGTCAATTCACAGTCGATCTACAAGAGCAAAGTCAAGCCACAGTTGATCTTCATGAGCAAAGTCAAGCCACAGTTGATCTTCATGAGCAAAGTCAAGTCACAGTCGATTGTCCTGTGTCCAGTCACGTCTCAGCTGGACTTCCAGAGTCTCATCACGTCACAGCTGATCTGCCAGAGTCTCGTCACGTCACAGCTGATCTGCCAGAGTCTCGTCACGTCTCAGCTGATCTTCTATAGTCTCTTCACGTCTCAGCTGATCTGCCAGAGTCTCGTCACGTCTCAGCTGATCTTCTAGAGTCTCTTCACATCACAGCTGATCTGCCATGTCTCAGCTGATCTGCCAGAGTCTCGTCACGTCTCCGCTGATCTTCCAGAGTCTCTTCACGTCACCGCTGACCATCCAGAACCACGTCAAGTTGCAGTTGATCAGCCAGGGTCTTGTCACGTCCTGTCTGCCACACCCAGATATTCAAGGTCAGTCCTTCGGTATCCTAGTCTGGTATCCAGTTTGAGGGATGCACCACTGGTGTCTGCACGTGCAGCTGGTATCCCCAAACCAGCTCACTTTAACTCTCCTGTTCCTGCTCTAATTCCCCTGTCCGAAGCGCTTCCCATTATGGGGATCGCTTTATGTTGCATTTGGGCTGCATATACCACCTCAGAGCTGCCCCAGGCGATTGCACCCACTGCAGCTTCTCCAGAGCTGGCAGCACATGCTGCAGAACCTCCCGAAGCGGCGGTGCTCGCTTCAGCTCCTTTTATGGTGGTAGCGCCCAGCAATGTACTCTCAGCCTGTCGTGTCGTGGTCAAAGAGACTGTTACCACTGTAGAACCTCCGGAGGTGGCGGCAACCGCTGCAGAACCTTCAGAGGTGTCAGTGGTACCCACCTGTGAACTCTCGCCCTGCCCCGTCACAGCTAAGGAGGCCGTCTGTGAATTGTTGCCCTGTCCTGTCACGGCTAAGGAGGCCGTCTGTGAACTCTTGTCCTGCCCCGTCACGGCTAAGGAGGCCGTCTGTGAACTTTCGCCCTGTCCTGTCACGGCTATGGAGGCCGTCTGCGATTTCTCGCCCTGTCCTATCACGGCTATGGAGGCCGTTTGTGGTTCCTTGTCCTGTCCTTTCACAGCCACGGAGGCCGCTTTTGAACTTTGCCCTTCTCTGAATCAGTCAAAGAGGCAATCTCTGAACTCTCGCCCCGTTCTGAACCAGCCATGGTGGCTGCTTGTGAATTGTCTGTCTTTAGCCCAGAAACTATAAAAGCACCCCATGTCTATCCAGTTAACTCTGTCACTGCCATTGATACCACTCATGAACTATCTGACTATCTGGTTTTAGCTAACAAACCTGTTTTTGAACTTTGTGCCTGTCTACTTACTAGTAATGGGTCTAAGTATGAATTGTCTGTCTACCCAGCTTCAATCACGGAACTGTCTGCCAGGCCAGTACCAGTCAGTGCACCTAAATGTGAAATGTCTGTTGGTTTAAATTCTACAATCAAATCAGATTCTGAATTATCTGTCTGTCCAGTCTCTACTAATGAGTCTGATTTCAAACGAACTGTCTGTTTAAATGCCATTAATCAAGCGGTATCTGAATTCTCTCCCAGTCTCGTTTCCCTCAAAGAGTCTGAGGTTGAGTCATCTGTCTGTTCTGTCTCAATCAATGCTCTTGATTTTGAACGGCCTGGTCACCTTATTTCAGTCAATACACCCTGTGTAGAACTGTCTCCCTGTCTGGTTTCAGCCAAAGAATCTAGTTGTGAACTGTTAACTCAACCAGTATTTGCCAAGGATTCCAATGAGGAACTGCCTACTCGTTCGGTTGTCAACAGGGAATCCTTTGAAGAACCTTTTGTGTCTCCTGCTTCGATCTTTGAGGCTGTGAATGCTCTGCCTGTCTCTTGTGTCTCGTTTTCTCCTAGGTTCCAGTTACTGCCAGGGGTCCCTGATTTGCCTGGTATTTTGTGGTGGTCTTCTCCTGTTCCGTCTGTTCCGCCCTGGTGGGCTCCTGTTCTGTCTGCTCCACTGTGGAGGTCTCCTACCTTGTATGCTCCACACTGGTGGGCTCCTGCTCCATCTGCTCCGCCGTGGAGGTTGTCTGCTCCATCTGCTCCACACTGGTGGACTCCTGCTCTGTTTGCTCCGCCGTGGAGGTCGTCTGCTCTGTCTGCTCCGCCGTGGTGGTCTTCTGTCCTGCTCTGGTGGTCTTCTGTCCTGCTCTGGTGGTCTTCTGCTCCACTGTGGGGATCCTCGGACCTGTCTGCTCTGCCTTTGGTGGTTCTCGGCTCCGCCCGATCTGCCCGCTCCATCATGGTCCCCTGTTTTGCCGGTCCTGCCTCAGTCCCGGGGTCGTATATCTCTGGATGGACCTGGTCCTCCGTCCTTCCCCCTGTTCCACCTACGCTCCGCCGCCCTCCTGTACTGTGTGATGTGTGGAGCGTCTGGAAGCCGCTCCTTGGGGGGGCCTCTGTCATGAATCTGGTCTATGGACTTCCATTTGTTCGCCACCAGAGGTCGCTCAGTCATCACATTGACTCTCACACCACACAGACTGTCACACATTTACCCGGACTTCATTTCCCAGCAGCCATTTCCCTAATCACATGCTCACACCTGATACCCATCACACAATCACACACACTACTTAAGCCATGGACTTCCTAAGTCAGATCGCCGAGTATTGTACGCACATATCTCTCTCCTAGCGATAGCTACTCTATGGAGCCCACTTAGTTTTCATAGTCTTGCCTTGCCTTGTTTCCTCGTGTTTTGATTTCTGCCTGTGTTTCCTGGATTAACCCTTTGCCTTGTCGTTCGGACTCTGTTTGCACCTCGTTTGGATTTTTGCTCATGTACCTGGATTATCTCTCTGCCTTGTTCGCCGATCGCAGACCTACGCTTGCCCTAGGATTACTCTTTGTCTTGCCTGTGATTATACCTGTTTGCCATTGTTTGACCCTTGCTTGTTTCCTGACCACGCCTTTGTAAATAAAAGTTCGCATATGGATCCGCACGTCTACGTCTCGTCGGCTCCGTAACACCTACCTTGTCTACCTACGCAGACAGTATGCAATTTCAGGACGTACAGCAGTTCTTTTGATATTAGATCACAAACATATGTAAATACTGACATGAATACTTTGCCAATGCACTGCAACTGCATTTCTATACATAATGCATTCTTGTGAAAAAATGGTTATTTTATGCATCGGATTTAAAAAAATAACATCAGGTTATACTATCAGGTTAAACTATAGCTCTGCCATTTCAGTAGTTAACTTGCAAGCCACAAGAATGCTACAGTGGGAATTCTGACAATGCACTGTCATTGTGTTATGAATTGCGTTCTAAGCAGAGTTATTCAGAATTGAGTTGTTCTTAAAATTCTAATTTGATTAAAATTCCAATTAAATTCAGTTGAGGTCGCAAACAGATGCCAAATTAAATTAATTATAATTAAAATGATCTAAAATTTAAACTGCAATAAGTGTAGTTTTAAACTAAAACTGAAATTTTGTCAAAACATTCTTTAAATTATGCTTGACAAAGCCTTTTTTAAAAAGTTTAAAAAGTCTGGAAGGCCTTACAGACAGATAAACAAATCTTTTTTTTTTTTCTTTTTTTTTTTAAATAAACATTCAGAAATTTGTACATAGTTTATATTTTATATAATATTTAATAAATACTTATAGTCACACTTAATGTTAAGGTCCAATTCTTGCTATTAACAAACCATTAACAACGACTTTTGCCTCAAACTCCTAATTTGCTGCTTATTAATAGTTAGTAAGGTAGTTGTTAAGTTTAGGTATTGGGTAGGATTAGGGATGCAGAATATGGTCATGCAGAATATGTGCTTTATAAGTACTAATAAACAGCCAATAGGCTATTAATAGACATGCTAGTAAGCAACTAGTTAATAGTGAGAATTGGTCTCTGAGGTGTCACCATACTTATAAATACTAAAAATGTATATATTTAACAAATTTTAAGGCCAGAGTGGATGAATACTTCATTTGCCAGAATGCCATACCTGTTGAAGTTCTCTGAATGGTAAATTCCACTTCCTTTAATTCAAATTCAGCTTCCTGCGTGATGTGACCAATTTAATTCAATTTAATTTAATTCTTAAATTCTAAAAAGGCCAACCCTGACTCTTACATATTTCACAATTAAATATCCTACTTGCAAATAGAAGTTTTCGATTCACATGCTTGTGCAGAGTATGTTTCGATTCCTGCTGTGAGATTTGTGTATCCCTATCATCGACGGGCCCTGTAATCAAGTCTTTTCTGTTTTTAGGATGGTTAGTATCTTCTCCTCAAATCCATCATTTTCCTTTCATCCTCTAATGACAGACCTGCTCCTCATTATGGAATTTAAAACCACGCCAGACCCCAAACCCAAGCAGCCACATCTTCCACACAAATCAGGCTGTTCTTGTGAGCTTTTCAGTGTGGGGAACGGGGGTGGTCGAGGGCTGGTTTCGCTCCAGAGGTGCACGTAGACCAATCCAACCCAGCTCTGGAAAGAGGATTGAACCATTAGCCTCATCATTTCATGATCATCTAAGGAAGAACTGCCATAAAACCGCTGTCAGCTCCTGTCAGGCAAGTAACGTGCAAGTTTTGCGCTTAAGGGAAGCTAAAGGGGGCAGTGCTATTAAAAATTATGTCTGGCCATAACTTTTTAATAGAGTAAGTGCTTCTTCTGGGTGGCATGAAGATCCATCAACCTCAGATCCTTTTGGAGATAAGGAAGAGGAAGCAAATCCCACATACCTCAGAAACAAGCCCTCGTTGTGAAGAAAGTGGTTCAGGTTGTGTGCGTGTGCTTGAATGTTAAAGATAGGAAGAGATGCTGGCATACTTTGCAGCATCTGAAGGTGGGGTGACCCTTCTTCCTGCTTTCCTATCAGCGACATTCCGAGCAGCATTCCGGCCCTCCAAAGTGCTTACTGTTTGGAAAGCAAGTTTCTGCCCGCAGCAGGAGCGATGGCGTGTATGAAAGGAGCGAGAGTGTACGAAAATAAGGTCAGCAAGTAAAGGAAGAGTGGTTTAACACACAAAAACACACACACTCGCCCTCCTTTATATTTCACACAAGCATCTTCTGGCCTCTCTGCTTGAGTTCACTAAACACAATGGCTTGGATATGAGGAGGCAGGGAAACTCTTTGTGATACTGCTGTGTGTGATACACACTTCATTTCCTTTTCCTCCTCGCCTGAACTCTCCCACAATTCATCTACAGGACAATGTGAATATCAGTTTTGGATGTTCACATCATTTGTATATTTAAAAATATTGTCCTCTTAAGTAACTTCATTATAATTGGCTTCTTTTCATAGCTACCCTAGTTCTATCGCTCTCTTTCTCAAATTAGTCTTTTTTGTGTTTTCTGCAAATCTGTGTTTTGGCCTCCTGTTTTGTGTTTAACACACAGCAAGTGCTTTTGTTTTTCCTTCTCATCTTTTTCATGTGGCTTCTGCTTTTTTTGTGAAGAACCGCTGGATTATTTTGTTGTTAATTAGCTGTAAGCCTGAGGAATTGTGTGAACAAGCGTGCAAGGCTTTTTGAAGTGGGTAGAAATGGAAAGTCGCTGGAATCTAATGGACTTATTAATGCAGTTTAATTCCTCTTTTTCTCTCTAACTCTCTCTCATACACACAAACACAATATGTGCATTATCAAAATTCTGCAGTAAAAAAGAAAAAGAAAAAAGAAACTTGGTGACTAAAGCACATTTTGGACATTTTTTTAAGACAATGTCTGTGAAATAATTGTTACTTTGTATGTGTGTGATGTTTATTGTCAATTAGTACAGAACGGGATGTCTAGTAAAATTACAGAGATGGGAGTGCCTATATTTACAAGTTGCAGACACATGTAATTAATTATGTGGGAAATATTAAATATGAGAAGATAACTTGGATTATCATGGAAAATTTAATTAAAATCTGGGTGAAATGTAATTTTTTAGACACATAATCTGTTCATGTTTTTAAATTTTATTTGTCTTTGTTTTTTCTATTTCATATTATTTTTATTTATAAATATAAATTTATATTTTTTTTTCATTGTTTGACAACTAATAAATTCTACCTGATCTCATGACGAAAACATACCTGTGTGAACTTTTTTTTTTTTTTGCAATAAGTACATATCACTGCAGTTTCCAACAGAAATGAACACTAGAGGCGGTAAAACAGCAAGCACTTGTAATTTTTTTCGTACACAGTTATTATTACAGCTCCATATGTTTCGCTTTCCGGGCATAATAACCTTGCTAACTAGCTCACCCGGCACGGACTTCGACTTAGCATGTGGAATTCTTGGGTACGAATCCCGTCAAAAACATGACTCACGATGAAAGATGAGAGATTGAAAAAAAAGAGCTAAAACGGCATGATTGCATTTTTACGTCACATTTGCTTTTGTTCATACTATCGGGTAGGTTTAGGTGTAGTGCAGATGGTACGTTATTTTAAAATGTCACAGAGTGTTATAGCCACACTCAATGGACATTTCAAGTCAGAACCGCGGTGACACCTACAAAACCAATGTTACATAAAACATACCATATGTATGTTCATCTGTTCCAGGGAAAAAACCGAACACTCTTTTAGCGCCACCCAGTGGACATTTAACATCGACTATGTCACAAAACGTACATGGCGGTACGTATTTCGCATCTTGCGAAAAACAGGTATGTTTTTGTCATGAGATCAGGTTGAATAAATTGTATTCAGCATCACATTTTTAATAAAATGCTTGGAGCGACTGCACAAAACACCTGAGAAAAATGCACCAGTCAGCTTCTCTCTCCTAATATGTTTCATCTTTCATTTTCTGGTGTCTTGTCTTCTCAGTGCATTTTATAGAAGGCTAAAAACCCTATAATCTTTTCAGGCATGGGAAGATTACTGACAAGCCTGATTCTGATGGGATTAAAATCATAGAGAAGCTCTGGTAATTATTACATTCCCCCCATCTCCCCATATAAAACTACTCCCGTCCCAACAGGGTTTTGACGCAAAAGAAATGAGATCTCTTAACAGATCAGCTCGCGATCCTCTCTGTCCGCGTGCATAGATATACTCCACATTCATACACAAGCCCAAACATGTGCGCAACTCTGGATGTGATTAAGTCAACAGACATGTCTTTCACCCAGTGCCATGTGTGTGACTGAATGTAGGAAGTGTCATGTAGCAGCTGGCAAAAGAGCATGAGTGAGTGGGCGATTGGTCCCTTCCGAGGGGATTAAGACCACAGGAAGTGCTTAGACACATCTAGGCCTGGAGCCTGGGACTAATTCCATGCACTGACTCAGTCTAATTCACTCCAAACGGACTTCCCAAAAGCTATTCAGGATTTCATACAGGCATTTGAGAGTGATTGGGTCACCTCTCAGTGCAAGTGATTTACATTTGGTGAGTTTTGCCTAGAAACCCTCAGCCTATCCGTGTTGACTCACATCCTGTTTTTGAAAACGTTGTACGCTCAGTTATTTTGCCTTTGGACATGTTTAAACAAACACTGCTTGCTGTGAGCATGTGCATATGTTTATCTCCTGTTTGACTGTGTACTTCATTTAGTCTGTGTTAGTATTCAGGCCTTTGCTGGGTGTTTTTGGGAGTATGATCTGATCAGATACTTTGGCCTTTCCTGGACCAAAACTTTGAAGTTCTTCATTAATCCTTTGAGTCATCTGTCCTGCTCTGTTGTTTAAATACACTAGATTAGTCAGTATATACTGAATGTAAATGCCCCTCCTAATCCCTGCCCCTTTTCAATGGTATTGTTATTTCCAAGTGCATTTGTATACTCTGCACATCCATGTAAGCTTAGGGATAATGGGAAAATGTGTGAAGTATGACTTATCTGGGATTTGTTTCTGACTCATTTGATGTGGAGAAAGGTGTGGTGTTCAGGCCTAACAAAATAATGAATTAATGAATCTTTTGAGTCAGTTCCTTACAACGAGTCAAACAGTATAGTTCAATGTCAGTCATTTGGAGAATTCCACACACAGTGAATCCTTGAAAGTGGTTATTTATATTATACATATGAGTTCACAATACTTTAGAACACTGAAAAACAAAAGGAAAAAATGAATCATTTGTTTAAAGAAGAGTGTCTTTATTCAGATGATGATGGATCAGCGTGTGGAGATGAATTACTATGTTAGTATTATGTCATTCTTTGAATACCATGAAAATTTCTTGTTACATGATTTTGGTAAGTATTCAGTACTATGGTAGTATACCATAGTATTTTATCAGTTTAATATCAGTCTACTTTTTAAAGGTCAGGGTTTTTTTTAAGGAAACAAGTTATGCAAATGAGTCATCTAGATCTGATTTGACTTTAACTGTAATGTAACCACTCATTTTCTCTCGTTAATAAAAACTATATAGTTTTTCTGTTCTTTTCTGTCTTCTTTTATAGATATATTTGTTTGTTTTCTAATAGCCAATGACTAATTTTTAATATTTATTGAAATAATAAGCCAAAGGTAAGTTACTATTCTTGTCTCCGTCTGTCATCTTGGATGACTTTTTTCACTGAGCTTGTTGCATTGTATTCTGAGATTGTGGGACATTGCATCACTAACACCGGAAATGTTGGGTTTTAAAGAATAAATCTGTCAGATGAACTTTGTACAGGAAACTTCCAACTTCACATGAAGAACTATATTTGAGCAGCCCAAAAATAGGTCATAAGTCTATTCCGATATAGTGTCACGGAATGACAAAGAGTGATATATATGAAAATTGTGCATATTTAGGAAAAATAAATGGTCTTATCAAGTTTTAAAATGAAGTTCTTTGGTGTTTTGATTAGACACAATATAGTGCATCATGCTTCATGTTCAGTGTTGAATTATAAACACTTTTAGAACCGCAGTAAACTCTGCATAGAGTAGAATAGTAAAGATCTGACTCATACTGAGCTCCACCTACAGCCGTGTGGCGAGTTTAGCAGCCTACTCTCTTCAGATGACCTTTCATCTTTACTCACCTCATTATGAACATCTCAGCCATAAAACCACTCAGAATATGCCCTCTTTTTCAGTTTACTGTGTCCACCCTCCTATTGCATCTCTGGCATCTCCCCTGGTTTCCACAGCAATGGGTTCAGGTGACAGGAGAGCAGAGATACACACGGCATGCCTGTCATAGCAAGCGTGCCAACAGAAACCCAACTCCTCTCCTCTCCTGAGCTTTTGTGCACTCAGAATAGACACACTTAAGCTCTTTGATATAACAGATGAATCTAACCGCAGTAAAGTTTTGTTTACGTTCATGGCTTCAGGCCTGCGGTGGAGCCGGTGGATGTCAGAACAGATGTTTCAGGTGTTTCTGGGGAGGGGATCTGACCACACACCTGTCAACTCTGAAATGTTAGATTATTGCCAGAGTGATAGATGATGCCAACGGGGCAGGTGAATAAAGTGTGCTCTCACATTCTACTGTAGTATTGCTTCATTATTTTTCTTAATCACTTTAAGGCTGGAACACACTACACAACTTTTAAAATCTACAAGTCGGCATTAAGTATTTATTTTTTTTTGTTCCCCTATTATGTATATTCAAGTGGAAAGGCTTCTTGAACAAGAAAAGGGTGGTGCTTGATTTTGTCCATTGTAAATTGATAGTAATGTTGTCTCTTGCTAATTACTGTAATCGTTTCATGTGAGTGATAGAAATAGGCTAATAATTATATGCACAGTAAAAAAAAAAATACTGCAATATTCCATTAAAAATTGTCTGTTTTGATTTCATGGTGACTTATTTGTCAAGGGTATTTCATTTAGGTGTAAAACATTTTTAGGTTAAAATGATTTTTTTTTTTCTAAGCACTCCAGGTCTGTTTGTTTTAATCTCCATATTTATATCCCCCTGTGCAAGTGAATTTCTTTCACTTTCTGCATCTCTTGTTTTTTACCCTCGGGCATCTTCATCTGCTTTTTGAAAGGAGCACTTGAGCAACATGATCTCAAACACACTTCCCAGTGCTTTCATAAGTCCCTCTGCTCTTTCCAATAGGATGTTTGACCTCTGAGAGATGTAATTCTCCTTTCACATGTGCATCAGCAATGAAAATTTTATATTTTTCTTAACCAAACAGTCTAAGCAACTAGTTATACCTTTTAAAAATAAGATTTATAGCCATTAAAAATAGACTTTCTAATTTATTAATACTTATGTGACAAGGGATCAGATTTCTAGATGAAAAAATAAGATTCTTGAGGAGCATTTGTATATAAATTTCAGCAATGCATAATGTATCATATCATCACGAAGAACAATTATCAATGCATAAATGAGGGATTTCTGACAAGTTTTTCCATTCATCATTCTAGAGTTGAACTTTTGTATTTTAGCCAGAAGCAATGCTTTGAAGTTAAATAGTCTTGATGGATTTGTTTGTTACAAACATACAGATTTCACTTCACAAGACATTAACTGATGGACTGGAGTAGTGTGGATTACTTGTGCATTATTGTGATGCTTTTATCAGCTGTTTGGACTCTCATTCTGACGGCACCCATTCACTGCAGATCCATTAGTGAGCAAGTGATGTAATGCTGAATTTCTCCAAATCTGTTCCGATGAAGAAACAAACTAATCTACATCTTGGATGGCCTGGGGATGAGTACATTTTTCATTTTTGGGTGAATCATTCTTTGCATGATTTACAATTGCTTTGTGGTTTATCGTATGTGTGTAGATAAAACGCTAATATTTGTGATGAGTAAAAGAAGTGATGACATCGGCGGAGAGGATAAAGTGTCCTGATAGGCTTGTTGTAGAGTCCTGGCTGTGTTCTTAGTGTGGTTATATAAATCCAGAGAAAGGTTTTATGATCATACATCAACAATACTCAATCATTCTCAGATCCTGGCAGCCCCAACTGTAAAAGTTCTACGTGCTGCGCTATGTTGGTCTGAAACCCCTTTGACAGCATCATGTGTGCTTGCTGGATTGTTTTTGATTTAAAGTGGACCTCTTTCTCTCTTCTCCTGCTCTCTATCTCTCTGTGTATCTGCTGTCGTAGGCTGTGCACTTTTGTGCATGATCAGACCTGTCTATCTACTCCATCCAAGCCTCAATTTTAACTTAAATACTGAGACAGCACATTGTTCTATCTTCAAGTCTCAACAAAAAATAAAATAAAATAAAAAAATCATTAAAAAAATCAGAAGGATTATTGTAACAATCAAGCAAGAGACAGCTTATGTAGGCCTAGCATTTAAATCACAGTCGGAGACAGCTGTATTCTAACTTGGTAAGGTTTAAACTTGATGCCTGACATAGCTAATGATCACTTAGGGTGTCCACTATAACAAGTGTTATGGTATAATGATTACAGGGCAGCAACTGTTTCTGTAGAGGCAAAGACACTGGGGGCACACAAACACATGTGCATGCATGTTTATCTAGCTATCTAAGTGAAGTCATGCCATAGAAATACCATATACTTGTCAGGACCTCCCTTTGACTTGTGTTACTTTCAGCAAATTATGATTGCTACAGGTTTACCCCATTTATCTACAATAGAGATTATATAGATCAGTGGTTAACCCTATATTTATGTGTTTAAAGAGATCTCATATTTGTGAAGGCATTTAGGCAGCCAAAAGTATACAAATATGACTAATATATAATATATGTGACTCTGGACCACAAAACCAGTCTTAAGTAGCACAGGTATATTTGTAGCAATAGCCAAAAATACACTATATGGGTCAAAATTACCGATTTTTCTTTTATGCCAAAAATCATTAGGATATTAAGTAAAGATCATGTTCCATGAAGATATTTTGTAAATTTCCTACCGTAAATGTATCAAAATTTAATTTTTGATTAGTAATATGCACTGCTAAGAACTTCATTTGGACAAATTTAAAGGCCATTTTCTCAGTATTTTGATTTTTTTGAACCCTCAGATTTCAGATTTTCAAATATATGTACGTAAAAACCTCAATTTCAAAAAATTTACCCTTATGACTGGTTTTGTGGTCCAGGGTCACATATTAGATAAGTAGCCTATACAAAAGTTCAGCTAAATGGGGACATAGACTTAAATAAAAACATAAATATGTATCTCTCAGAGTAATTAGATGTGGAAAAAATATTAAATGTCCATTACTGTGATTTAGGGCAATTTGTTTCATTGTAGTCTACCATTTATATTAAATAAAATTATTAAATAAGTATAAACAAGACCACATGAAACAAGTATACACACACTCGTGAGCACTATAGACATGCTTAGATATTTCCACCTCAAAAATACCATAAAGAAACCACATCAGACAACTGAGAGCGTCGCGATGAAGGCGTCCATCGTCTTTAAACGACACGAATCCCACGATAATTCGTATTATTTAAAGTCCTACACAATAAAATTAGAAATGTGTAATTACAGACTGTGTGTTGAGAGGGAGGGAGACGGAGGAAAGTCCTGCCCTTTCTGAAAGAGTTCCTGTTTGACGAGGAGCCCGCAGATTCCCTCACAGTGACTGCTCCCTTCAGCAGCATGAGACGCGCTCCTTTCCTCAGGATCAGACGCTAAAATCACCACGCTTTCTGCTCCAACCACGCCAGCTTGGTCACGTTCACATTAATGCGAGGGATACGGACAGGATTGCGGTTCTGATGGAGCAATATTGGCTTTCTCTGCTCTGTTGGGGGACTTTTTTGATCTCTTCGGTTGTCATGGATCGGAGCGGAGTCGGTGAGTTACTGTCTTGACACCTCTTGCGCTTTTCTTAAGTTGGCAGGTATATAAGCTACGCGTGTAAATGTGTGTTTTTATGAAGGAGACCCGTGCATTTATCATCTCCTGTGGCTCGTGTAGTCACAGTGGAGCGTTTGTTTCTTGACTGCTTACTTTTTAAGGCGTGCAACAGGTGATCGCATTCAGTGAACGCGTTATTTTTTCCTGTGCAGTTTTCAGGAGTTACGTAAGAGCTTAAGAAGCAACATGCATTTGCTCAGGTGTTTAAAGATGACATCAGTCGCATAAAATGCAGTTTTATTGTCCTGTCCTGTGCCGACTAAACTTTGCACGTCTGTGTTTTTGATATGAGTGACTTGGCGGTGTCATTGAGTTTGTATGGTGATGGTATCCGATGGTTTTATTTTGTGGGGCTTTAATATAAAACCATGATGCTGAATGATTATATATTTGTGTACAGTGAATACAAATAAATTATATTGGCATGATGTCAGAACCGTGTCCTTTTTGTGTCATGAACTACTTTAAGATGACCTTAATTTTTTGTTCAGAAAAAGCCTAGTTGTACTATAGAAGTCCTTAAGAAACATTGTAGTGTTATGGTGTATGAAATCATGCAAGTATTGTAATACAGTGGCACTTTTTGGGCACATTTTTGATTAGTAATTAAGCTCATTAAGCTTTGAAAGACAAGGGAATCAAACACACATTTTTCTAATCAAATGCATGACATTTTATCATGTTAATACATCAGCTTGTTTCTGTTGTTATTCCCTCAAATGTGTGTGCGCACAAAGGAACACCCTTATGAGCTGACAGCTGAAAAACATTACAAGTTTGTCTTTTCGGTTGTAGTGGAAGTGTTTGACAGTGCACACAGGACGTTTTTCCATTTCATCCAGCCCCGCATCCTTCCTCCCATTGGTATAAATTGTTTATCTCTCTCTCTGTCCTGTCATTAATTTCAGCCTCTTTGATTACAGGTTAGTTTAGACACTAATTACACTCACTGAACTCCTCCCCACCTCACGCCTGTGATTATACAGCAGGATATGTTTGTCACACAGCGCTGTGTTTGGCGGAGCAACAGAGATATTTCTTACAGAAATCATATTTTCCAGATGTCCAGCTACATCTTTGCCACTTCCTGTTTCCAGCCTTGCTTGGCTGCATGTAGCTCATGCACACTTCGCTGCTTAAACACACTAGGGCTGTGTGTGTGTGTGCTGCGTTTGAGCCACATGCAAGAGTTTTGTCCTGCTTGTTTTAGGCATTACAAAGAGCGTCTGACACCTCTGTATGCAGGCACGACCTGTTGGCGTCTTTACTTAGAATGTTACTTTTATTTCTCATCTGCCCACATAGGTCATTTTGAGCTCATCCTGTCTTGCATCATGCACTAAAACTTACACTTTTTCTTGTTGTTGGGTCACTCTGCTGTCAAAGGGAAATTTAAAAATGCAATTAATGGTGCTTAGATTGTCCAAAATTTTACATTTGCATTTTTTACAGTTATTTTTGAAGTACCTTATCAGATAACCTTATCATTAAATTTAAGTTGACACCCTTTTGGGGACCACAGATCCCTTTCTGGTTATCTGCAGCTATACACTGCTTATCGTAATGTACAGTCCTTAAATGACGTTAGAAAAAGATCTGAAAACCGTTTATGCGCCAAACTGGTGTAAGTAATTTCCATTTGGCCCTCTGGATAAGAATCACATATTTTAAGTTAAAAAAAAAACATATCCTTCAGGTTCAAATTTAATAATTTCAGCTATGTTATGAATACTGTCCAACGGAAATAGTGTGAGGTAATGCCTCTGCAGTATATAATGTTATCCATTCAGGCTGGGCCGTAGATAGAGTCAGTGAGCAGTGCTTGCTTACGGAGTAAAAAAGCTCCTTTGTAGGCCCTTGAAGCCATGTGAGACCCAGGCTAGTGGATGAAGGTTGTGAATCCGAACTTATGTTTACCGAAGCCTCACTGGGCCTCTGCGCCAAGAACTCAAAAATAGCTATCTCGGGATGAGAAGAGGGGTCACATAACCTCAAAATGGCTGCATCTGATTTGACCATATTTGTCTTTGTATCCTCGTGGCCGACACAATCCCCTCTTGGCTCGCTCCAGTGAACCAGAAACTAAAAGGGCACATAGTCTTGCTTATCTGCCCAGCTCAAAAAACAGAGCTAAAGCAGCCAAAAAATGACAGTGGATTGATTTTAAGACAAGATGGTATCGTATTTGTAGTTGTAATTTGCAGTATGCAATCAAAACAAACCTATTATGCCACAAAACTTTGACCTTTAACCAATGCTGAGTATTTGCAAAGGTGAGCTTGTGTAGTGATTGGTTGGTTGTTTCTTCAGTAGAAGTGTCTTGGTTGTTATTCTGTCTGTGGAAGGAAAGCCACACATCCGCTCTATCTGTGCTTCCTTCCTTGGTCGGGTCACCTGTTCCGTCCTTTCCAGAAGAGCGGTGGAGACAGATTGAGGAGCGAGAGCTGAGTTAAGGGAAAATGGGGTTCAGAGCTCATGTGATTGTCTGTCTGCCGTGATATGGTACTGCCTTTTCTGTATCAGAAGCGATTCCCATCATTGAGACCTGAACGTGGAATTAATGCTGCTGGACTGAATTGCAAGTGACTGCGGTTTCAATCTTAAGAGGCGTTCACACTGACAGTGATTTGTAAGTGACTGTATGTCATTCATTTCCAGTGAAAGTTGGTGATTTGAGGTGACAGCAGACCTTTGGTGATGAGTCAAACTTTATTCAAATGTGAATACAACAACTACCAATGGGAGAGCAGAGAGTGGAGTTCACATCTCAATGGGGTGCTTTCCAGCAATTCAAACTAGGGATGCAATAATATTAAATTTAGCCTGATACAGATAAGCTGATAATTATTTTCATGGTATGTCTGATTTAAAAAATTATATACTATTTAATTTCAAATTAAATGACAAAAAAACACTAAAAACTAAAATAAATCATTTAAATGGCATCACACATTATAGTTTACAGTATGAAACATAGACCTAGATGTTCATTTTGCTAAAAATTAAATTTAACAGTAAAATTACTAATGTTTTTGTAGATTGAGTGTTAGATGAAAAGGTCATCTAAAGTTAAAAAATGGTTATGCATGTAGAATTAAATATACTATATGTATTTTTAATTAGCTTTTATTTTCATATGTTCAGTTTCCAGTTTATTTTTAATAATTTTGTGACGTGCTTTTGTCAGTTTTATATTTTTAATGTTTCTGTTTCGCTTTATTTTTAAGTTTTAGTAATTCTGGTACTTCAAATTTAATTTAATTTAGTTAGTTGCCAATTTCTGTTTTTCATGTATTTTACATATTTTACCTGTTTTTGTTTTTTGTTTTTTTTTTTAATTTCAGCTTTATTTCAATTAACAAAAACTTTTTTTTAAAGTTTTAGTTAACAATAACAGCACTGTTGTGAATGCACTTTTATGTAACTACATTTTCTTACTTTTTTTCTCAATGAACCTTGAACCTCAATGAAATTTTTCCATTAGAGCAGTAAAACAGTACTGTGCTAATTTTAATTAGTTTGCAATTTGATTAATGTGTTTAAATATCATTTGGGCTTTGCTGTATGGTTTGACTTCTGAGTCTCTCAGTGTGTTTGAATGACCGGTGCCCCTTTCAGTCCCAGAGAGCTAAGGTGGCCTTTTATCACAGGAAAGTCTAGAAGGTGTGTGGTACTC
Source organism: Spinibarbus caldwelli (assembly GCA_039654775.1). NCBI lineage: Eukaryota > Metazoa > Chordata > Actinopteri > Cypriniformes > Cyprinidae > Spinibarbus > Spinibarbus caldwelli. Next base: position 27,231,731 of record CM077227.1, on the reverse strand, counting down.
CAAAGAGCAGCTAAACTAACAAATGACATAAGACAGTTTAACAACTTCTTATGGATTGGCCAAACACAGACTGGCTGAAATTGAAAAACCATACACATGTAGAAATGACTCACGCAACACCAAACTAATAACCCCTTGTGGGTTCTTGAACTCACATTCTGGCTCTCTAGATTTACAGACTAAACCAGTGGCAGTAGCATAGCTTTTCCACTGATCTGAGGTCTTGATGTCAGTCTGTACTCTCAGAGACAGGAGCTTGATGGCGTTTGGTCTCTCTGTGCTGGTGTTTGCTTGATCGCATCAGTGCATTTAGGTCAGAGTCCCAGGAACCTGACAAGGGAGCTGGAGACGAAAGCACGTTCAAACAGGGCATTGAAAAGCAGATAAAAGAGCGAGCAGCATGTATATCTGACAACAGAAGCAGCCAGCATTTCATCTCGCACTCTTTTATGGTCCCTTAGGACACTACTCAAGGGCAGGAGATGCAACATTGGATCAGAAATGTTTAATAAAAGAGTAAATTGTTTTAATAGGTGACCTTGTTTCTGTTTTATCCTAGATGGGATGCATCCTTTATATAATCCAATTCGGTTTCCTCAGCTGTGTAAGTTCTGTGACGTGGAGGCATCCGACTGTAAAGGCACTGGCACCTGCGAAAGCAACTGCAGCATCACATCCATCTGTGCCGATGCTGATGAAATCTGTGTGGCTATCTGGTACGTCACTGTTCAAGTCATATTCTTCCACAACTTTTTATGAAGTGTGAAACATCTGCTTTGCACAACAGTCAAAAATCACAAATGAATCTTGTTCACAGCTTGCAGTATCATTCTCATTTTTTTTTTTAAAAATGACACAAAATCAAAATTGGCCCTTTAGTCTCAGTACATATTGTTCTAAAGGAAAAAAAAGCAGTGGTTTTAATCAAAATGTGAAAACTTTCACCACGTCTGAAACAACTTTTCTTTTCTGCTTTCATAACCAAGGCCAAATGGTGAGGGGGGTAAATAATAATATCCAATATTATCCAAAGGTCTAATAATTCATAATCCAAAATAAAAACCAGTAAATACTATCAGGTGTCTTGTTTTGCTCTGAAATATGTGACATTGTGGTTAAATGTGCTGTGAATGTCATTTCATGTTGTCTTTAATTATAGAAATGGCGCAGTAAAATATAGCAACAAGTCATTGCTGTGACTAAGTGCCTATTATGTTTACTGATATAGCAACAAGGGGACGTGCAGTTTATTTTTTATTGTCAAAGTCAACTCAGAATGCAAAATAACAACTGAATTGTTTTTAATATTGACAAAAGAACTGTCATTTGATATCATAATCCCTGTAATCAAAGTGTTTATATTTGTGTCCTCTCGATGACATCAGGAGGAAGAGTGATGACAACAACACGATCGAGACGTTGTGCCACAAACCCTCTGAGCCCCTCTACGGCATCATGGTGGAGAACTACAACAACACCAAGTGCGAAATGAAAAAGAGGATGTCAAACAGAGGCCCCTTCCACATCTGCTCCTGCAACGCAGAGGAGTGCAACGACGTGCTGATGTTCACACTCCGTTAGTTTCCATTTTCATTCCTTCTTTCTAACTTTGTGTGTCCTCCATTCAAACCATTGTGTCCTTGAGCAAGGTACTTCAGGTTGATCCAGCTGACAGGCCCAGATACAATCTACAGAATCAGTTTTCTCTGCTGATTTTTAAGGAAAAACTGTGGAATGGATTTAAACATGACAAAACATGACAGGGAGCTGAAAAGTATATATTTATTCGTAGATGACAGCATAATCAAATTATTTAAAGTCAGCATGACCCGATTTTCTTTTCTTTATGCCTGTGTATGATTATTTGCCAAGCTTATTCCAACTAAAAATATTTAATATTGGAATTTTTCATCAAAATGTTGCTGCTTTGACTCAAAACCGACTTTCCTTTATTGACTGACCTAAAAAAAAAAATGATTTGCAGTTATTATTATAAACTCTTTCTTTTCCAATCACTGGGCTCCATTCTGGTAACGCCCACTTTTCACAATCCAATCAATTCCAGATGGATAAAATCAAGCTCTGCCCTACAATAATACTTTTTTTCTTTTTGAACATCACGTTTCATTCTGAAATACAGTAGAAAAACTAATAAATACAGTACAAAAACTAATAAAAATAGTTTTCATGAACTGAAATAAAGCTGAAATAAAATAGAATGGTTAATTTTGGCAACTAATTGAAATAACTTAAAGTAGTAAAATTACTCAAACTAAAATAAAACTAGCTAAATGGAAATATGAAAAAAGACTAATAAAAATTACAAAAGCACGTAATCAAATTACTAAAACTATTCTAAAAATACAAAAATTAGCTAATTCAAAATATTAATAAATGCTATAATAGTATATAAACAATGCTAAAATTACTCTGATGAAAAGGTTGGGAATTTTGTAGAATTTTATGAATGACAGACGTTCCAAATCAGTGGAAATCTGCAGCGTTCTGCAGTTACAGATTCCGTGTGGGCCTGCAAATTTGTAAACGAAACCAAAGCATTGCAACCTCTGAAGCTTCTCATGTGATATAGCCAACATCACATCTCTCTGAGGTTTCCCAAAGACTATGGAAATGCTGTGTTAGTGTATATAAAAAAAATATGAACCCTGTTTCAGCTAGTTTTGGTTTTGATAGTGCTACACTCCACTTCACCACACTAGATAAATCGCACTCAACTGAGCTGATAAATCAGACCCAAACAGAACATGTTTATCTCCCACACACAAGCTGTACAATGCTAACTATTTAGCACTGGCTCGTAGCGTGTAACACGCTCTGGTATGAGCTCAGGTTGTCGTAACGTTCTAAAGCAGCTGCATTGTTGCTGGCCTGGCTGTGCTGTCTCAGGCAGACTTTCTGTTGGCTTTGGTTGTGTGGACGGCTGAGGATCTCAGACATGTGGTTTCCTGTCTGTGTAACTTGAAGCAGAGACATCACAACCACATGGCAAAACAGCTGTGTGCACTAGGCATGCACTAAAATAACCTTATTTACCACTATTTGGAAAGTTTATTGCATGTTTCGAGCCACATTTTCGTTTTTAAACAAGGAATATCCACATTGTATGGTTTATAAAACCTAAAACAGTACGCGGGGGTTTCTGAGGTGTGGGGTATCCTGCTTCCTTCTTTCAGTACATAAACACATTTATCGTAAGCTAATGAAGACAGATTCTACCGATGTTAAATTGCGAAAGATGTCGTTTGAGCAGGTGTTTGATGCCTGTAGTGTTTGTTCTGTAGGAGCGGTTGAGGGAGGCTGCAATTCCATCCGGTGAAGGAGGCCTCATTCCCTGCCAGAGTGGGGAAGTATTGCAGGAAGTCCATGTTTACTTATTGGAACGGTTCCATGGCATATTTCTCCAGAAATGCCAGGCATTGTTTTCCCGGACCATAACATTTTTATGACATTAACTGTGGCTGAGAGCCTGCACGTTCCAGCGATAAGCTCCCTGTTCTGTATTCGACTGGAGACGCCGCTGTTTCTTTGGACTTCATTATGGCAGCTGCAGGGTGTACACACCAGCTCATAATTATATACTGCGCAGCAGGGCAATTTCACACACATTTTTTGCTGAATCGAATAAACAGAAAGTCAAGCTTGTGCTACTTTTGGCCTAGGTGGACTTTTTAGGTGGAAATGCTCTGTGAAAACTAAAGGTGCCTTTGTGTACTGAAGGTATTATGGTATATTTTTCAAGTGCCTCAGACCCTTTCTTCTTCCTGATGGGTTACGAAACTGTCAAAAGTTTATATAGAAGTTAATGATGAAGTTATTTAGAGAACTGCCCTTGAATGTACTTCGTAAGGGTGACTAGATGTTCTCCAGGGTGTCTTTTCATTGTCTTTTCATTTTTCTAGTGTCAGCACTGCCATATTGTCTTTGTTTGTAAAGACGAATATTTAAGTATATTTTTATACTTAATTTTTTTTTTTTTTTAATTTTAATATAAAAATATTTTCAAAATTTAAAAATAAGGACATTATACACACATTATTCAATGATTAATAATATATTGTAATATAACTATATAATATAATTATTTATTTTATATAATTCAAGTAAAAAAACACATTTATCATTGGATTTTCTTCCAGTAATTCTTCCAGTTATATATATATATATATATATATATATATATATATATATATATATATATATATATATATATATTCTATTATAAATATTTTTATAATATTATCACAGAATAAACCCAAACAGGATGATCAGGTCTTGTATCATAATAATATAATATGATTTTTATTTTGCAATTAACAACTTTGGATGTACTTTATCTCACTTATTACACAGCTGCTTCCCTCAAGTAAATCGCTGGACACAAAATATTGATTTCAGTTAAAATATTTTATTACTGTAGCTCACTAAACACAAAGCTTCCACCAAGAAAACAGTTACTAGCAAGTGTCTTTTAGCCAAGATGAATTAACAAACTCTCGCTAGACAAAAATTTAAGGGATACATAAAGAAATAAGAGACACTTATTACAAGCTTTTCACCACATAAATATTTATGAGGTCAAAAGATATTGATTTGAGACTAAACTTCCTACCTGTTTATTATCTTATAATCTATTAGTGTACAAAACAATAATCCTGGTAAGAAGATGAACACAATGTCAGTATTACAGTCCTATACATATAATATACACACCAGTAATAACATATATACAGTCATGGCCAAAAATATCGGCACCCTTGATAAATATGATCAAAGAAGGCTCTGAAAATAAACCTGCATTATTAATCCTTTTGATCTTTTATTTAAAAAAATTCACAAAAATCTAACCTTTCATTGGATAATAAGAATTTAAAATGGGGGGAAATATCATTATGAAATAAATGTTTTTCTCAAATACACGTTGGACACAATTATTGGTACCCCTAGAAATTCTTATGAGTAAAATATCTCTGAAGTATATTCCCATTCATATTCACAATTTTGAGCACTCCAGGGTGATTATGAACATGAAATTATCCAGCCATGGCTTCCTGTCTCACAGAAATATAAATAGGAGGGAAAACAAAGCCCAAATTCCCTTAATCATCCATTACAATGAGAAAAACCAAAGAATATATTTCTGATGTGCAGCAAAAGATAATTGAGCTTCACAAATTAGTGAAGCGGCTTTAAGAAAAGAGCTAGAGCAGTGAAAATTCCCATTTCCACCATCAGGGCAATAATTAAGAATTTCCAATCAACATAAAATGTTACGAAACTGCCTGAAAGAGGACGTGTGTCTATATCGTCCTAATGCACGGTGAGAAGGAGAGTTTGAGTGGCTAAAGACTCTCCAAGGACCACAGCTGGAGAATTGCAGAAAATAGTTGAGTCTCGGGGTCAGAAAACCTTAATAAAAATGGTCAAACAGCACCTACATCACCACATGTTGTTTGGGAGGGTTTCAAGAAAGGTTCTCCTAGCTCATCCAAAAACAATCTCCAGCATATTCAGTTATCAGACATGACTGGAACTTCAAATGGGACTGGCTTCTTTGGTCAGATGAAACTAAAAAATTAGCTTTTTAGCAGTAAACACTCAAGATGGATTTGGTGAACACAGGGATAAAAAGTACCCCGTGTGTACAATGAAATATACTGCTGTATTTTTGATGTGTGGGCCTATATTTCTGCTGGAGGTCCTGGACATCTTGTTTAGATACATGGCATCATGGATTCTATCAAATACCAACAGATAAAAAATCAATAAGTGGCTGACTCTGTTAGAAATCTTATAATGGGCCATGTTTGGATCTTCCAACCGTACAATAATCCAAACACAAACCTCAAAAACAACACAAAAATGGGTCCCTGAGCACAAAACCAAGCTTCTGCTATGGCCATTCCAGTCCTCTGACCTGAATCCTATAGAACATGAGTGGGGTGAACTGAAGAGAAGAAGCACCATCATGGAGCTGGGAATCTAAAGGGTCTGGAGCGATTCTGGATGAAGGAGTGGTCTCTGATCTCTTGTCAGGTGTTCTCTAACCTCATCAGGCATTATAGGAGAACATTTAGAGCTGTTAAACTGGCAAATGGAGGTTTCAAAAAGTATTGCATAAAAGGGTGCCGTTAATTGTGGCCAATGTGTATTAGAGAAAAACATTTATTTCATAATGATATTTCCCACCATTTTAAATTCTTATTATCCAATGAAAGGTTAGATTTTTGTGATTTTTTTTTTTTTTTTAAATAAAAGATCAAAAGGATTAACAATGCAGATTAATTTTCACAGTCTTATTTGATCATATTTACCAAGGGTGCCGATATTTTTGGCCATGACTGTAGGTACTGGTTGTCATTGATGAACAAATTATTTAAATGGATAAATAGTGACTAATGTAGTGGTCTATTCACAGTTTTCATCCAGTATGTTAACCTTGCTAGATTTCAGTTCCACATTCAGAGGCATTATGGCATTTGCATATGTGAATGCTGCATCAGAAACAGTCTGTCTGCATGAAGGCGTTATGTCTTTTAAACAAAGCTTCCGAGGATTACGGTCTTTAGTATACAGTACCAAAAAAAAGAAAAAATGTTGTAATGCATTTTCTGCCTAAATATATGTAATTTGCCTACAGACTATTAGTGCTGTTCTTCAAAATGGAGCTTGTGCAAACATTTCAGTAAGCAACCACTGAGTAAAAACACCAACCAAGGAAATGGTTAACGCTTTAATGAAAGTAATTTTGTAACGTGATGTTCTACAGTTTGTTTAAATTTGGCTCTGAAATGGGTTGATGATGAGATATGAAGACAGATTGATGTCACTGACTGATTGAAGCAGACACATTTTCTGTTACTCTCTTCACAGTGATGGCCGTTATTGCCTGAGCGCTCCAGCAAAAGTACATTTGTTTCTAATAAGCAACTCATAAAGCTTGTCAGAAGGAGCGTGTTGCACTTTTCATTGTGGTTTGCGCACATGTTTTTCTGTTTTTCGACTTGTAAACGTGATTGGCTCAATCGGAGGGAACATGAAGTGAATATGGAACCTTGGAGGCGTCTTGATTTAGAGGTCCTGGAAGCCTGTTGTGGTTTTATCACGACATGAAACCATTTATATACAGTGCCATCACAGTAGTAAAATGAACGAGCTTCACACTCAGCTAGGTTGTTATTGCTGTAGCTTCGTTTTATCAGATTTCCTGTTTGCATGCCCTGTATTATTTCTGCAACTGTGGCTGGCAGTGTTGGAAAATGTTTCTATAACTTATAACAATATCAGAATCAGAATCAGAATCAGAATGAGCTTTATTGGCCAGGTATGCTTACACATACGAGGAATTTGTTTTTGTGACAGAAGCTCTACAGTGCAACAGAAAGACAGCAACAGGACAGGACACAGATAATAAAAGAATAATATACAAATAGCAAAAACACAATATATAATATAGACAATTATGGTGTACAGGTCTAATATGTGCAAATCTGAAATGGAAAAAATAAGTATATGTGTTGAATAAATAATGTATAATAGTGTTGTGTGTTCCACGTTTAATGTCAAGTGTTCATGAGATGGATTGCCTGAGGGAAGAAACTGTTCCTGTGTCTGGTCGTTCTGGTGCTCAGAGATCTGTAGCGTCGACCAGACGGTAACAGTTCAAAGAGGGAGTGTGCTGGATGTGAGGGGTCCAGAGTGATTTTGCCAGCCCTTTTGCTCACTCTGGATGAGTACAGTTCTTGGAGAGTGGGGAGGGTTGTACCAATGATTCGCTCAGCAGTCCGGACTACCCTCTGTAGTCTTCTGAGGTCAGATTTGGTAGCTGAGCTGAACCAGACAGTTATTGAAGTGCAGAGGACGGATTCAATGATGGCGGAGTAGAACTGTTTCAGCAGCTCCTGTGGCAGGTTGAACTTCCTCAGCTGGCGAAGGAAGTACAACCTCTGCTGGGCCTTTTTCACAATGGAGTCTATGTGATTGTCCCACTTCAGGTCCTGGGAGATGGTGGTGCCCAGGAATCTGAATGTCTCCACTGCAGTCACAGTGCTGTTCATGATGGTGAGTGGGGGGAGTGCAGAGGGGTTCCTCCTGAAGTCCACGATCATCTCCACAGTTTTGAGCGTGTTGAGCTCCAGGTTGTTAAGACTGCACCAGACAGCCAGCTCCTTAACCTCCTGTCTGTAGGCAGACTCGTCACCGTCCTGGATGAGGCCGATCAGTGTGGTGTCGTCTGCAAACTTCAGGAGCTTGACAGAGGGGTCTTTGGAGGTGCAGTCGTTAGTGTAGAGGGAGAAGAGCAGTGGGGAGAGAACACAGCCTTGAGGAGCTCCAGTGCTGATGGTGCGGGTGCTGGATGTGTATTTTCCCAGCCTCACTAGCTGCTGCCTGTCTGTCAGGAAGCTGGTGATCCACTGACAGACGGAGGTGGGGACGGAGAGCTGAGTTAGTTGAGTTACTCATACAAAGTAATCACCTTACACTTTTTTTGGAATGCATTGACGTATAGATTATACCATGTTTTAATGAAACGTAAGTGTATTTATACAGGAATCACAAACTGTGAAATATAACAGTATATCATTCAATGGAATATTATATTTTTGTCAAATTGTCTCAATTAATTTAATTAATTATTTATAATAGTTTAAAATATCATGTGGAAACTTTATTTTATTGTATTCCAAATCAATAGAATTCATATTGTATTTTATTAAGATTCAGTTTCCATGGGCATGCATATATATATATATAGGGGAAGTCGTGGCCTATTGGTTAGAGAGTTGGACTCGTAACCTAAAGGTTCGAGTCTCGAGCCGGCAGGAATTGTAGGTGGGGGGAGTGAATGTACATCGCTCTCTCCACCCTCAATACCACGACTGAGGTGCCCATGAGCAAGGCACCGAACCCCCAACTGCTCCCCGGGCGCCGCAGCATAAATGGCTGCCCACTGCTCCGGGTGTGTGTTTGTACAATTCCGAGTATGGGTCACCATACTTGGCCACATGTCACGTCACGTCACGTCACGTCACGTCACTTAAAATCTAGAAATCTATATATATATATTTATTTTTATTTATTTTTTTTTTCCTTTAGGTTTTTGTAATATTACTTTTCTCTCAGCACCTATACATTAAATAAAAATGAAATAGTACATATTTATTGGTAGATGAACCCTCTGTCAACATGAAAACATGCTGGACACCATCTGAGCCAAACAAGTTCATTTTAGTATCATCAGACCACAGGACATGGTTCCAGTAATTCATGCGTTTGGACAGGTTGTCTTCAGCAAACTGTTTGCAGGCTTTTTTGTGAGCCTGCTTCAGAAGAGGCTTTCTTCTAGGACGACGGCCATGCAAACTGAATTGTTGCAGTGTGTGGCGTATGATCTGAGCACTGACAAGCTGACCTTCCACTTCTGCTACCTCTGCAATGCTGGCAGCACTCATGCGTATGTTTTTTGAAGCCAGCTTCTGCACCTGATGCACAGCACGAGGACCTAACTTCTTTGATTGACCCTTGCGAGGCCTGTTCCGAGTGAAACCCGTCTTGGAAAACCTCTGTATGCCACTGGCCACTGTACTGTAACTCAGTTTCAGGGTGTTACTGATCTTCTTATAGCCTAGGCCATCTTTGTGGAGAGCAACAATTCTAATTCTCAAATCCTCAGAGAGTTCTTTGCCATGAGGTGCCATGTTGAACATCCAGTGGTCATTATGAGAGAATTGTACTCAAAGCACCAAATTTTAACTGCTCTAATACAAGATACACAAATTTGTATAGTCCTGTCAAGCAGACAAAAACATGAACATGATGAATAGGACACGTGGCTTTGCATGGTTAAACGACGTATAGCTGTTTTCACGTAGGGTGTACTCACATTTGTTGTCAGCTATTTTGACAATAATGGCTGCATGTTGAGTTATTTTCAGAGGACAGTAAATCTTTACTGCTATACAAGTTGCACATTGACTACTCTAAAATATATCCAAGTTTCATTTCTATAGTATTGTCCCTTGAAAAAATATACTAAAATGATTGCTGAAATGTGAGTAATAATTATATTATATTATATATATATAATATAATATAATATAATATAATTTTGTTTGTTTGTTTGTTTTTTTTACTTTTAATGTTTTATTCCCAACACTGCTGGTTTGATTACCTATATGCCGTGCTTATTTAGACATATCGGTGTCTTCTTATTGTCACACAAAAACACAAAAATGATAGATGCCAAAATATTTTTTTCTTTTCCAAGATGACAATTCAGGCCATTTGCCTGACAGGACAAATACGCAGCAGCATGTGTCTGTGTCTCACTGGAATATTTCCAACCTGACAGTATGTTTCTACTCAGTTGATCGTTTATCATAGGTTATTTTGATGGAAAGAAGAACATAAAGGAAAGGAGGAAGAGTGCAGTCTGAGGATCTGTGCAGACTTTATTTTCAACCCAACCCTGACCTGCACGTACATACGCTGGCTCGCAAACACACCCACACTCACATGCTGAGGAATCTTGGCCTCCGGTTATAGAGCATATAGTTAAAAGGTCTGAGTCACACTGAAAAGCCAACAAGAGACCAAGACGGTGTTAGTGAAAGAAAAAAAAGAAAAGTCAGACTTGTTTGCGGTATGAGCAATGCTATAAAACAAAGTTGTAGCCATAACAAACAAACAGTAACAGGTCTGTGTTTCTCATGTAGAGCATGTTACCAATCTGAGTCTGGCAGTACTCCTGCATACTCTAAACTCGCATCGGGACAGGGATCTAAAAGGCAGTAATGTACATATGGGAATCCTCACTTTGAATTCTGACATTTTGAAAAGTAAAGCAAGCACATATTGTGCCCAGCCAGCAAATGAAACCAGGTCGAAGCTTGTTTGTCATTAGGTGCGTTTCCATTACAGATTTGCGCAAAACTTTGGCGATATTTTATAAATGTCGATAAAAAAGTATTTTTAAATGACGGCGTTTCCATTAACCAATGTTATGCGACTAAAACATAACCTTTTGCCTCTCGAGATAAGGATTTTGGTGAGATTTGGCGGATTTTGGATGTATTTATTCAAAGGAGGCGTAAGCGTGTATCTTTACAGAAGCACCACGGAGAGCCACTTCAGAAACATATGTGGCGTGGCTGGAATAAACCCATGCATTGACTAGAGTGGCCGCAGTCAGCTTCAGTGGCCGTATCAGAGCCACACTGCACCACAGACGTGCAGTGTAAATTGTCTGGCAGGGAAAGCCCCTTATATTCGAGAGCAACCACGTATGAAGTGTTTCTAGGAGGTTATAGTACACTGAAGAATGATTGTATGACTTTTTACATACGCCATGTGACCTGTCAATGCGAAAAAAAACGTTTCCATTGCAGTTTTGAGAAATTTTCCTTTTTTGAATTGCCTGAAAAACCACCTCATGCGAGCGTAAAAACTTTTTTGCGATTATATGGGAGTTTTTGCGAAATTGAAGCGTTTCCATTAGGCGTATTTTCAATTCGCAATTTTAATTTGCACAATCTGAAGGGTAATGGAAACGCGCCTATTGATCATTAGTACGCAAGAGGGTGGAGAGAATTGGCCTGTCTACATCAGTAAACGTAAAAGATATGTGAAATGTCATGTTCTGAGAGTTTATTAACTGGAAAAGTCATGGAAAGCTTTGAAGTTTTTGGTGAGAAATTGCTTTTTATGAATGCCTTGATTAAAAATGTTTAAAAAATGTCTTAAGACGTAAATAGTTGAAAGCAAAAATTTAATTCTATAGTGTTTTTTCCAAGTAAAAAACAAACACAAAAAAACACTAACAAGTAAAATCAGTCATTTAAATGCAAAAAGGGAATTTAGTAATCACAACATTTTAAAGTACAACATGAAAAGCTGATTTGTTTTCAAAAATTAGACAAAGCGCACACATCCAGCAGGCAATAAATAAATAAATAAATAAATAAAAAGTAAAAAGCTGACACCAATATGGAAGCCTGTTTCTGCCACTGAATAAAAAATGTAAAAAATGGTAATGGCAAGGTTTTATTTCACAATTCTGGCATTTTTCTTTCCAGTTTACAAACTCGCAATTCTAACTTTTTTTTTTTCTCAAAATTGCGTGATATAAACTTGTATTTGTGAGAAAAAAGTCAGAATTGTGAGTTTTTATCTTGAAGTTCTGACTTTATAACTCACAATTGCAAGTTTATAAGTCAGAACTTCAAGATAAAAACTCGCAATTCTGACTTTTTTCTCACAAATACAAGTTTATATCTCACAATTCTTACTTATTAACTCACAATTGCATGTTATAAAGTCAGAATTGCGAGTCAGAAAACTCGCAATTCTGAGAAGTCACATTTGTGAGTTTTATTTCTCAGAATTGTGAGTTTACATCATGCAGTACTGACTTTATAACTCACAACTGCAAGTTTTTGTCACGCAATTCTCAGAAAAAAGTCAGAACTGCGAATTTGTATCATGCAATTGTGAGAAAAAAGGCTGAATTGCAAGATATAAACTCGCAATTAACTTTTTTTTTATTTTTAATTCAGTGGTGGAAACGGGCTTCCATACACCTCATAAATAGAAAAAAAAACATGTAAACATAGGCAGAAATTACCTAATTAAATATCCAACATCGACCAGCACTCTAAAATTAAAAACCCAATGTGGTACAAATAAATTCTGTATGAATGAATCCTGTATGAATGAATCCTTTTCCAGTAAGTGTGAGCAATAGTAGTAGTAGTAATATCGGTGTTCACTAATGCACTAATGAAAAACATGTCTGTTGGTCGTGAGAAGCAATTAAATTTTAATAGATTAACTTTTGAGTCAGAGGCTCTGGAACACGTAATCCACTTGATTCTTGTTAAGACCCTGGCACAGATGTACAGTGATGCGTTTAACAGTAGAGCCTGCAGAAAAGTGCCTCTTATTAGCTGATAATGTCATGGACCGCAGCAGTGTGGCTGGCATCCTGTTTTATGTGGCTGGAAAAGGCGCTGTGATTCCATGCGTGTTTATATTGGTTGTTTGGCTCAAGAAGAGGTTTCTGCCGCTGTATGTGAAGGGTTGCGTGTTCCCTCTGCACTACACGTCTATGCTTTTTGAATGTGTTTGCTGACTGTTCTGTCTGCCAAATGCGTTGGCATTTATTGACGGTTTTCCTCTCCCAGTGTTGTGTATCCATTTCTGTTCTTTTTATGTCTGTGTCTCAATGATAAGGCGTGTCTGTGTGTTTGGAAGAATGCAGACAGACGAAACACTGACTCCACTCTCTGCCCACGTAGTTGGCAGCTCTCACTTTGTCTCTGGATTGAACCTGCAGTGTTAGGGCTTCCAAGCCAGTCCTCAGGTTGGCAGGCGCACGTCGGAGCAGTGCAAACTTTCCCTTGAAAGATGAAGTCACAGAACAGACTCTCACTGTGCGAGATTTGCTCAAGCTCCCTGGTGTGGCAGGAAAAACTGTCTGCTCACAAACTGTTAATGATTAGAAGTTCAGTCAACCTGGGTACTAGGTAACTAGATGATTATGGCTCTAAATTCTGGACTTCTCTGCTAAGTAGTCAATTAATAGATCTTTCCATCCAAAGTGATTTAGAGTGTACTTTGCTCGAGGACACAAATCATCACACCCTTTGACTAGATTGCATAACATCACATTTAATTAATTAAAAAAAATAAAAAATACACAGCATGAAGCAGTGAGATCTTTTGAATTTTATCAAATTTTATCAAACTTTTAATACTTTTTGGGGGGAGTCTAGATATTGCAATAAGTTAATTAATCTCATAATTCGATTTTTTATGATTTTTTTAATATATTTTTAATAAAAAAATAATTTTTAATAAAATATTAATTTTGTTTCTAAATTAAATAAAATGTTATGAATTTATTTACATATTTTTATAAATGTTCCCTGTAGTACTATACTGTTTAGCTAATTGAATTTGATCAACATAATAATAATAATAATAATATTTAAATTATTTTTATAAATTAATTAATTAGTATTAATAATTTGAAATAAAAAACGTTTATTTTAATAAATTATTTTTAAATAAATTTTAAAAAAATGTAAATCAAATAAATATTTGTAAATCAATAAAGAAAATGTTATACATTTATTTACTTACATTTACAAATGTTCCCAGTGATATCACATTGTATAGCCAAACTGAATTTGATCAGAATAATTATAGAATTAATTGTTTATTATTTTAATAAATTTATTGTAATTTCATAACATTTAGTTTATTTTATTTATTTACTTTATTAATTTACCTATGTTTATAAATGTTCCCAGCAATACTACATTGTTTAGCTAATGTGAATTTGCTCATTCATTAAATGCAAAATATCAGCAAAATGACTTCAGCCAATAAATTGCTGTCAGGTCAACTAAAGATTTCTTGTTTAACAAATCATCAATTAGCAACACAACAAATATCTGATTTCTCATCATTTCCATCTTACACAGTTAATATGAGGTAAACTATGAAGTCTTTGCCTCTGAAGAAAACAATTTGGAAAGCCAAATATGGCATTGTTTGTTCAGACAACTCTTTTAGGATAATTGGGAATATTATTTGTCTAACATGCTTTTATGTAGATTCATAGTCAATTCAAATTTCTTGGTATCTGAAATTCCTCTATGCAGAACTGTGACCTTTTTGAGCTTTACAGTGCATTGATTCATAAGTATGTAAATAAGTAGTATTGATATGCATTCGCCCTGTGCTGTGCAGAAATAAATGTTAACATCCTTCTGCTTTCTCTCCAGCTATTGGTCCAGACCCCACAAATAACCAGGTGGTGTTGGTGATCCTGGTCAGTTTGCTGCCCCTCCTGGTTCTGGCTGTGCTGGTCATCGCCTCCTTCTACTGGTATCGTATGTACCGCCGCCGCAAACTCGATGAGTGGGAGACCAAGAAGCCGTCCAAACGCAAGGGCCCCAAAGGCCCTCTGGACTGTAGCGATGCCTGCGCCATCATGATGGACGATGACCGTTCCGACAGCAGCTCCACGCACGCCAACAACCTCAACCACAACACAGAACCTCTGCCCATCGAGCTGGACCTTCAGGTGGGCAAGGGCCGCTTCGCCGAGGTGTACAAAGCCAAGCTGAGACAAAGCCCCTCGGAACAGTTCGAAACGGTGGCGGTGAAGATCTTCCCCTACGAAGAGTATGCATCCTGGAAGAACGAAAAGGACATCTTCTCAGACATCGATCTGAAGCACGAGAACATCCTACACTTCCTGACGGCCGAGGAGAGGAAGGTGGAGAAACAGTACTGGCTGATCACCGCCTATCATCCACGCGGAAACCTGCAGGAGTACCTCACACGCCACCTCATCAGCTGGGAGGACCTGCGGCTACTCGGGGGCTCGCTGGCCCGGGGTGTGGCTCATTTGCATAGTGACCACACCCCTTGCGGGGGGCCCAAAGTGCCCATTGTCCACCGAGATCTGAAGAGCTCTAACATCCTGGTGAAGAATGACCTCACTTGTTGCCTCTGTGACTTTGGACTTGGTCTCCGCCTTGACAACTCGCTGTCAGTGGATGACTTGGCCAACAGTGGACAGGTAGGTCATGCAACAATATTTCTTCTTCATAGGTACATGTCTGTCTGTATACAGCAAACAGACAGCTTATACATTACCGGTCAAACAACTTTTTTAATGTTTCTGAAAGAAGTCCCTCACCAAGGCTGCATTTATTTGATGATAAATACAGTAAAAATTGCAATATTGTGAAATATTATTAGAATATAAAATAACTGGTTTCTATTTCAATATATTTTGAAATGTTATTTATTCCTGTGATGGCAAAGTTGAATTTTCAGCAGCCAAAACTCTAGTCTACAGTGTCACATGATCCTTTAGAAATCAAAAACATTAAAAAATCTTAATTATTCCAGTAAATGCATGTATAGAATATAAATGTAATTTCTTCAGATTTAATAAAAATGCACAAGGATGCAATAAAGTGAATCACTCGGGTTCCTTAAAGTCAGATTTCTTTCTCTCTATTGAGAAATCGATTGACTTGTATAAGTTTTTTCAAGACACTCCTACCGTGAACTTAATTTTCTCTTAAGATCCACTAATTGGCAAACACATCAGAAAGAAAGATCAGCAGCAAACGTCCACTCTCATGAAACATTGTGAATGATTTAATTAAGACAGGCTTCTTACATATAATTATATATACATAAATGAATATTTTGCGAATATTTTAAAATACACCAGTGGTTTTATATTGTACCATGGGTTTTTATTTTAAATCCCTGTGCAAAAATGAATGGGAATAGACCAGTCCCTGTTGCACTGTTGGTTGATTAAACCTTAGGCTTTAAAAAAGAAAATATATTTTCAAATTTTAACAAAAAATACATAAATTCCAAAAAAAATTCCATTTCAAAGTTTCAGTTTAGTTTAGTTTTTATTTAATTTTATTTTGTTTTGTTTTGTTTTATTTTATTTCATTTTGAATCTGATTCTTTAATCGATTCTATCCCCTGAAGCTTAACTGAAACTTTATCAACCTCAGTGCAGCACAAGACTACCTAGATTCACTTACTCTTATTGCTTGGTAAGTGTCAAGTGAAGCATTGGTGTGTTCCATACCTAAAATTGTGCAGTGGCAGGAACGTCGTGTCATAACTTGCAGGGAAAGTCCCCTTAGGCATCTCACCATGTGCAGATGTGTGTATTTTATGTATGTGCACCCTTTGTTCAAACTGTCTGCTCAGATTTATGATTCACAGGCTGAAAATGAAAAGACAAAGGCGACAAGTGAATCAGTAATGAACTAGCTAACAATCCCCTGACTCTGCGACGTCTCTCCATACCCAGAGTGCTTTGATGTATGTCAACATTCGGTTGGTCCCAGACAGTGACCCCAAAAATAGTTCAAAGGGAGTTTAAACTTCAGTGATAAGGTTGCATTTAATTTCACATTTTAGATTTGTTGGTTCATTGATGTATTTTTTTGTACTTTTAAAGTGAGGTCAAGTAAAGCTGAAGTGTTTTAAATTATAAAAAGATGTGAAAATAGCTTGGTACCCTCAAAACAACAACAGCAATAATAATACTGCCATTAATAATGAGAAGAATACACAAATATTACCAACTTTTATTATTGTTATTAATAATAATAATAATAATAATAATAAATGTTATCATTACATATAATTGAAATAATTTATTTACATTATAAAATAATAAATCAGATTTATAAGTTATAATAAAAATATATTTGTGCTGTCATGACAATCATAAGAATTATTTTTATCAATTACATTATTATTAATAATAATAGTTATAAATAATAATAATAATAATTGTATTGTCATGACAGTCATAAGAATTTTTTTTATTTCTATAGGTTTTTATTATGATGATGATTATTATTATTATTATTATTCATAATAATAAATACATAAATAATTGTGTTGTTATAATCATAGTAATTATTATTAGTTATAATATTAGTTATAACATTTTATAATAATAATATAACTGATAAAAATAGGAAATAATTGGAGAAAAAATGTTAGTATTACTAAATGCTGTGTTCATGTGGTCATGACATTCAGAAATATACAATATAAAATTTATATGAAGTGTCCTTTGTATCTGATTCTCAGGTGGGTACAGCCAGGTACATGGCTCCAGAAGTGCTGGAATCAAGGATCAACCTTGAGAACATCGAGTCATTCAAGCAAACCGATGTCTACTCCATGGCCCTGGTGCTGTGGGAGATCACATCCAGGTGTAACGCCATCGGAGGTGAGTACACAAACATTGAGATCTCACTTGGAAACATAGCTGTTATTTTGGCATTTCCCAAACCAATATGGTTAGTAAACTTGAGACAATGCTATTCTATTTCCATTCTGCTTGTAATTGTCCCTCAAGGAGAACAGGGATGAAAATAGGCTCGCTTTTTGTCTGGTTCTGTTAGTGGCACTTTGTTTTTGTTTTTTGCTGCCATTGTTGGGCTATTGTTTGAGTAGACTGCATGGAAAGCCCACTGTGGCCCACAGTGTGTTTTGACCGATTTGCAACTTCCTGTTATTGGAGGAGCCTTTCTTCAACAGGAGCAGAGATGGTACGGCATACTCCTCACTCTATTTGGGGAATCTAAGGAATGTGTGAAATGTCAAGTGCTTCCTAAGAACTTTCCCTTCTTTGGTCAGGTGGGAAGACAGATGCTAGCTTATTCTTGGCATGCTTACATATTAGTGTAAAAACAGTATTCATATAGCTGTCTCTAAAATACAACAACAGAAGCTGTAATTAGTTATGGATGTAAATATAAACACGGATGCATGTGGAAATTGAGGAAGAGGGAAGGGATTGTGTTATCGTTTAGGGTTTTTATTTTTTATTTTTGCATTGAAGAATTATCAGTGGCTGCCAAGTAAAATTTCGGTCTGCTGTGTATTCATCTTGGTAAGTGCTAAATGCTTTTGCATTTGAAATGCACAGGATGGATGAAGGATGAACCCTGAATCAGACAGGGTTCTTTTATATTAGATAATATTTATTAGAATTTCTATAATATTTATTAGAATTTCTACATTATTTTAATCACATTTGAATGAATAGGACTTACTCATTAAGAGCCACATAGAAGAGAACAGCAACTTTTAGGAAGTAGTAAATAAATTGTTTGTATGTGTAACTAGCTAAATAAATAAATAATCTTAATTAGTGTTTTGGTGTGAAAAAATAGAGAGAACATTCTAAGATTTTAGGAATTAATACTTTTATTAAGCAAGGGTGTATTAAATTGATCAAAAGTCTCAGTACAGACATTTATAATGTTACAAAAGATTTGTATTTCAAATAAATTCTTTTGAACTTTCTATTTATCAAAAAACCCTGGGGGAAAAAAATTGCAGTTTCCACAGTATTAAAAATATTAAGCAGTACAACTGTCTTCAACAGCTAAATTTAATAATAAGATTAATAATTATAATGATAATAAACATTTCTTGAGCACCATATCAGCAAATTAGAATGATTTCTGAAAGATCATGTGACCCTGAAGACTGGAGTAATGATGCTGAAAATTCAGTTTTGCATAACAGGAATAAATTACAATTTAAAATATATTTACACAGAAAACAATTATTTTAAATTGTAATAATATTTCGCTGTAATACTGTATTTTTGATCAAATAAATGTTGCCTTGCTGAGCATAAGAGACTTCTTTCAAAAACACTTAAAAATCTTCCTAGCCTTAACCTTTTGAACATAAATTAAGCACAATCTTGTTAGATTTCTCTGAAAACAAGACGTAATTTTACTTCCCATGTAAATGTATCTTGGTTTAAAGGTGTTTAGATATTTTACAGGAAAACAAGACAAAAATACTAAGAAAAGAATGTCAAGTTCAGAAGGTGCACCTCAAAATTCTGCAAGCGATTTACTATTTTAATCAACTTTGGTTATATGAGTGGCAGTGTATTTGCTTGTGTATATTGTTTCACAAACTGTCCCTGTGCCTGTGGAGTTGTATTACCCACGTGCCCCGGCATGCCTCTCTGTGGCTGACAGGGGTTGCAGGAGTCCTCCTGTCATGCTGCTTGGAGCTTATCTGCAGAGCTGGAGTTGATTTCAGCCAGACATACTGTCTCACTTCAGTCTGTGTTGAGGGGGGTAGAAACAGACATCCCAGGGTCTGTCTCCCCTTTGCAGTACCACCTTCAGAATGCAATGTGAAAAACCTGGGATCTCTTTCAAAAAGGGGGAAAAGAAACATTTAGGGATGTAGCACTTGCAGACAGCAGCTGCAGAAAGTCCATGTGTGGGTGATGGTGAAATGGAAAGCTGTGGCCGTGTTGTTCTGCTGCGGCTCACTTTGTATGCTAGTAAGTCCTGAATTAGCACGGGGTGCGGCCTGGTCTGGAGTAGTAGAGCAAACTTGAGACCCTGCCAGCTGAGGAGAACTCCCTCCCGTCCTCGGAGAAAGACGGGAGAACAAGTAAATGGAGGACAGCAGCTGGCTAGCAGGTGGCAGAAGCCCATGCAGGGTGGTCATCCATCAGTACAGGTCTCAGATTCACTGCCGTCACGCCTCTCACTGACTCCAGCTCTTCACAAACACACAGAAGAGCCAAGGGTGTTGTGCGCTCATGAGCCACCCAAATATTTCTGACTGAAGCCTGAAAAGCCCTCCGGTCTGGCAACATTACTGTCGCATTACTCTTTAGGCGACGTTTTAAATAGGTCCTAGTGTTTAAACAGGAATCTTACCTCCTGTCTGCCCCGACTGACTGTCTCACTTACTGTGATTTATAAACACTTAAATGTTCTTAAGTGTTTGTGCGTGTGTGTATACAGTGTGTGTATGTGTATATATAAATATATAAAACAACAATGCTCATTTATATATATATATATATATGTATGTGTATGTATGTGTGTATATATATATATATATATATATATATATATATATATATATATATATATATATATATATATATATATATAAAATATATGGGGACAGAATTGTTGGTTGATATTATGACATGTCTGTTCGACAGTCATTTTTAATAGAAATAATTATATAAATTAATTATTAACTTACAAAATTTGTATAAAATTTTAATTTTAATTAAAATTTTCATACAGTAAATGTTGGAATGGTTTGATTATTTCACTCTTTGTTTAGATTAATATGGTTTAAAACAGGGGTCGGCAACCTACGGCACGCGTACCAACAGTGGCACGCAGAAGGATAATCGCTGGCACACGAGCAATAGGGAAAACTGCATACTGACGTACATTTTGATGTAATAACTTCTCATAGTCACACAGCCTGTTAGGAGCTATAAATGCTATTAATGTGTGAGAATTACCTTGCGCTAGTCTACGGATGCGCGCGTGACCGCTGCACATACTAGGCACTTCAGATCAAATCCTCAGCGCTCGTCAATGTCAAAATGACTGAGATGGCCAATCAAATCAAAGTAGGCGGGGTTTACCATTCACAAATGGGGGGGTATTGGCAAAATGGCACGTCATGTCGAAAAGGTTGCCGACCCCTGGTTTAAAACAATTTTTTCATGAAAGCGTGATAATAAATGATATATATTTAAGTTCACATTTTATTTAAAAAAAAAAAAATCAAATAAAATTAGAAAAAGAGAAAGTTATAAAAAATAAAAAAATATAAAAAAATTTTTATAAAAATATTATAAAAAAGAAAGAAAGAAAAGAAGCTGAAATGTTAATAAAAATCAGTCTCTGAGACATAAAAGCACTCAAGAATGAAGAAACACCCATGAACTGTTTTCTTTTTTTCTTCTTGTACTCTTTCCCAGACAGAGACTCAGACAGGCAGGTCTGTGGAGGTAACAGACAGTTAATCTGAAGGGGAAACTATAGTAAAAAAGTGCTTCCCTGGATACTCCTAGCTGGGCCCGGGCTGTGAGGCCTCAGCCGGCAGGACATCTGTTCCCAAAAACCACGGCATTCCTCACATAGCGAGTGCATTTGAGTAGCTCAGCCCCTTGAGCAAATCAAGACATATAGAAAAGCAAGAAAGACCGAAAAAGAAAGATGCTCGGTAGGGTTGGGTACCGAACTCGGTACTTTTATGGGTACCGACCAAATTGCATCGGTACTACCGAGTACTGATTCACATTAAATCAATCGGTACCAAATTTCGGTACCTGAGAACTCATCTGATCGCATATGTTACACACACAGAGAGAGAGAGAGAGAGAGACCCTGTGACGTGATGTCACCACTGTGACTCGTTCAAACACAGGGCAAACCGAAATGTTCTTAAGTGTGGTTATATTTCTAGGGCCATATGGTTTGCGCAAAAACGCGGACGAGATCACGGAGTTCATTCATAAAAACAGAACTTACTCTATAGCGTGGAATGCCACGAAATTCGTCTATTTTTAGATGAATAAATAAAAAGTAGGTCTGTCACTTAATTAGAATCGTGATATAGACTAGTGTCTGTGAATATTAAAACACAAAAAGATGGTTTAAATATGAATACTGCATGTTCCGCTTGCCTCGATACATATGAATGGCAGAGACGCAGTTTTGTTTACATCACATAAGCAGGAGTGCAAAAGCACCTGTTTGGCAATATTTTGGATTTTGAAAAGCCTGTTGACTTTTGACGTTTGTCTAAGCTGATTTTGGAAGTTTTTTGAAACATTTGTTTCTTATTTATATGGTTCCACAGTGTGTGCTGCTTTTTACTTTATTTAAACTTTGTGTATTTTATTTATTATATTTTACATCAACGTGTATGTCGTGCCTCCAAGCTTTCTTATTCGTTTTGCTAATAAACGTTCTATATTTATTTGGTTCCACAGTGTTTGCTGATTTTCAGTTTTGTATACCTACCTATTTAAACTTTGTGTAGTCTAAGTAATTTGTTATTTTATATTACGTATATAGCATCGTGTATTTTTATTCATTTTGTTATTAAAAGTTCAATGAGTTTGACGTTGTATTTTGTTGTTGCTTGAATTGAATCGATGTTCAATCCTGCTAATTTGAAAGTGAAAGTAAAATGCGCACGGCACTTTTACAAGCTATTTAAAACCGAGGGAAAGCTCTAACGAACTAGCCTATTTTGGGCTTATTTTTTCACTGAAATAAATGTTTTTGTTATTACACAGAGAATAAAGTATCAAAAAAAGGTACCAAATTTCATGTACCGATACCGGTGCTGTACCGGTTAAAATATGAACAATACCCAACCCTAATGCTCGGTGACCTTAATGTTGCAGACAGCCATGTGTCCTCCTCTACAGACTGCGTGTATGCTAAGCTCCGATTTTGTCCGTTTTACCACCATCAGGTCAGACCCTCACACGGGGCACTGAGGACAGCAGAAATAGCACCGCAGGGGCGGGAGTATTTTGTTTAAGAGCTGAAACAGGGGAAGTCCACTTGTCAAAAACAGGATGCGTTCACTTGTGGAGTCAGCTTCTCCGCAGGGGCCCAATCACAGTCCTCCACTTCCTGTCCCAGGCTGCACGCTGGCCTAGCCCCTTCCTATGGGCCAAGAGTGCTGGGCAAGAACCGCAAAACACGGTCTCCAATCAAGAGCAAACCGCTCCAAAGTAAATCTACTCATCCACCATCATTTGCTTTAATGGATTTTATACTGGCCAAGAAGAGGACAATAACTGCTGTTTTATGACGTCTCTGGCTGTTTTTGGGAAAGTGGAGGTTTTGGTGTTTCTTGCAGATTTTAGCACCCTGTGTGTGTTATCTATAGCTGGCTCTAGTCAAGTACTTGGCTATGGAGGCTGAAGACAGATATATGATTGCGCCTCTGCAGCTGCGAGATTCACAAGGTCTGGAAAATCTGTTTTTGGAGCTCGCTGGCACAGTCCAGTGATTAGCTTCATATTTCATCAATTTGCTTTCACGAACAAAACAAATAAACCACAAACTCAGCATTGTTTGTTGTTGGCATTCTGATGGAGCAACTGATTTCGTCCCATTTTTCTCCAGATGCTGCATTAATGGTTTTAACGGATAGAATAACCAGAGCATATGAAACATGCGTTCTTTTTCCCATTCAAGGCTTGCTTCCAGTTTCCAACCTCAGTACTTCTCATGACCAAATGCTCTCCAACAGTGATTCTTCATGCTGTCATAAGGGGATAGATTATCTGTCTGATTATCTGATCATCTCATGTGTATGTCTTTGCAGAGGTTAAGGATTACGAACCTCCATTTGGCTCGAAAGTCCGAGAGCACCCCTGTGTGGAGAGCATGAAAGATAATGTGCTGAGAGACCGGGGCAGACCAGAGATCCCCAACAGCTGGATGAAACACCAGGTAAAACAGTGTAGAGTTGTATTTTGATCTCAGAACATGGTAAAGACAGCATATTAGCAGAGAGACAAGAAACTCCTTTGGGGAGCTTTTGGAAAAAGCATACATTTCTTCTTTGAAAAAAGCTTTAGTTATATATAGTGCTGTCAAACGATTACTTGTGATTAATTGCATCCAAAATAAAAGTATTTGTTTATTTATATGTATTTACATGTATATATTTATATTAATATAATTTATATTATATATTAATGTATTTAAGATATAAACATAAATTTTTCTTAAATATCTATTTCTATTAATATTAATATAAATTTCTATTGTCCTCATTTGTAAGTCGCTTTGGATAAAAGTAAATGTAAAATATGGTAATATAAATATAAATATATACATGCATGTGTGTGCTTATATAATAAATATACACTGTACACACACATATATATTATGTAAACAAAAACTTTTATTTTGTATGCGATTGATTAATCGCGATTAATCATTTTACAGCACTAGTTATATATTACACTACTGTTTAAACATTTGGGGTTGGTAAGATTTTTTTTATATATAAGAAATTAATATTATTATTCAGCAAGGATGCACTGACTTGATCAAAAGTGAAAGTAAATGCATTTAGAATGTTGCAAGAGATTTAAATTTCAAATAAATGCTGTTCTAATGTTCTTACTTTGCGATTCATTGAAGAATCTTGAAAAGAAACGTATCAGTTTCCACAGAAATATTAAGCATCACAACTGTTTTCAACATTGATACTAATATGAGAATTTTCTTAAGCACAAAATCAGCATATTAGAATGATTTCTGAAGGATCATGCGACACTGAAGACTAGAGTAATGATGCTGAAAATTCAGCATTGCCATCACAGGAATAAATTGTTTTAAAATATATTCAAATAGAAAACAGTTTTTTTTAAATTGTAATAATATTTCACAACGTTTCTGTTTTTACTACATTTTGATCAAATAAATGCAGCTTTGATGAGCATAAGAGACTTTTTTAAATAACAATAAATTTTATATAAAATTAAACATTTTTACACTAAATTTTGTTGTATTTTCTGTAAACAATGCATATCTTATGTAATTTTGCTTCCATGTTAATCTGTCTAGTTTTAATGATGTTTAGATATTTTACTAGAATACAAAATACTGCGTAAGAAAACAATTTTGTGCAGTTAAAAAAAAATTTTATTGGTTTGACTGTCAAACCAACTGCAGACCTTTGAATGGAAGTGTGTATTGACAAAAAATAGAAATTAAAAGGGGAGGAAAAAAAACACCAGGGATATTTAAGTTTAGAACCCAAAGATGTTGATTAGCTAAAATAGCTATAGTCGATTAGCTGAGTAAAAATCCTAAATATTCAAAAATGTATGTAAATGACATGACGAACTATTGACTTTGAACTAAACATTGACTATGACTAAAATAACCACAACACACGCACAATCACTTGTGTTTGATCTCCAGGGTGTAGCTGCAGTCTGTTCCACCATCAACGAGTGCTGGGATCACGATCCTGAGGCCCGACTCACGGCGCAGTGTGTGGCCGAACGCTTCAGCGAGCTGGACGATGACCTTGACAAGTTGTCCACCTGCAGCAGCTCCGAGGAGAAGATTCCAGAAGATTGCTCCGTGAGCGTGAGCGATGACAAATGAGAGAGAGAGAAAGGTCACTCTCACTCGCTTTCTCTCTCTCTCTCTGCAGAAACTGAATGTTTGGATCCTTCCAGTGAGGCGGAGTGGAAGAATATGGCCTTTTCATAAAGCTTTATGTTTCATAACCAAAGATTTCATGCACTTTATCAGATTATGTATAGCTCACACTGAGGAAGGTCAAGCTACCGAGCAAGAGGAGCTGGACAGACGCTGGTTTTCTCCTCTGACAGCTGACCGAGAGCCAAATGTAATCAGGAAAATGTTTCGCCTCAACACTAAAGATTCATAGGCGATTGTAAGACTTTCTACAGATCACTTCAGGATTTTCTGGATTTATGGAAGAATGTGGTAGGTGAGAGATTTGTGTGCATGAGTGTGTAAGAATACTAGTGTGTGTGTGTTTGTGTGTTTGGAGTTGCTTTTTAGCGAGAAATGTATTGTGCTTGTTACCCAAAGAAAAAGGTATATTGTAAATACAGCTTTCAACTTAAAAATCAACCCACACTATTGAGAGTGCCAAAAAAGGGAAGGGTATATGCTGCATATACCAAAAAATGTGTTAAACGAACAGTATTTTTAAGTTCACAAAGTGCCTCATGTTCACATATCCTGGATATTAAATTGTGCCTCTCTTTTACTACTTTTTTTATGTAATATATTGTAAATCTTTGATGATTTAAATACATTTATGTACAGTATTGACTCTAAAAATGGTTGTATTTTTCATTTTGTTCATAATACAGCCTGTTTATTGTGTAATTCTTTGGATTATGAGTGGGATTTGTCATTAGACAGTATTTTAGCTCTCAGCTTGGGAAATTTGTGAAGGCTCTTTTCATATCAATGATGATTGACAGCCAGATTATAATTACCTGTAATACCACCGTTGGTTGCAACAATGTTTTCAGTTAGTCTTAACAAACATTCCATTAACCAGTTGTCATGCATGCCCGCTACTTCAGTGTTCTGGGAAACGAACCTCTTAACTGAAAATCAGATGTCAAATGTGCCTCGTTTTTCTGTACATAAGCCTCGGGGTTTCTACTGCAACACCTTTAGCTGTTGCTTAATCAAGAAATTCTTGTGTGAAAGCATCTTTTAGCACAACAGCAGAGTGAGTAACAGTGATTTGAACTAGATTTCTTGTCATTTTCAAAAGAAAATGTTAATGGCGCTTGCCCATCCAAACCCTGCCAGTTATTTTAGTATTATTTATATACTATTATAGTATTTATTAATTAGTTTTCTTTTTTATATTTTTAGTTTTCATTTTATTTTTAGTTTAAGGTTCATTAATTTTATTAATTTTAAGGTTCATATTTTTTTTTTCTTTTGTCATTTTTGTCTGTTTTTTTTTTTTCTATGTAGCTTTATTTTTTATTTAGTTTTAATTTGAGAACATCTTTCAGTTAGTTACCAAGGCAGCATTTATTTTTGTGTTTTTAAGTTTTTCATTTTATATATATATATATATATATATATATATATATATATATATATATATACACACCATTTAAGCATTATTTCAATTAACATAAATAATTTTTAATAGTTTTAATTTTAGTTAACAATAACACTGTTTTTAGTGCATTGATATGTGGTTTCTATACTGATTATTTAATTGTCCATGCTCATTTACCCTTTTTTTTTCATGTCGTCATCTAATACAAGTCAGCTTTAAAAACAATAATTAACACTGCTAAATATATATGTGTGTGTGTGTGTGTGTGTGTGTGTGTATATATATATATATAAGCAAATTACAAAACGAATATCTAATTATCTAACTACATTATAATGTTGCTGCAATGTAGTATTTAAAATTATTGTTTTTAGTGTTGAATTTTTAGTTTATTCAGACAAAATGGTATAGAATTTTAATATCGTTATTTATGGGTTATCGGAATTAAACAAGTGTTGAATTAATTTATTAGGACAATAACATTTTAATATGTTATTTATGGGTTATCGGCATGAAACTCGTGTCATTTTAATTTATAGAGACAAAATAATATAACATTTTAAATCTTATTTATCGGTTATCGGCATGAAACTGGTGTCGTTTTAATTTATTCAGAAAAAATAGTATGCAATTTAAATCTTATTTATCAGTTATCGGCATGAACCTCATGCTTCATGCAAAAAAAAATGCAAAAAAAAAAAAAAATATATATATATATATATTTTTTTTTTTCTATTCTTTTATTTATATATATATATATATGTATATAAAATCAAGTCGCACTGAGCATGCTCAGTTGTTCATAAGCGTGAGATGGGGCAGACAGCTGTCAAATTGAGTGAAATAATCTCTCTCTTCGACTCTTTTGTAGCGTGAGGTTGTTTGAATTGAGCTCTCAGGCTGGAGTCAGTAGCGGTTCATCTGGGCTTTGTTTGGGAGTGAGAGTTTTGAAATTCCTGACCGGGAACAACCGTGACCATAATGACAGAGAGGACGAGGACTGCTCGAGTCCCTCAGACGGGTCATTTTTATCCCCGGCAGTTGCACACGTCCAGCCCTCTTTTCCCCAGTGTCTATTGTTTCTTTACTATTTTAGCCCCTAAACCGCTGGAACGTCTGGGGGGAGAAGCAGACGGGGGAATAAACCGGTATCTGCGGGGCTGAATGTCTATAAATATCCCTCTGTGGCACTGATCTCAGAACAGGATTTATGGCCCGCTCTGAGTCCTGGCATTTGTTGTTGTTGTGGTGTTCTGGAGAGAGCAGAGCTGACCAGAGGAAACCGTTGTGCATCCACATTTTTCTGTTGGGAATGATGGAGTAAACAGTTTAGTCTCTCCGTTTTCAGAGGTGGCTGTAAATAGCTTGAGTACTAAAATGTATAAATATAATACGCTAAAAGAAAAGATTTACGAGACCTCAAATATGTGCCTGTGAAAAAGACAAGTGAGGAACAAGTACATATACAGTAAGTTTTCGTTTACAAAAACTTAATTGAGCATAGCAAGTATAAAAATTCATCATTAAAGACTATCGTTTAGTTAATCGTCAATCTGAAGTAACCTAAATAACAAATTAATTCAAAATGGGGCCACTTTACGCAAAACGCTCACGAACCAGATGCAATCCATAACCAGGTTCTAAATGCATTAAAACATTATATTAGGCTACATTATATTATATTATATTTCTTTCTTTCTTTTAATTACATGTATGTGAAGTAGTGTTAGCAGTAGTCCTACTGTTCAAAAGTTTGGGGTTGGTGTTTATATTTTATAATATATTTTTGAAAGAATTATGTCTCAAAACTTTACACTAAGGTTACATTTGCAGTAATATTGTAAAATATTATTACAATTTAAAATAGCTGTTTTCTATTTTAATATATGTTAAGAAATAATTTAGTTTTGTGATGTCAAAACTGAGTTTTCAGCAGTTACTTCAGTCTTAAGTGATTTTTCAGAAATCATTCTAATATGCTTATTGTGTGATCTAAACATTATATTATTATCAAATTACAATTATGCTGCTTAATATTTCTGTGGAAACTATCATTTTCTGGATTCTATCATAATAGAAAGTCCAAAAGAACAGCATTACATATATTACATATAATAATAATTAATTTACTATCATTTATGCTCAATTTAATGCACCATTGTTGAATAAAATTAATTTCTTTCTTTAAAAATAAAATAAAAATAAATACAATCAATCAAATAATCAATCAATCAATATTTAAAATTGTCCCTCTTTGCTACATATGTCTCTAAAGTTCTGATTCAGGTGCTTGGTTTGATTCTTTTGATTCATTCATTCATTCATTCTTAGTGATTCCCCTTGCTGTCTGCTTCTTTCATAAACTTACAAAGCATCACGTTTTGTTTGAGTGCCACATTCACCACCATAACAAGACTGGCTTTTTAAATGTTGGGCCAGAAACACTTGTACCTAAGGTTGTGATGGTCTCTGTGGTTCTTCTTCAGTTCTTTCACCAGTTCAGTTGAAGTGGAGGGCTCTGGGCCATGTGCAGGTTGATGTTGTGCAGGCCAGGCTGACTGATAACTAACTGTTTGAAGACGTTCACCTTTTTTCCGGCACGTCTGGTAGCGAGCCACCATCAGGCTGTGTTTCATCATGCTCTTTGATCGCTGGCGCCACCCCAGGGTACAGAGATCAAACAACAGATAAGAGATAGACACCGCAAGGGGAACAGTGCACACGGCCCAAACACACCATAGACGATCTTCAGAACAAACACATGTGGAAGGAGCAGGGATAATGACAGGCTGGACAGCTGGAGCACCAGTGTGCCTCCATTGTATTTTTGATGATCTCTGGGCCATAAAAGTACAAGTAAAACCAAGAAGCAGACTGTCAAATGGTCTATTTTATGGCCTTTGTGCTGTGACATAATGTTCATGCATGAAGCACATTTAACATAGTTATTGTAGCCAAACCCATGGAGTAAACAGCAAGGTCTGGTCCACGTCGCAGCGTAGCCAAAAACGTCACTTACTGACATCACCTTTTATGTGGCATATAGGGGTTAATGAAATGAAAGTCTCTACCTGTGGATGCACAGAAAACACCAGAAAATAAGTGACTTTCAGTATTTGAACTGTCATGAAAATAATGTCACAATGCAAAAATTGTAACGTTCCAAAAACCGACTTTATTTTATTTTTGCACATAATTTAATTTAGAAATTACATTATTATTATTGTTGTTGTTGTTGTTGTTGTTAATGATAATAATATAATAACAAAATAGTTTTTTTTTTATGTTTGCTCAGCAGGATGACTCATTTTAACTCATAATTTACATAAATATGTGTATGTGTGTGTGTGTGTGTATATATATATATATAAGCCAGTTTGAAAAGAGAATTTTATATAAATGAGAATTATTTCATTTGTTTGTTTTTCTTATTTTTATTTTATTTTTTGAAGGTGAAATCTGATCCTCTTGTGTTTAACAGGATAACTCAATTTTAGCTCATTATTTACTTAAATATGTAAATATATACAAGCCAGGTTGAAAGGAGAATCAAATACAAATTGTTTGTTTGTTTGTTTGTTTATTTAAAATCTGACTTTGACATATGTTTAATAGGATAACTCATTCATTTATTTGATTATTTACATAATATACTGTATACAAGCCAGATCGAAAGGAAAATCAAATACTAATTAGATAAACTATCAAAACCAAACAAAAACAAGTAAATAGTTGGCACAGTTCAACACCGATCACCTGACAGAGAGGTAACAGGGAGTTTTTTTTGTTGTTGTTGTTGTTGTTGTCTTTTTTAACTTCTCACAACTAAATCCCAAATCCTAAACTCTGTATTTCTGGCATCTGCGGCCTGCGCCACAGACATTGCTTGTTTACTAAACTCTTCCGTTCCCAGACTAAACCACTAAATCAAACCCTTTGTTGTCAGAGATCTGAGGAGATTTTGTTTTACTCCAGTGGGTGATGTTGCTGAGAAAAATCTGTGTATGGGAGCAGTAGTTTCTGACGCTGTAGTAAACTACACAGCCCTCTGGTGGTCATTGTTAAATGCCATGGTAAGTGAATAAGGTTCAGCACCATTGTATCTAAAGCCTATGTTGAATTCCAACAGTATTACTGCTGTCTGACACCATGGTGACAATACAGTAGTTTTTTTTTTTTCTTCTTCTTCTTCTTTATATGTGTGCGGTTAAAGTTTTTCTTTAAAGTGTTGTGACTCCTTTATTTGACTTCTTTAGATGGAAAGAAGAAAAGACAACCATGTCTGTATTGGTTTAAAAGTTACTTCATTTACATCAGATTATGTCCTGTCTAGCTTCGACCACTAGAGAGAGCTGTTCCATAAAAAGAGAGATATGCAGACTCTAAATCTGTAAAGGTCGGACCATATATCTTTTTAAACATAATTGTCGTAATTACTATTTATGGATTTATTTATTTTATTTACTTTTTTTTTAAGTAGATAAAACACACTTTTATCATGATATTATCATAAGCTTTTATCATGATTTTATCATAAGCTTCTCACTGACCATTACAATAAATTATTCCCACTGCAGTAATTACAGGGTTTACAGTCCTAAAATACGTGCTTTAACAATAGTTATTTCTCTGGAAATTCATTTGGAAATAATGCATTTGCTAAAAGTAGAAAGCTTTTTTAAACATTTTAAAAACATTATCAAGTAATTAGTCATTTTCCATAGTAGAGTCCAATTCCAGTTTGGTAGAAATCCAAATGAAAGTGATCATTAGTAATTATGAGGCTGTGTTCTGAACTCTGGGCTGTCGCTGTAAGTGCCTCGCTGTCTCTACAGATCAGTCTAACGTCTTTTCCAGCACTTCCATCCTCTAGTCCATTATAGTGTTACTGGAGAAGCCGATGAGAAATTGGAAAGCAGTTTTACAGCAGAAGGCCACCTAATGAAGACAAACAGAGCCTTTCCACAATGCTAGTATGTTATTTTGTGAGACGTGTCTGCAGATACAGAGATAGATCAATGCCTGTGAGTAGTGGCAGAGTAGATTATGGAGTATGTTGTGCCGGTTTGTACAGTATGACACAATACTGCAGTCTGACCACCAACATCTAATGGTGAGACAGTTAGATTTGAAAAAAAAAAAAACATAAATAAAAGGCAATGAAGTTGTAAATAAATGAAAAAAGGCAATAAACTAGTGCTCATCAATATAGCTTGATAACCTATGAAGTATAAAAATAACTACATTTTAAAAGGATAGTTCACCCAAAAATTATGTTATTCCATTCATGCCATTCCAAATCTGGATGACTTTCATTTTTCTGAAGAACAGGTTATGGAACAGTTTTTGTTCATATACAAGGGCAGTCAATCAGGTCCAATATTGTTTGGACCTTAAATTTTTTTTTAAAATACTTTTATGTTTTGTTGAAGAAAGTCATACAGGTTTGGAATGACATGATGGTGAATAAATGACGAACTAGCCCTTTCACCCTGTGGTGCTGCTCGCATGTCCGTCAAAAATGACCTTATTTATTATTTCAGTGAAATTAGACTACTATATTTTAATTTGATAATGTTCTAAATTATATTAAATTGTATTAATATTTATGGAATAATTATGATCCATTTATTGCCTATTGAACACATTTTGAGCATAGATCTGAAAATGAATTTTCCAACTTGAACTGTTGTAAATCTTGAATTGAGTTTCTCTTTTTAAAGAAGGCAATTGGCAGATTATTGCTGAAGTGAAAAAAAAGTTTAAAAAAGTGAAACTAAAAAAACAATAATAGAAGTTTATTATGAAAAATACTATTTTTAAATGTTATATGAAATATATATTTTCAAAAACATTACTCAAAAACTGCATGAAAATCAAAGCCATAAATCTAAACAAGTTGTGTTTCAAATTTGAGGTTGATATCTGAAAAAAAAAAGTTAGATTAGTTAGATTTTGTTTGGGCGCAGTACATTTCCACTAGATGAAATTGGCTTCCCATTCATTTTCAATGCAGTACAAGTGTGAATATATTTATTTATTATTTTTTGGGTGAAGAAAAAAATTCTAAGAAACCAAAACATATTTTTTTTGGCCAAAAATTAACAAATAGCACCAGAGGGTTGTTAAAAAAAAAAAAAAAATAAAAAAAAAAAAAAAGCCTGCAAACTGACCTAGAAGTCTAGAAATGACCTAGAAATGTTTGCTTTTGTGGAAGAGGTTTGGAAAGACATAATGGTGAGTAAATGATAAATTGTCTTATAAATTAAAAAGAGCGCACAACCTGACATCTCAGGTTCCTCCTTCATGTTTTACCAGTTTTATTGACGGTTTGATTTCTTACAGAAACATCTGTATTTAACAACCTACACGATTTGAGATGATATTTATGTCTGTAGCACAAACAGTGCACAGAATTTGAATACATATGAATGATCACAAATAAACAAGCAAATGAATGATTAATCAAAGCAAGCACTAATCTGAGAAGCCGGCATCAGTAGTTTCTTCTGCCGATAGCTTCAGAGAGCTTCAGAGAAAGGCCTGAAGCGTTGTGATCTTAGCTGGATCATTCACAATAAATGGAACAGCCCAATAAATGAACACACACGAGAATAGCAGTCTTTTTCTTCTGTCGAACAGATACACACTCAGCCTCATTATCGGTCTCCATCACAAACAACTGATATGAGTCACCAGAAAGTAAGTCACATCATAGAAGAAGCATCTGATCACTTCTAACCTCTTCATACACAGGTTTTTTTGCCTAAACATTCTGCATTCATTCTCCTCCTGAGACAAAGAAACCACAGAAGAAAATAAAAGAGAAAGAAACAATTGTTAGAAGTGGATGTTAATGTCAGACTACAGCGGATAATTGCCTTGGTATTTAAATAAGAAGGGATCTTCTGGAATTACTGAAATGTTCTTGGTGCCATTCTCTAGGAACACAGCTACTTTTAAAATCAAATAATGGCACCAAGAAGACCAGTTAAACAAGAACACCATGAGCACACCACAAAAATATCATGTTCTTAAACTGTATTTAGATTTTCTTTCCAGTAAAACTATGTAAACATCCCAAAACCAAGGTAAACTGCATACGATTTTTTAGTTTAGTGGTAACCTTTAAGCTGTATTGAAAACAACATTAGTGTATCTTAAATCCAACCTAGTCTTCACAGCAACAAGTTCACTTTTTGAATTATATATTACTCTATTTTCAAGATTTAGCATTTGTAGAGGGCTGATAGTTAAAAAAATGAATCCTATTCTAGTTTTTTAAGTCAGGTGGTTGCTGTGCACTGGCATTATGAAAACTGTGGGTGTCAGCAGAGGTACACTGAGGCTGTTCCAAAACAGACTTACTTGACACCTTCGAAAAAGGCATTTGGCAAATGTAATTTGTTTTAACACTCTAAGCATATATCCAAATAAATTTTCCACTGTAATTTTGCTGATGAAAAGGACATATAACAAGGACTTTTATATTAAAATACTACAAGGCACAACTCATTTTTCCTTCCACAAAGGAAACTTACTAACATCTGTTGGGTGTATAATATAACCAAAGCCACGTGTGCAAGAAAAAAGAGATGCTTACAAAAAAGACAAAAATTAATTGGCTTAAATGCATCTATTGATTTTTCAATGCAGTGATATTGACACATGCTTAATGTTGGATGTTGTCTGCAGAGACAGATACCTTGCACTGTGGATAAAGTCATGTTTAAATAAACCAAAGGTTTAACTTTTGGTTTAGTGGTCACTGTTAAACACCGTGACTGCAATGTCACATTAATGAATAACTTGAATATGCTTTTAAAATCAGAGCAGTTCACTGACTGATGAAGGTTGCTTTTCAAGCTTAATGCTGAATTACACTTGAAATAAAGCAAAGTGAAGTTACAAATATAATTCATATGGAAATGTGTGCATTAATAAGAGTTTCCAACATTAAAATTTGTCTTGCTACACTGTAAAAAAAGAAGGAACTGATATTTTCTACCACTGTGCCTGTGATGTCTCATGAGCTGATCCACAGCAATTTCTGCATGCTGGTCTGCAAAAAAACCTTGAAAGAGCTGTATGATCTATACTGCATGTGGTTTTTGAAAAATTGTGTTTTCAAGCAATCACAACCTTGCAGTGGTTGAGCCTAAAACTGGGATCATGTTTTATGGGGATACAGGAGAATATGAGAGAACCTGATCAAGGCAAAGAATTCACTTTGTGAATTTCAGATCACCATACTGTGGTACGGTAATGTAGCAGCTTCCTATACTATATTAAAAAAAAAAAAAAAAATACGATATTTTGATTTATCATAGGATATTTTTATCTCCAAACATTTTAAATCATTAGGTATGCACTTAAATATTTTTATGAATTAAACATCCTGTCTCACCCTAGTTTGTAAAATTGCAAAGAATAGTGCTTGCAGTATTTCAGGTGCTTGAGAATGTCATTATCCATGAAAACCATTTTATTTATTTATTTAGCCATATATTTTTTAAATTATTTGTTTTCAGTGACCTTTGGTAAGATTGAAGCTGATGTGGCTTTTGTTAATTGTTAAGTCATTCAGATTTAATGACAAAGTTAAATTTAATAGTTTTCAGCGAAGCTTAGTCTACAACTTGCTAAAATATCTTAGGCAATGTTGCTTCTCACGTTCATTTATCTTCGTTTTATGATGAGTACACGTTCTAAAATATAAATACAGCTGAAGAACATTTTTGTGGTGTGCTCAGGGTGTTCTTGTTTAGCTGGTCTTCTTGTGCCATGTTAAATCTTTTCACTGCTGCAGCTTCAGTTTATTCAAGGATTATTGCGCAATATTTGTTCATATTGTGTCCAAAAGCAGGAATCAATAGCTGCCATAACAAACACAAGACATCCAAAGCATGCCATAATGTAAAATACCCTGTATGTAGCATGTACGCCAAACATTTTATCATAGTTATCTTTATTTAGTCATCCTCATGTAGTTTCAAACCCTTATAACTTTCTTTCATGATACACCAAAAGTGGCCATTTACTCCTGCTGAACTGCATCTTCATTCTTATAATGAATTTACTGCTAAATGACAGCCATTGCTATGCTCTTAAATCTCCAAAGGAACGACATGAGGTGAGTAAATAGCACTTTTGAGTGAAACTTGCGCCTTTTTCGACATGAAACGCAATAAATTTAAGCCACAAACTTTATGTCGTGATGTCAAATCAATCGCTTTACATCCGCATAAAAATATCGTTTGCGTAGTGGCCTGTGTGAAGGCAGCAAAATTAATTTATTTCATTGGTGTATCGCGTACAGCGCCGCGACGGTTCTCCACGCTGATTGGCTCAAACTACTGTCCGTTATTGAAATCCAGAGTCACGATTGGCCAACCTCCTGTCAACGTTTTCCGTTTGTGTTTGTCAACGTTCAAGGCTGTGCGCGATCTCATTGGCTGATCCATGGCTTCTGTCAGCGGTTTCCTCGCAGCGGATTGGCTGAAACGGTCGCTCGTGTCACCCGCCTTGTTCTACCTGTCTCGCTATGAGAGGCTGAAAGAGTCTTCCTGCTGTATGGAGCAGAACCGCCCTGTTTTTCTCCCTCCTACAGTGGATCTCGTGTGCGGAGTGGTACAAGCCGGTTAGCATGCCACTCAAACGCGGAATCTACTGCAAATAAATCCAGATTGTTCACACACAACGCCAAATACCTGCAGCTGAAGCGAAGGCCTGTTTGCGCAGAAATATTGGCTTCGAGGAGGGAGCGGGTTGGTGGAAAGAGGGGTGCCTGGCGGTGGGAAGTGCTCTTCTAACCAAATCCTCCAGAACATGGCGGAGCACCACACCGCCTCCGACTGTAAGCACAAAGCCAGCTCCAACGCCGGAGGTTCGGTCTCGGGCAACGGGCGGCCCAGCTCCCCGGCTGGATGCGGCGGCGGCGGAGGAGGCCTGTCCGGGGGACTGACGCAGCCGGCGGGATGGCAGTCTTTGCTGTCGTTCACCATTCTCTTTCTGGCCTGGTTGGCAGGGTTCAGCTCGCGACTTTTCGCAGTTATTCGCTTCGAGAGCATCATTCACGAGTTTGATCCTTGGTGAGTAGAAAGGTTTGTGGCGCATATTTAATCTGACGTTTGGGGATGTAATGCACGATTAATCTCGCTGTGAATGGATGCACAAAGCTGCTCCATTCGTCTCAGCGTGATTTTCTCAGGAAGCGTTTTGTACCGTCCATGCTTGACAATTTTGACACGTAACCGCATGGCAGCTGCCCTCCATCTTTTTTATAATTCCAGATAAATGAAATTGATTGTGCTGGTGCTTGCAACATGCTAGTTTAATTTAGCACTACTGTTGATTACAATCTAATGAATATTACAGCAAGGTGTCGTAAAACTCCAAAGGAGGAAATTAACTATTGTGTTTATGGCAAGTCGATTTAGTAGTTATTACTTAAAATGTCTTGTGTTACTGTTGCTTATTGTTAATTACAAGTGTGTAATTTAATAGTGACTAAAAGAGGATTAACGTCATTATTCCTAGTATATATTCAATTATTCATTCATTACATACTAGTGCCTACTAGTTCGACTGTCATAGTGAATTCTTAACTGTTTAATTCTAATACACAATAGCACTAGTGTCTAGTCAGATAGTACTGGGAAAACTGGAACAGGAAGTAGTAACTAACTACTAGTTTTCAAGATTAGTAAATGGTAAAACTGGAATAGGTACTATTTAGAAGTGAATAGTTACATCTCACTATAGTCTCCAATGACAAATTTGCACTAACCAGCAACAACAGAATAGTTGCTTTTCACTGTTGGGTTAATGAATGGAAACAAAGGAGTAGGTACTGGTATCTAACAAATTATATTTAGTTAAACTGAATAAAGATATTTTCACTGTTAGATCACAAACACGTATTATGGATCACTGTTTGTTACTATTACCGATTGTTAATTACTAGCATGTAACTCTATAGTGACTATAAGGTTACCCGTAACAATAAGTGGTCACTATGTGGTATAATATGGATCACTGGTTTTAGTAACAATTTTAGTTAAGTTTTAAGTGTTAAAATGACTCTCCATGTGGTGTTCCCACCTCCTGATACTATTAATGTGTGCATATATTCATAAAATATCCATATGTTTCATAACAATGTCAGATTTGCAGATTTGTCAAATGCAAGCTCTTAACTTCTGCTTTAGAACAAATGGTGTATTTTTAGCACTAAAGTGTTTAGTCCATTCATCAATCATAGGTTTGAATTAAACCCCTTGTGCAACAATTGCATCCAGTTGAGACTCAAAAGCACTCACTTCCCTTTTCTTTAACGAATAGCTTACTGTCAATTATTTCATTAAGAGCGGTGAAGAAGACGTACCTGTTTATGAAAGTCTGTTATATAAAGTCTCATAGAGGTATTTGAGGCTTTATGAATTTAGGTCAACTTCTGATTTTATCATAATTGGAAACTTTATGGTCACGCATCTCACCGTGACGGATACTTTAAACACAATAATCATATAATCAGGCGAGAGTTAGATTGAATTTCAGCAGTTATGCCACGTCTAGCATATAGAGAGAATAACAACAGGACCATCCTTTCACGGTATGGTCCCAATTTTCAGATTTACAGTCATAACTGCTAATGTTGAGGGTCATGGTGCTCTGCATTCATTAGTCTGAACGGAAGATCAAAGACCGTTATCTATGTGCTTAAACAAGTAGTCTCTTAACCCGCCTCCTAGGCTAAAACTAATGATATTCAACGGAAGAACATCTTCATGCAAAGCAGGTGAACATGCTAGAGTATAGTTTTATGGATGTCTGACAGTCATTGGGTTTTTTTTTAGGTTAAGTGTGGACAAAGGTAAAGCTTGGTCATCACTAGTGATGTAGCTGAAAATATTTGTAAGTTTTCGGTTACAGTTTATAGTTCTCAAGGGCCGAAATCACTGACCGTTTATTGAGTACTTCTTTATTATTCAAAAGTAGAAACATTTTTTTCAGCTGAAATCGTGAGAGGTGGCTTATTGCTGAAGAACTTTACTACTAATTGTTTATTTGTTTAATTACAGATTATAATTGTTTAAATACAGATACAGGTTTTGGTTTCCGGCTAAATGAAAACTTCATTTAGATCACCATCCTATGAAGCAATTAGTTTTAAGAAAGTAAAAACTGCTGGTATGATTTTGGTGGTTTATTTGGACAGTTATCTGAAAAAATGTATTTCATCATGTGGCCAGATTTATTTTTTAGCTTCGGTTATTACTAGTTCCGTTATTGTGAAATCTAGTCATGGACTTGGTACCTTTTTTGTGGTTTTCGTATTACAATATGTACAATATTACAATTCAATATTACGCTGATTTGTGTTTGTATCCTGAGTGTCGCAGTCCTTTCTTGATCTAGCAATCTCTGATTTGATTGACTGAATTGATGCAACTTTCCAGAGTTAAGGAACAGGTTTTTTTATTATTTTTTTTTTCCATCTTAAAAGAAACATGCGTTTTCAGCATACCTGGCTGATGCAGCAAGCGCTTTTGACATAATCACTATATTGGCCAAAGTTTGCAACATTGGTGTCTTTGAGATGTTTGAAAGACATTCAGAAATTGGTTTGAGACACCTAGTAGCACGCTAACTAGACCTCCATAAGCAGAACTGAAATTCCTCTGTGGTCTATTATTGTGGTCCCTGAACAACACATAAACGCAAAAGAAACTGTATTTGGTAGCTTTGTGTTGGCCAGACAGCTTGTTTGTGTAGGAAGTAGGTTTTACAGTCCGCCTGATAGAGTTGGATACTGCAGTCCAATAGGAACGCCTACTAGCAAACAACAGCACAGAAACTTGATGACCTCCAGCAATTTAATATCTATAGGTGTGAACACCCCTTAAATCTGCACATGGCCATTGATATGCGTGTTCAAGAATGCGCTCAGGGTTGCATTGGCTCTATGGAGTGGAGACATAAATGGACTGCACCACTTGGATGAGTAGATTTAATTAGCAAACGGGGCATTTTTGTTTGCTAATGGGCTTTCTGAATTTTATTGGGATGGTTTTCTAAATCATTTACATATAATGGCTCAGCCAACCGTGCTTGTGTCATTAGCCCGTTTCCATTCAGAGCATTCATAAAACACACAGCAAACCCTGAAGTGGCATGATAATTTATTTAGCATGATGCTACTTTGTTTCTTGTGATGCTATTACACACTTGCACATTTTTAACATTAAAATAATTTCTCCTCTCCCTGCTTGTTTGAGCAACCTAACACAGTAGAATTGGCTGAACCAACTGCATGGATTTGAGAAATCTGTTTGCCTGAACAATGTCCGATGGAAGTGAAATTTGTTTTTTGCATTTCAGAAATTATTCACTTTTTAGTGAATTAAAATGTTAATATATGAATAGGTCTGCATAACGTTTGTCTATGCTATGTATTAAATACTTGTGTCATCGGGCTGATTCCACCAATCCTTTTCAGTCTTTTCTGCCTTTTTTTGCAATTGGAGTGCATTTTTGATTGCATTTTTAAGAATTCAACCTGTGTTTGTTCATGCTGTTTATTTTGCTGTGAATAAGAGACTGTATTCTTATGATTCATAGTGTTTACCTTTTGTTTGCCTGCACACATGCGACTGTCCTCTCAAGTGTGGCATTGACACCTCTCAGGCTATTGTGTGCTCTTTCAGTAATCTACTTTGACATGCAGTAGTTTTTCTTTTTCGCTGGCAGGCGTGCATTGGCTCAGATTGATTTTCCAGCTCTGTTAGTCATATGAATGTTGAGAAGCTTTTAACTGAGTGTGAGTGCTCAAGTCCCTTTGAAGAGGTTGGGATGCAGGTCCCTCTGGGTTATTGGTTTCCTGGGCTCAGACTTGGATCTGAGCCTGCTGACATTCACCGGTCATTCAGCATGCAAAATATTTTAATAATATATTCTAGGGCTTCAACCATAGAAAACTTGTAACATGCTGAAATAAACACCTACAGCCTTTTGAAATGTAATGTTACCTGCAGTTGCACCAGGTGATGGAGTTTTGTCTGAATGCTGGTTTCAGATACTGAAGGGAAGTTTATTCACCCGGTCCCTGTAAATAACACCATTTAAAATGGTTTGGAACCTGACCGAGCATCGTAAGTGTTTGGAAATTGCAATAACTCAGAGAGCACCTTACTTTAAAATGCTTTGTTCAAACAGTTTTTTTTTTCCTTCTCTGTTTCCAGCCAGGAGCTTCATTGATTTGCTCAAATGAGTAATTGTTT
Source organism: Spinibarbus caldwelli (assembly GCA_039654775.1). Classification (NCBI taxonomy): domain Eukaryota; kingdom Metazoa; phylum Chordata; class Actinopteri; order Cypriniformes; family Cyprinidae; genus Spinibarbus; species Spinibarbus caldwelli. The sequence goes on along the minus strand of CM077227.1, from coordinate 27,190,446 downwards.
CATGTCCAGATAATTTCAGTGCTACACACACACTTTGGTTCTCAGGGTGTCTCATTTAGATCCAGCACACTGCCCCAAGCCTGCTCTGTCCTTTCTCATTTTTGGATGCTGGAGTGCTGTGTTTCCTGTTCTGCTTTTCTTCTCTTAATTCCTCCTGTGTATTCTCTGTCTGTCGTTTTTCTCTCTCTTGCTTTGGCTTGTGCACTTCTTTCAACCTCTCAAGGCAAATAACAAAGCCTGCTATTAGGGCTGGAATGAAAGTCGAAATGTATCAACTGGTAGAGATTTTCTTTTTTTTATACTGTATTGCGGAAGGCGTGCTTTTGCTTCTGTCAGTGGGCGGGAATCATTTACGTTATTTCCATGCAACAAAAGTCGGGGAATAAAATGAAAACACAGGAAGACCTGAACAAGTCAGGATGAAAATGAATGTACTTATGGTGCAACAGACACATATTTACATGTATTTATTGGTTTGGATGTGGCTAATTAAATCTGAATATATCAGTTGTTACATAATGTGAGACATTTCATTAGTTACAGGTTATCTCTTGATTTACCCATAATAAATAATTAAGAGAAAATAACCAATTTAGACTTGGTTGATTCATCTCTAATGACAGGAGAATATGTTAGAGAATGTTATTTTGAACAGTGTTTTATGTGTAATATAACATTTAGTTATAATGGTTTTTAATTAAATTGTGTGTATAGACACAATTTCTACATTTCTCAATTTGTCTTATCTGCCTGAAAAGCTATATTTAATAAATATGTATATTTGAAATTTCAGCTGATTAGAAATAATATTTTGTTGTTGACCTTATATGAATGAGTGGAGAGATTCAAGAGAATATTGCAGTATTTTCAGGGAAAATATTGCCACTCTTTTTTTTTTTTTTTTCTTCCCATCTCTTGTGATATAAAATGAATCATACTGTGAAATGAGTTTGATCATATTGCCCACGTCTAACCCCTATGTTCTGTTTGCGCAACAGAAATAAGAGGTGCAACGCAAAGCTCATATTTCTGTTTTACCTTTCCCCCATTTTCTTTGAATCCCGCTCTTATCTCCGTCTCCGCTCTCTCTATCCATATGGCATTATCCATCCACCCTTGTGTTAATTGAGCTTTCATCCTGTATCTCCCTGACCGGGGCTGCATTGTCTGTGACAGGCATTCTGATCCGAAGAAGCATTTGAGTGCCACTTATCTCTGAGCCGCCTGTGGAGTTGAGCTGCTCTCTTGTATATCTGAATGAGATTCTATTTTTATTGGAGGATATGAGAAGAATTATAATGTTTCAGGGACCACAGGGGCCTTGTTGCCTCCGGCTGGCCTTGAATATAAGTCGTCATATTAATTAGTCTCAAAAAGGAGGAGAGGAGGCCAAGCACCGGTCATCGTTTTTTACTGTGCTTAGCGTAACCTGTCCAAGGCATTGTAAGAGAATAGAGGGAAGTGTCGTGATAATTAGGATAGTTTAAAATGGCACCAGTTATTGTAGCATCCCTGATGCCACTGCAAATCGATCCAAGTTTGTGACCTCTTCATATTTGTGTCTATTAGCCAGCTCATTAATATTATTGCTTCCTGTTCAACTGACCTCATCTTTAACATTTCAGCATTTAGCAGTCCGGATCAGAGTTGTCAGGTTGTGGAAGTTGACCTTCACCTCATTTGCTTTTGAAAGTCTTACTGTTGTCTGTGTAGTTATAAAAATAGTGGTGGATGATATGTAGTCAGCTTTAATTTTACTTTAAATGTCATATATTATTTATATACAATTTAATATCATATTAATATTCTAATGATATACTATATTTTTTATTATAAATTTTATATATTTTTTTCTTTCCATAATATTTTAATCCAAAAAAAGATGTTTCTGTCTTTAATAATTTCTAGCTATTATTGCTTAAAACCCAACAAATAATGGTAGATCAATATATCAGCCAATATTTATTCTTTAATTATTGCATCTGCTGTGTGTTGGAAGTAGGACTTTTATTTTGACAGTACTGAGGACACTAGCGCTTGAACACACAAGCTCCTCTTCTCCATCTTCATTAGCTTACTGTCTCTGTAACAATTCTGTCTAATAAATTATGAGACAGAACGGTTAAACAAAGAAAGTAAGTGTTATACAAAAGCATTATAGCGTTTGCAAAATTAGTTTTACTTTGCCTTTATTTATAAAAAAAAAAAAAAAGATTCCCAATTCGAGGAGACTTACTACTTTATTTTTGAAAAACAGATTTAAGAAGTTGCTGTCTATCAGTGTTAATTTTGACAGGCATTTTTGATTTAGTCTTAGTCTTGAGATGAAAATGCTTAATAGTCTCTCACATTGTAGTCATTTGAGTTTTTCATAGTTTTAGTCGACGAAAAGTCATGACATTTGTCAACTTTTAGTCGTTACTTTTAGTCGTTACTTTTAGTCAAACTGCAGTTACCAGCATTTATTTAGGTAGCTATTTTATATGTAGTCTTCTAACAGAAATAGGCTAGTTATTAATTCTTCTCTCTTTAGACCAAATCAATTAAGCTCATGAGAAATTTGAATCAAGGATTGAATTTGGAAAAACTGGAATAAATGACAATTTTCATTTTAGGGTTGAGATACAAATTAAACAAATTTTTAAGATACAGTAGGTTTACTTAACAGGTTTACATTTATTTAACATCTTTTGTTGGTTAACATTAATGACACATAGGTATTTAATTAGGAATGCTGTCCCTTTAAGACGGAAGGCATGCATGTAATACTGACACATTCAGTTTTCACCCACCTGTTTACGTTCACTTAAGCCATAACTGACTGTATTTATGTGAGATACTCTCGACACGATGGACATTTGGACTGCTGTGTGTGTATTTGAGCACTGAGAACTGATCGCGTGCTGTGTGAGAACTGAAGAAGTGGAGCGTGCGCGAGAGAGAGCTCTTCTATCAGCGCGATTCCACCTCTCCCGCCTTCACTAACTTTGTTAATCGACAACGAATTGTGACTCCCGGGAAAAAGGGACGTCAGGTCACCCATTCTCTAACCTAAGGCCATTGTTTCAGATCGCTAGTTCGCGTTTTGGTAGCCTGTCCATCCACTGCGGCTGCCATACTGAGACTAGATATTCAAACGCCCCTCATCTAATGACAGGGACGCACATTTTGAAAGACAAGACCGTTAACTTATCCTATAGGATGTATTTTGAATGTCCGGTAGTCCTCAAATAACACTCTAGTCCCGTCTCGTCTTGTTAACGAAGACGCAGCATACATTTCGTCATAGTTTTTATCATCAGATATTAGTTTTAGCTCGTCAACATTCAACATCACGTCTTACTCTCAGAAAAAATGTTCGTTAACGAATATTTTTCGTCATCGTCTTCGTTGACGAAATTAACACTGCTGTCTATAGTATACATTTAATTTTCAGTTTTAGTTTTTATAAAGTTCAAATAATTTTTTCATAATCCATTTTTAAATAATTTCTAATTTAGTAAATATGATATAAAATATATGTACATTTAATTTCCCCAATTGTTATGAATGTGTTTTTGCTATATTTAAATTGTGGTGATATGCATATACAGGTGCATCTCAATAAATTAGAATGTCGTGGAAAAGTTCATTTATTTCAGTAATTCAACTCAAATTGTGAAACTCGTGTATTAAATAAATTCAGTGCACACAGACTGAAGTAGTTTAAGTCTTTGGTTCTTTGAATTGTGATGATTTTGGCTCACATTTAACAAAAACCCACCAATTCACTATCTCAACAAATTAGAAAATGGTGACATGTCAATCAGCTAATCAACTCAAAACACCTGCAAAGGTTTTCTGAGCCTTCAAAATGGTCTCTCAGTTTGGTTCACTAGGCTACACAATCATGGGGAAGACTGCTGATCTGACAGCTGTCCAGAAGACAATCATTGACACCCTTCACAAGGAGGGTAAGCCACAAACATTCATTGCCAAAGAAGCTGGCTGTTCACAGAGTGCTGTATCCAAGCATGTTAACAGAAACTTGAGTGGAAGGAAAAAGTGTGGAAGAAAAAGATGCACAACCAACCGAGAGAACTGCAGCCTTATGAGGATTGTCAAGCAAAATCGATTCAAGAATTTGGGTGAACTTCACAAGGAATGGACTGAGGCTGGGGTCAAGGCATCAAGAGCCACCACACATAGATGTGTCAAGGAATTTGGCTACAGTTGTCGTATTCCTCTTGTTAAGCCACTCCTGAACCACAGACAACGTCAGAGGCGTCTTACCTGGGCCAAAGACTATAGAAATACAAAGACGGTTCACTCCTATACTTATGAATGGGAGAAACTGCAACGCGCAATATGGCGGGATAGTCCCACCTTCTAAATGAAAGAGCCAATCGCTTATTGGTAAATTCATTGCGTCACTGCAGTGGCCATTAGAAGCTCTGGTTCCCATAGAAACCCGAGACTAGAGCAGCCGATGCGCATGCGCACATTGCACAGTCATAAGCGCGTTGGAACAATGCATGCGCATTGGCTGGTCTAGCCTGAAAAATTAGCTTTTTAAATGCTATTTGAGCATAAGAAGCAACATTTATGGGGCAGTTCATTTCAGATTTTGTTGTGGATTTGAAATATGTAAATTAATCGCGAGTTCAGCGCAGTTTTTGAGATCTCAGGATTCCCCCATTCATTTAGATAGGACTTGGTCTTGTTTGAGCTGCCCGGAGGCGTTGCAAATATGGCGGCCGAGTGAACGGACTTTCCTTAAAAGGGACTTTGCCTAGGCTAAGGAGAAGAACTGGACTGTTGCCCAGTGGTCCAAAGTCCTCTTTTCAGATGAGAGCAAGTTTTGTATTTCATTTGGAAACCAAGGTCCTAGAGTCTGGAGGAAGGGTGGAGAAGCTCATAGCCCAAGTTGCTTGAAGTCCAGTGTTAAGTTTCCACAGTCTGTGATGTGATTTGGGGTGCAATGTCATCTGCTGGTGCTGGTCCATTGTGTTTTTTGAAAACCAAAGTCACTGCACCCGTTTACCAAGAAATTTTGGAGCAATTCATGCTTCCTTCTGCTGACTAGCTTTTTAAAGATGCTGATTTCATTTTCCAGCAGGATTTGGGACCTGCCCACACTGCCAAAACCACCAAAAGTTGGTTAAATGACCATGGTGTTGGTGTGCTTGATTGGCCAGCAAACTCACCAGACCTGAACCCCATAGAGAATCTTTGGGGTATTGTCAAGAGGAAAATGAGAAACAAGAGACCAAAAAATGCAGATGAGCTGAAGGCCACTGTCAAAGAAACCTGGGCTTCCATACCACCTCAGCAGTGCCACAAACTGATCACCTCCATGCCACGCCGAATTGAGGCAGTAATTAAAGCAAAAGGAGCCCCTGCCAAGTATTGAGTACATATACAGTAAATGAACATACTTTCCAGAAGGCCAACAATTCACTAAAAATGTTTTTTTTATTGGTCTTATGAAGTATTCTAATTTGTTGAGATAGTGAATTGGTGGGTTTTTGTTAAATGTGAGCCAAAATCATCACAATTAAAAGAACCAAAGACTACTTCAGTCTGTGTGCATTGAATTTAATACACAAGTTTCACAGTTTGAGTTGAATTACTGAAATAAATGAAATAAACTTTTCCACGACATTCTAATTTGAGATGCAAGTGTATATGTATAATCCACCACTATTAATAAATCATTTATAAATTGTTTTTTTTTTTTTTTGTAAAGAATGTAATGTTTAATAAAATGCAAATCATCATTCTGACCTACAAAAATATGGTGCAGAAAATAATGTTTTTGCTGGAGCTGGTGAAAATTTTGGCAGACCAAATATCAATCTGAACTACTTGGCCTGCAGGAACAAAATCTTTGTTGTTGAGCGTTGCTTTATTCTTAAAACCAGTATATCGCCCACACTAAAATGGAAGTATAAGGTTTTAGTTTGTTGTTTGCTCCTGTGGCTGGGCTAGTTGTGTCTGTAGCCTTCTCCCACTCAAGTTTCATTCATGCAGTGTCATCTCTGCTTGAGGTCAAAGTGGAGCAGTTAACACGGTCCAATTGACTGTGAAAACATGATTACGGGGGCAGGTCATTTTTATTCCTTCATACTGTAGGAGTCTCTCACCTTAGCTTCTCCTGCTTATTGAAAACCGCATGTGGTCCATAAGGTTGCTTGCAATGTAATGTTCCACCCTGCCCATTGATACCTTATGATAGTTCACAGCTGTACAAACTCATAGATTTATAATGCTCAAACAAGAGGTGCAAGGCGGTTGGTTATGAAATCAATTTATATATATTAAGGTTTCCTTCCAATAATGTACTTGTTTTGGGGTTTGGGAGAAAAAAGCAACTTGTGCTGAAGGAGTATGATAGCTTTGTGTAAGAAACGCAAGTTATTTATGCTCTAGTTTTCATTTGCAAATTCATTAATTTTGTTCAAAGTCTGAACAAACAATCAGTTGAATTTGTTCACAAATCGGAATGATTCATTCCTGAATCGCATAAATTGGATTCTTTTTTCTTTTTTTTTACACAGAGATATTATATCAGAAGAAAGTAGGTCATGTAAGTTTATTACAATGTGAAGATGAGTAAATGATGAAAGTGAACTTTTTTAAAGTGAACTCTTCCTTTAATACCTGGTGTAAACAAGGCCCCAGTAGACTTTGTGGTTGTCAGTCATTGTGAATTTAACTCTTTGTTCATTGACATAAGAAAGTCCTTGCTTATCTGCGCCAGGTACAATTAAGCATAGATATGGGATCGTTAGCAATTTTTAGAGGAGAGTTTCAGAGAAATCTAGTTTAAGAAAAACATCAGTCTGTGTTTCTGGTTAATGAAATTTACGAATCAAAGTATCACTGATTACCTAATTATTGCAGATGGAGGTTTTCTAATCTGTCATCACACAGTGATATGCTAAATATTAATCGCTATGGTTTTTTGGCCCACTTGGGTAAAGTTATTTGCTCTGTGTGTAATACACAATGTGTCGCAGGCGTCTTTGTATGCCGAAACGGAATGGGTTTAATTAGGATGTGCTCACTTAGCTGAGCTGCTTTGCATTCACAGCACAAGCTTTTCCCCTTGCCAATTACGGGCCCTCAAAGTTATTCCAAGAGCGTTGCTTTGATGTGCTTGTGTCAGGCGGGACGAACTCCTTGTCCTCATCCGGAAAACCTTCCGTATCGTTCCTCAAGGTTAATCAGTTCTTTTATGTTGGATTAAATCTCCAGGAAATGAACACAAAGGAAGTGAGATGCGAATTTGGCATTTGCTGTTGGTTTTCCTCCTCCCATCAGCGATTAAAAAGATTAAAGGTTTTTCGGTATGAGGCTTGATCGATGCTTAAATCATTCAGACTGATTGCTTTGACCAGACGCGCTTGATGCGTGAATCGGGATTCTTAAATCTAGTCAGGCGTTTCATGAGTTTCTGAAGCCCAATTTCTTCTTTAAAAAGAACAGTCGCCCAATCACTTACAGCTGACTGATCTGTTGATCCAGCCAGTTCGGTTATGAAATCTTTTTATCCTTTTTGTTTTTCTTTCATAGAGTTCGGGTCAGTAGCGTATCCATTGATGCAAAAGGATGCACTTGAATTGCTAAATTTCAAAGTCTACGTTCTCATTTGATGTATTCAGACCATCTCATGTGTTTTTACTTGCAGATGAATTTGGTAACACTTTACAATAAGGTCACATTAACTATGAGCAATACAGTTATTACAGTATTTATTAATGTTTGATATCAGTAGCTGATTGTTTATTGTTAGTTTATGTTGGCTTAGGTCCATTAAACAATGCTAACAGGTGCAAATTTTGATTTTAATAACACGTTAGTAAATGTTGAAGTCAATATTAATATTAATAAATGGTGCTAACTAATGTAGTTAACAAATGGAACATTATTGTAAAGTGTTACCATGAATTCTTATTGGCTGCCTCATACACCAGTCATTATTACTAACATGGTCTCATTTTCACTAACATTTTAAAACACCAGCAAATCCAAATAATTGAATCAGATTGATTAACATCTCAAGCAAATGTGATGTGTTTTGTAAAGGTCAGAATTTATTTACATTCGTAACAAATAAAATGCATAACAATCAATTTACGCAAATGACATTTGTAAATAATTATATTTCAGCTGGACAGGGAAATAAAGTGGCTGGAGTTAGCTGTGCAGCGTGACTTAAATAGAAATGCAGTATCCGCCAACTTCAAGTGTAAAGCGCTTCATTGATTGTAATGCGAGCGATCTAGTCTTATTGCATCAAATCAAGCCAAAATGAGTCGTCTTGGTCCCATGGTTCTTGGTTTGAGGCCAGCAGTTAAAGAGGTTTGGTGCAGAGCCAAATTATTTGGCCCACAACCACATTCTCTTTGTTGGAAACTAGGTATACTTAATATATTGATACCTATTGGACACAAATAGAAATGTTCGTTCATCGATATCGGTCTATACCGCATGTTTAATTGTGCATGCTCGTTTTGTGTATTTTTACATTTATATTACTTGTCATTGTCTAACAGTCACAGTTAATCCATAAAACATGTTGATCTATAAAAACACTAATGTTCAGTGTAATTTTTAGCAAATCTCAAATTGAAAATCCAATCTGTACATTATAATTCAGTTGTAGCATTTACAGCAATTGACTAGATTTTAGTGTTCCATTGTTAATTTATTTTGACAAAATAATAAAGAATTTACATTTTTGTAATCAGCCTTAGCATAAACACAATTACCAGCTTATTGATTTGGACAGAATTTCTGTGAATGTCTGTGCAGAAAAAAATATCCTTTTGAAATGGAAGAGAATTTACAGTCAGTTTCTACCCAAATTAAAGACATTTGGATTCTCGTCCTTGAGTATTCTGCAAAGCACCAGCACTCACTTTTACTCCCTGACATATTTAATGCACACGGAGACAGCGCATCTCATTTTATAAACCATAACTCTTTTCCATATATTATTCAGCCATCAGACCTCTTTCTGCTGAGTTGCTCTGCCTGAGGCAGTCTTGCTTAGACAGACCCATTTTTAATGGAGCAGGTAAAAAGAGCAAGCTTAGCTGAAGCCCATCACTCCTCCATCAAACCTCCAACCTGGCTTGCAGTCTTGCAGTCTTGACTTTTTCACAGAAGGATCCATGGATTCACAGAGCACCTGTGTTGTTGAGGTTTGGTCTTTGCGACTGTCTTACACGGGCTGTATAAGCGTTGAAGTGCTGTACCAAAGTAGTGTACTTTCTCCACTGGGTGCTGCTGACATGATTTTGTTGGTATTTTCTTGTTGATGGTATAGTCTTTGTTTTGCGTTTTGAACTGAAGTTTGTATTCTTCTCTGTGGTTTTCTTGTATAAGCGCTTGGACGGGCCGTGACATAAGCTTGTGGTGCAATTGAACCAGAATCTGATGTTAATGAGTTTGAGATGTGTGTTTGTTTGGGCTATACTGATTGAGGTCAGATACGTTGGCCCTTCGGCCACCTTTAGAGCACATTAAGCATAAAAGCCTCTTAATTCTTTGAAGGGTGGAAGGCTGCCTCGTTAGATCACAGTAATTGGTTTTTTGAAGAGAAAAAAGGTTAGTGAAGGAATAAAAACACATGGAACATTCTCAGAGTGTTTACCTCTGAGGCTACTTCTATTTTTGTCTATTTTTGTCTGTGGTTTGTCTGAATGTCTTGTTGACTAATAAGGGAGCCCTGTGTAATAAGCTAGTTTCAGGTTCACCTAAACCAACATGTTGCTTGCATTCAAACAAACAACAGACAAAAACAAGATGTAGAAAACAAGCAGTTTTGCACAAATTGGGTGGAATTAATGCTGAAGGATTTCTACACTTCTATCCCAATTTTTTCTTTGGGTTTATTTTACCACATATTGTGCTAGTAAATCAGTATTCAGTTGTACAAAATATTTGTTAAATAAAATGTGACCCAGTGAAAATGAATTTCAGTGACTCACATTGAAAACTAACCATTTAAGATTATGAATAAGTGTATTATTTTATTTTTTATTTTATTTTAAAGTTTTTGTCACACAAATTGGCCTGGATGTAACATTTGAGCTTAGGGGTGGGTGATATGACCAAATTCTTATATCACGTTATGACTAAATTTATTTCACGATAACGATATATATATATATATATATATCTCAAGATATAGCTGTTTTTGCTTTTAATAAGGTTTTAATTTTATTAAACTCTTGGATACCATAGAATTTTCATGATTCTTGTCTCCAGTGTCAAAAGAGAGGAAAACTCAGTCTCACTGAAGATAAGTAAACAGTGTGTGATGAAATAAGAATAAGAAACTAATTACAAGCATTAGGATAAAAAAAAACTACAAGAAAATTAAATAAGAAATGCTACATACAATGTATAAATTAATCAAAAACGCTGCATAGTCTTCACTGTGTAAATTAAATATATATTTCTTATTAAAGATACAAAGTGATTTAGTCAAGAGCAGTGAGAGATTTTCTATGCTTTAGCATGTTATTGTACTGTTGACTTTTGCCCTCTGATGTGCACATGGTGTGATGGAGAGAAGTAATCGGACTTACAAGAAACCAATCCTTGAGTCCAGGCAGCCCTCAGTCTCATTATGATACTCTTAGTCGTGGTGCAACATTTCAGATTTAATACGTTTCTCTTCCTTTTTTGTCCCGTAATGCCTTATACCGGGTCTTAATGGGCACTTACATGGAGAGCGATTTGCAGTGACGATGTGACTGGAAGTCATTCCTTTTCAATAATAGTTTGAAGTTCACTGTTGGAGACAGTGTAGTTCACTCAATTTGTTGCCTACTTTGGATACTTCAGTGAAGTAAAAATGCCTTGTCAACCTCCCACGGTATCAGCATCAGTGTGAACGCTCCTTTATGATACAAGGTTGAGCTCTTTCAGGCTGTACAGGCAATTATTAGATTCCTCGGTTCATTCTTACCTATAGTTATTCCATTTCAGTTGTATTTGCCCAGCAACAAGATATTAACCAGCCCCTGCCTTTACTGCAGTATTTAATGAACCCTGAACCTGATACCTTTAATTTGTTCAGCTTTCTCCAAGTGCCTTAGCGCTTCTTCTCAACTTTGGATTTTAGCCACTTTGTCTACAAGAAACTCTATGGTTTAAGCAACCTTTGTCAAGCATTTCCAGCCATGCTTTAAGCAGCAATTTCTGCCATACCCTCTGCAGTGGCTGTTAATAAATGTTAGGTTGCTCCACGCCATTGAATGGGACCTTTTCAGAGCTCTGCGTGTATGTCCACGCAGTGTGAAATTGAGTTTTATAAAGTGCGTAGTTCAGAGTCGGCAGGAACGTAGAGCGGAACACATGTCACGGAGGTTAAACTGCAGAATAAAGAAATCCAGTTCACTGCGCTCATAAAGACATCTCTATGTATCCAGCTGATAATATGGTCACAAAATCTGATAGTCTTGCACATTGTCTGCTGAGATTACCCCACCTTAAAATGACACGGCTCAGTGTCGCCCCGGGTCATTTCCGGGTGACTTCCCTGTGATTGTGTTTCCTGGCGATGATTGTTGGAGAAGAGTATGCGGTCACGGAAGCGTTAGGGTGTTCCTTCAACTTTTATGTCCTGGGGTTGATTTTTATTAAAAACCTAATAGATTTCAAATTTTTCTTTTTGTTGTATGAAGGTCACATTAAAATGGTTATAAACTTTTCTCCATGCCTTTATTTTTCTGTGTTTCAGTAGCTTTTGTTTTATCCTTGTTGTGTTATTGCATGTATTAAATTATGATCATCTAAATACATTTAGAAATTAAAATGAAAATGATTAAATTATGGCTGTCCCGCAGCCATTTTCAGAAGTTTTTACTGTACTTGCCAAGAAGACAGCCGTGCCATTGAAGAGCATGTCTGAAATGATATATGAGACTTGTGTACACTACCTTTCAAAAGTTTGGGGTCAGTACTTTTTTTTTGGGAAGAAATTAATAACTTTAATCAGTATGGATTCATTTAAATTGATGTTTCTTTTCTCTTTTTTTTTTTAACTTTAAATTCATCAAAGAATCCTGAAAAATGTACCGCAGTTTACACAAAAATATTAAACATAAATTGTTCTCAACACTGATAATAAAAGAAATGTTTCTTGAGTACCAAATCAGCATATTATTTCTGCAGGAATGGGTGCTGAAAATTCAGCTTTGCCATCACAGGAATACATTACATTTTTAAAAAATACATTAAAATAGAAAATCTTTATTTTAAATTGTAATATTTAACAGTATTGCTGTTTTATTTTGTTTTTGATTTAAATAAATGCAGCCTTGGTGAGTATAAGATACTACTTTCAAAGACATTAAAAAATCTTACCAACCCTGAACTTTTGAATGGTAGTGACAAAAATTAAATCAAGGTAAATAACACTTACAGAATATTTTGTGCATCACGTCCAGTCAAACTGTCATTTTCATAAACGATGCAAAAATTAAAAATTGTATTTGTATAGGATGCACAAAATGCTGGCAGTGAAAAAAGCCTCAGCAAGGCAAAAAAAGCCATTTTATTCCAAAAATGTTTAAAGTGTCATTTATGTCACTGTCATTTTCAGAACAGAATGCCGTTAAGTATAAATACGTAACTTAATTATTGATTTGCATCTTCTGCAATGCATTTTTTTTAACTTTTATTGGATAAACTGGATTTTACTAGAAAGTAAACTAGAAAGTAAAATTGTTTTTCGAGTTCATTTTCTAAAAGGCCAAAATGCCCATAGTTGAAAAAACAGAAATCAGTAGAATAAAGATTCGACTTTAGCAGCGTATAACCAAAGTCTTTTTAATGCAAGTCTGTTTACTCGATGAGCATCTTCATAACAGCATCCCCGGGCAGCTGTTTGTGTAGGTAATAGGCATTCGAGTACATTTTCTGTCTGCTTGAATGGAAACAAAAATCTCCAGAAGATTGCATTTCAATAATAAATCTCAAATCTGCAATAACACCTGACAACAAGGGTATCATTTGCTTTTGCTGGTGTGTTCATGTTGTTTCCTTGCAGAAGGGACATTGCAGTGCTCAGTGAATGCCAAGGACCCGGTTCAGATATCAGATCATGATGGAGAGTTTGACCGTGCCAGTAAAGGTTCCCGAATCTTTAGCCTCTCTAGCGAGGGAAGAAAGGTCAGCGAGGCGGGAATGGAAGCTAGCAGGTTGTGGTGTCAGTTAGCAGCCAGGGTCACTGATGGATGGTTTGTGTGCTTTAAAGGGGTCTTTAAATACGCATGATTCACAGTTCTGCCGTTCCTCCTACTCAAGCGTCGGGTTGCCAGATTCTCCTGCGAACGCTGAGCGTTTCTTGCCAGCGAGACGGCTGTATTACAATATAGTGAGGACATTAATCTGATGGCAGGCCATGTGCTGACACTTACCATGCATGCAGAATCTGATTAAATAAATCCAGAAGTAATGCTTTTCTATCCCACTGGACACAATCTACTTGCATTACAATAGCAGCAATCAGGAATCCACTGGAGCTGTAAACTTTCAATAAGAGAGGAGTATTTGATGGAGCCTAGCCCGGGCTGATGCTATATTTTATGTGAATGAAATTGAGGCTGTGAGGGTTAGTCGTTGTTCGTTTTAATAGGTTGTGCTGTCATGAGGTCCTACATCACATCTGTATATCACGCTAGTTTTCTCAGAATCATTTTTTTCATTATTTTCGGTGTTTCGGCTGAGTGATTGACTAGCCTACGATTGTCTCTTCCTCAGAGCCTAATTTTCATTTGCGCAAATGAAGTATTCCTGATTAGGATCCGTTTATTGTTCCTGCCATCTTGTTGAACATTTATGCCTGTTAATTTTATTATGCAAGATAGAAATTATATTTATTCATCCACCTGTTTTTAATATTATTTGTCATAGTTGTTAAAATATCTTCTGATTATTCTGTGAATTATTCCTTTTAGCAGGGCTCTTTCTGCATATATTATTGAACTCATGCATTTTAGTGAACTAGGCTTTGCTTAGTCCTGGGCTTTTTCTATGCTAAAAATTAGAGGTTGACCGATAGTGGATTTTACCGATACTGATAGCTAGGTTGGACCACACTGGCCGATACCGATTAATCAACCTATAGTTTTCAAAATGGATACCGAAAGAAACCTAGTGCTTTACTATTTAAAAAAAAACAAAAAACAAAAAAAAAAAACAAAAGCAGTAACCGTACTGAACCATACTTTGTAAATGAATAAAAATATTAATATTATTTACTATCGTCAGTTCTCCGTCGTGTCTTCCCCACCCTCTTGTGTCTTTATATGGTTTTTCCTGTCCTTATTAAGTTTGATTATGATTTCGTCCAGCTTTGTGTGTTAATTATCTTGTGTATTTAGTTCCTGCCTGTTCAGTTCCTTTTCGTCTGGTCTACTTGTTACTCCCGGTGTTCCTGTGTGTCTGCCCTGCCTTGTCTTGCCCTGTTTGAGTTGGATTAAAGACTATATTTGAGTTTATCTTCGTCTCCTCACTTCCCTCGTGTGTGTGCACCGTGACAACTATATTGATCATTAAAGTTATTTCATAATTTGCTAATGTTAAAAGAAGAAACTTTAAAATGTAAAAATTGTAGCCTATTAGTAGCTAATAGTGAATGTTGAAATGAACACACTCTAACAAGGAACAATACTTCTTCAGTTTTCATTAATGTTACGAATGGACTCTTATTGTTGTGTTACCATTTAATTTCAACAGTCATGCTTAAAGATGGCCATCTTTAAATATCTACACAAGGCCATAGCATTAAAATTACATACAGGTGCATCTCAATAAATTAGAATGTCATGGAAAAGTTCATTTATTTCAGTAATTCAACTCAAATTGTGAAACTCGTGTATTAAATAAATACAATGCACACAGACTGAAGTAGTTTGTCTTTTGGTTCTTTGAATTGTGATGATTTTGGCTCACATTTAAGAAAAACCCACCAATTCACTATCTCAACAAATTAGAAAATGGTGACATGCCAATCAGCTAATCAACTCAAAACACCTGCAAAGGTTTCCTGAGCCTTCAAAATGGTCTCTCAGTTTGGTTCACTAGGCTACACAATCATGGGGAAGACTGCTGATCTGACAGTTGTCCAGAAGACAATCATTGACACCCTTCACAAGGAGGGTAAGCCACAAACATTCATTGCCAAAGAAGCTGGCTGTTCACAGAGTTCTGTATCCAAGCATGTTAACAGAAAGTTGAGTGGAAGAAAAAAGTGTGGAAGAACAACCCTCTACAATGCAAGTAAATCACTTGCATATGCGACTAAATTTCACACTGGGCGACTAAATGATGTCTAATATTAGCCACTGGCTAATAAATTCTCAGATTTTACTCGCCAGTGTGTGAGTTGGAGGCTAAGTATATAAGTTCAGCACAGATGTATTTTAACTCGCTGAACACTCTGACTGAGCGCTTCAGAGTTTCACTCTCCGTCAAGTGACCTTTTTTTTTTTTTTTTTTTTTTTTTTTTGGATGAGCAGCGCACATGTTTGATGTACCGTAAACTCTAGTGTGAATGTGCAAATCTCGTCGTCGCACACGCAAGAAAAGAGCGAGAGAGTCTTACATAACATGTAGAATTGACGTGCTACATGTAAACGATATTCTTTGTTGTATTTTACTTTCAAAAGAATGGAGTTCCTTTGGAATTTGGATCAGCTTTTAAGAACTGCTGGGTTCTCCGGTAGTGGGCGGAACTAATGCGCAAACGGCAATCTCATTGGCTGGCGCTCACCTATTGTCCTGGTTTTGATTTCAGTGAATCAGTTCGCGCGAACGCACACCACCTGATTAATATTCATAAATCCAGCAGCTCATTAATCCTTAGTGCTTTTTATGTTGTTCTTAGTAGAATTCATATTATTATTATCAATAGTAATATTGTTAGAATTTTTTTTTTTTTTTTTTTTATACAGAAACACAGAATGACCAAAAAACAACACCACCAGTCCTAAGTTCAGTTAAAATGACTAATATGCATTCATACATGGTTACCAAGTTTTAATTCTAATTACTAAAGTTCTATCATTAAATAATAGGCCTACTTGATTATCATATTATAATGCTTGACTGACTGATGTTAAGAGTATACTTTCAGATATTGAAAAAGCTATATATGGGTAGTTGACACACAAAAATTGGACTGTGTCCTATGGTGTGACATAGCAAAAATGTAGGAAAAAAAACTTAAAAAATAACATGAGAAAAATGAATATTCATTCTTAGAGTTACAAATAGCATGAGAGAGGTTTATCTTCAGTGTTAGAGGTTTTTTTTTTTTATTTTGATTTTTTTACATTTTTCCGTCACACCATAGGACACACACACATATATATATATATATATATATATATATATATATATATATATATATATATATATATATATATATATATATATATATATATATATATATATATACACATATATACACACACACACACACACACACACACACACACACCCACACACATCCACACACACATCAGTCTGGCGAGTAAACTAAAAAAATTTACTAGCCAATGGCGATTCAATTGTCAAGGTGTCCGTAGAGGGTTGAAGAAAAAGATGCACAACCAACCGAGAGAACCGCAGCCTTATGAGGATTGTCAAGCAAAATCAATTCAAGAATTTGGGTGAACTTCACAAGGAATGGACTGAGGCTGGGGTCAAGGCATCAAGAGCCACCACACACAGACGTGTCAAGGAATTTGGCTACAGTTGTCGTATTCCTCTTGTTAAGCCACTCCTGAACCACAGACAACGTCAGAGGCATCTTACCTGGGCTAAGGAGAAGAAGAACTGGACTGTTGCCCAGTGGTCCAAAGTCCTCTTTTCAGATGAGAGCAAGTTTTGTATTTCATTTGGAAACCAAGGTCCTAGAGTCTGGAGGAAGGGTGGAGAAGCTCATAGCCCATGTTGCTTGAAGTCCAGTGTTAAGTTTCCACAGTCTGTGATGATTTGGGGTGCAATGTCATCTACTGGTGTTGGTCCATTGTGTTTTTTGAAAACCAAAGTCACTGCACCCGTTTACCAAGAAATTTTGGAGCACTTCATGCTTCCTTCTGCTGACTAGCTTTTTAAAGATGCTGATTTCATTTTCCAGCAGGATTTGGCACCTGCCCACACTGCCAAAAGCACCAAAAGTTGGTTAAATGACCATGGTGTTGGTGTGCTTGACTGGCCAGCAAACTCACCAGACCTGAACCCCATAGAGAATCTATGGGGTATTGTCAAGAGGAAAATGAGAAACAAGAGACCAAAAAATGCAGATGAGCTGAAGGCCACTGTCAAATAAACCTGGCCTTCCATACCACCTCAGCAGTGCCACAAACTGATCACCTCCATGCCACACCGAATTGAGGCAGTAATTAAAGCAAAAGGAGCCCCTACCAAGTATTGAGTACATATACAGTAAATGAACTTACTTTCCAGAAGGCGAACAATACGCTAAAAATGTTTTTTTTTTTATTGCTCTTATGAAGTATTCTAATTTGTTGAGATAGTGAATTGGTGGGTTTTTGTTAAATGTGAGCCAAAATCATCACAATTAAAAGAACCAAAGACTTAAACTACTTCAGTCTGTGCGCATTGAATTTATTTAATGCACGAGTTTCACAATTTGAGTTGAATTACTGAAATAAATGAACTTTTCCACGACATTCTAATTTGAGATGCACCTGTACATATGGATATTGTATGTGTACTCACACACTTTATTTGCTTCTATTTTTGTAACACTTGATAATTATCTAATCAAAAAAAAAAAAAAGTTAGTCACACACCGGGCAAAAGCACAGCGCTGCGTCTAGGAAAACTCAGAGGTATCACACACACCAGACGCTTTGCGTTCAAATCAGGTGGCGGTCTAAAACAATTTATTTAATCACCAAACGGACATAAGTTTGCTTCAAGAATGAACAATGTGGCATAAATGAGTTTGAAGTTCAGTGTTTAAAAAAAATAGAGCAAGCGGAAAGAGAGAGCGCGATCTATTACAGCTCTCTATATGGAGCATACAGACTTTATTAGAGCCACAGAAAGACAAACTTTTGATGAAAAATGCACAATATATAATTTATAGCCTGGGGTGAAGTCATTATGTACATTCACAACGATTTGGGACAAATATAACGTAATTTAATAGAAAACTATGTGAATGGCGCTCTGTTCCGGGGCAAGATTTTCTGTCGGCTGTATTTACATGTGAGTCTGGAGTTTCCCTCTCTGTGCAGCCCGCAGTGTCACGTGTCAAAATAAACAACACGTGCTGTCAGTGATTTCCGCCTCCGCTCTCCTACTGTATAATGCCAGCGGACCCTTCTCAGCCACTCCAGCAACGGTTGCAAACCAGAAAACTATCGGCATGGATTTTTGCCGATAACCGATAGTTGCGGAAATCAAATATCGGTGCCGATTAATCGGCAAAACTGATGAATCGGTCGACCTCTACTAAAAATAGAATGTTTAGCTTAAATATGAAACAATTACTCGGGGCTAGATTTTTAATGGGTCGTGTTTAGTCACTATTTAGTGTGGAATTTTTCTACAATATTCTCTCATCATGACAGTAAAATGGGGCATTCTAAGTCAATCTACTGCAGTTTTTCCTCTCTCAATCAGTAGAAAATGTGGTTAACACCTGGTCATGCATGAAAAAAAATAAATACCGTCATATACCGTGAAACCGGTATAATTTTGAAAAATACAGTGATATAAATTTTTGGTCATACCACCCAGCACTAATTGCACCCATGTTCATAGTGCTTTTGTTTGAGGTTTTTGTTAATCAGGTGTGCATCAAATTAATGCTTCCAAGTTGATAAAGACTGCCAGGAAATGTATCAGTTTGAGCATTGGAGTTTTAAAGCATTTATAAACGTCCTCAAAAAATAAATAAAACACACAAAGAATAAGTAGTGTTTTTGATAAAGTAATGTGTAATAATATTATACATATGTAGATATAAAAAAAATAAAAATAAAAATGGCAAGTAATTTGTTCTTTATAGGTAAGTATCCAATGTACAACTCTGTATCAAGTATTTATTTTATTTATTCATCTTGCAGCAGAAAACTGGCCTAAAGGACAAGCCAACAGAAATCCTTTTTCAAGTATGCATGACTGATTGAACAGGTGTCTTTCTGTCTGTGTGCACTGAACACAGTGAGTCAACAATTCTTGTCCTTGGAAATGCTTGTCCTTCAAGACTAAATAACTGAAATGTCTTTTTCCATCTCATTAAATAATCTATATTTCAGTTGTTCGGTTTTTAACCATTTCAGTGCTTCCCGGTGGATGTTCTTGTTGTGGGCTTTGGCAGTTTTATATGGTAAGATCTGTCATTTAGGAAGTGTTTTAACACGCACACGTCTTCTCTCTGTTCGTCTTTGTCTACAGGTTCAACTACAGATCAACTCATCATCTCACAACTAATGGCTTTTACGAGTTTCTCAACTGGTTTGACGAGAGGGCCTGGTACCCTCTGGGCAGAATAGTGGGAGGGACGGTAAGTCCGTCTGTGTTGTGTGTTTTGTTTTTTTTACCTTCTGTTTCTTGTTTTTCTTTTCTTTTTCTGGTAACACTTTGGAATAAGATCCCATTAATTACCATTAATTAATGCTTTATCTAACATGAACTAACAATTAGCCATATATTTTCTAACAGTATGTATTAGTCATTTTTTTTATATCATTTGTTCAATAGTTTCATATTTTTTATTTTTTAAATAAAAATAAGATCATAAAAAAATTTTATGTTCATGGTCAATTAAATTATTTAAACAAATCATAAAATGTTGAATTTTAAGATTAATAAATACTGTAGGAGTATTTTTCCGTTCATTTTTAGTTGGTTAATGTAAATACCATATATATATATATATATATATATATATATATATATATATATATATATATATATATATATAATAAATAGAACCTTATTGTAGTTTTACCATATTTTCTTTTTGTTTTCAATTTTTGACTAACACAAATGTTTCATTTAAAGGGGTCCTATTATGCTCTTTTACAAATTCTTGATTTCGTTTTAGGGGTGTACTAGAACATGCTCTCATGTTTGGTGGTTCGAAAAACGCATTATTTTTCACATAATTTACATCATTACAATACCATTCTCCCCAGTCTGGCACAGACAGCTTGATTAGTTCCGGGTTTGATGAAGGCCCACCTTCCGAAAAACAAAATGTGTTGTGATTGGTTAGCTGTCCCAGTGCGTTGTGATTGGCGAACAGCTATGCAGAATGACTAAAAGCAAATTAATTCTCTGCCAGCGGGAGGCGCTGTTGTAGTGGTAAAGTTCAAGGTTTCCCCGGTAATGCTGTACACAAAGCAGAGCTCCGCTCACAAACGCTGCTTTATCAGACATTACATGCAAGATGAAATGAAAATGACATCCAAAATTTTCTGAAGACAGTCGGTTTCCTTCAGAAATGCAGTGATGTAAAAACACCTGCACCGCGTTTAGATTTTGAAACGTGCATTAGAATTTCCGGAGGCGGGATTTATTTTAATGATATTCTAATGGGCCAATTTGTGATGTCACAAATGCAGGAAAACAACTTTGTAGTCCATACGAGTCGTTCGTTGTAGTTCTTGAAAAGGGATTTTTTAAAAACTAAATATCTCCCTTTGGAGTGGACTTTGAGATTTGTAACTTTGTAGATCTTTTTATGCCCAAACATACACACTACACACTGACTAAAATTCAAAAAGCGAAAAAGCATGATAGAACCCCTTTAAAATCAAGATTGATGCATGTCAATTGACAGAACTCTTAATTTATGCATTGAAAAACAAACAAGCAAACAAACAAGTGGTCTGTTATACCCCTTTCTGCCATCCACACTGCACCACCAAAGTCTGTCATTTAAATTCAGTTATGTTGTTTCCTGACCATTTCTTTCAATTCCTGGTCCATATACTTCTACACAAATTTTTGTAGTTGAATGCATGGTCCACATTATTGTTGCTGCATTCTCATTTTTGCATTTTATACAGTCGCTTGTGACTCAGCATCACAAACAGCATGAAATAATTTCAGCTTCTTCCAAACTTTGTGGTTAGCTCGATTTCTTTGACAGCAGACTCGCATCATAGAACTCTGATCTTGTTCCTCGAACCGTTAATGCTGCAGCATTGTTCACATATAGCATCAATACAGAACTTTTCCAGTAATGTTACAGCTCTGTAAATTGCTAGATCCGTTTTATCGGCATTTTGGCAACAGTTCTTGTTAACCTATGACATCTATATATATATATATATATATATATATATATATATAAAAAAAAAAGCAGTTAAATTCATGCCAAAGGCTGTTTATGTGCAAGTGCCTATGGACAGACAGCCTCTGGATGATTTCTGCTTGAAAACAGCATCTTACGTCCCTAAATAAGGCCACCCCCTTTAACACTCTCTGTCACAGAGAAGTGCAATGCTGCTGAACCTAATGAGCTCCTTCCCTGGCTGGAGAAAGTTTGGCTAGTGTTTGGCATCTGACAGCTCTGGTGTTGGAGCTGTAGGGGGGCTGCAGGAGGCAGAGAACAGCATCTGTTGTGTACAGTTCAAGCAGTCGTTATATGGCCTTCAGAGCAGGCTGGTCTGTTCTCAGCACAGCCTGCAGACGCTGCTCATTGCATGAGAGATGAAAGAGAGGGTGGGAATGTGGAGGTAAAGAATGGGGTGCTTCCTTTCTTGCTGCTGTTTGGCTGCTAAATTCAGCTTCGAAAATGAAAACTGTCATCATTTACTCACCCTCATGTTGTTCCAAGCTTGTTACTTTCTGTGGAAAGCAAAAGATATTTTGGTCATACAGTGAAAGTCAACTGGGGGTGAAACAGACATCATCTTTTAGGTTTCACAGAAGAAAAATTAAATACATTTTTGGGTGAACTACCCCTTTAAAGGAATAGTTCACCCAAAAATGAAAATTTGCTGCAGATGTACTCACCCTCAGATGTAAATGAGTTTGTTTCTTCTTCTGAATAGATTTGGAGAAATTTAGCATTAAAGTGCCCCTATTATGGATTTTTGAAAATTACCTTTCATGCAGTGTGTAACACAGCTCTAAGTGAATGAAAACATCCTGCTAAGTTTTAAATCTGAAAGTGCACCGTTTATAAAGTTATTGTCTCTCAAAAGAAAGTCTCGACTCTGAGTCATTGAAACGAGTCATTTTTAAAACGAATCCCAAGCCGTTTCATGTTGATGTCAACATGAAACATTAGCATATTGCCGGCCCACTTGTTGGTCTTTTCGCATTGGTCTGAATGAAAATGCAAATTCATTCTTTGCCACTAGGTGCCACTTTTGGAGCGGTAAAAATAGCCGTTTCCCCGGAAACGCTGTACACAAAGCAGCACTGCACTCACAAACTCTGTTTTATCAGGCATTACAGGCAAGATGAAATGAAAATGAGACCAATCAGACCAATCACCGCAGATTAGCATCATGCACAGGAGGGGTTTGGAAAAATGAATCGTTAAACGAATCGTTTGGGAGTTTTTGTCCTTGCATGTATGTCAACTTCTTGTTGGGTACTCCCAAAACCAAAATATGAACCTTTCATTACCCATAATATGGGCACTTTAAATCACTTGATCACCAATGGATCTTCTGTATTGAATGGGTGCCGTCAGAATGAGAGCTGATAAAATGAGAGCTAAAAAAACATCACAGTAAACTACAAGTCATCCACACAACTTCAGTCCATCTATAAACATCTTGTAAATTGAAAAGCCAAATGTTTATAAGAATCAAATCCATCAAGGCTTTTTAATTTTAAACCATTGCCAAAATAGTATAATCTGTAATAGTGCTTCATCCAGTGAAAAAGCCTGTCACCTGTTGTCCTCTCACATCAAAATCCACCAACATATTTGTTTAGAACTGTTGTGGACTTGTAAACGTTGCTTGATCTGTGCATATTTCTCTCCTGGTTCAGATAAGACAACTTTTTCCATTGGAAAAAGCAATATCATGGATAGAGGACACCAACAGTTTGAAGTTTGAAACATCTTGATGGATTTGTCAGTGATTGATTTGTTTGACAAACAAGCAGCTTTTCTCCTCCTAAGATGTTAATTAATGGCCTGGAGTCGTGTGCATTACTTATGGGTTATTGTGATGTTTTCATCAGCTTCTTAGCTCGTTCTGATGGCACACATTCACTGCAGAGGATCCATTGGTGATGTAATGCAAAATTTCTTCAAATCTGTTCAGATAAAAAAAGAAACGCATCTACTCCTTGGATAACCTGAGGGTTATTGAGAGACATTTTTGGGTGAACTATTCTTTCAAGACGATTGATTACCAGGCTCCTAAGGGTGTTCTTGGGCTGAACTTCTCATTATCTCTGTGTCTTGGGGCCAATCAAATATTTAGGAATGTTTACACTTTCTTACACATCCTGATTTTATTAGTTCTTTCTTTCCTCTTTTTCTTAAATTGCTCCAGGCAAACTTCTGGTTGATCAATTTTGCATTTGATTACAACTAATAGCAGTATCTGGTCTTTTGCAGGTGTATCCTGGTCTGATGGTGACGGCGGGCCTGATCCACTACATACTGAATCTGCTTCATGTGACAGTGCACATACGTGATGTTTGCGTGTTTCTGGCCCCCGTTTTCAGCGGCCTGACCGCCATTTCTACCTTCCTGTTGACTCGGGAGCTGTGGAACCAGGGTGCCGGCCTGCTGGCGGCGTGTTTCATCGCCATCGTACCAGGCTACATATCACGCTCTGTGGCCGGCTCGTTTGACAACGAGGGCATCGCCATTTTTGCCTTGCAGTTTACTTACTACTTATGGGTGAGTAAGATTAAAATATCACAGTTTGTTTGTGTATATTTTATTCATCTTCATTCATCAAAACTATCAGATTTGATGTTCATGAGAGAAGTAGCTGTAAAACTAAAGATCCAGTTTAGTGATTGAATTCTTTTGAGTCAGATCTTTTTAATGAATCTCTTGATTATGTTCACAAAATCAATCTGAATCATTCGTTCATGAATTTGAATGCGGTTCTCTGTTATTTTCAGTAAGATCAATGGATCACTTGATTTGAATCGGACTGATTTTGAATCATTAGTTAATCTAAGTGATTCGGTTCTGTTGAGTCATATCTTTTCAGTAAATCACTTGATTCAGATTACAAAATTGGTCTGAATTATTTGTTCATGAAACTGAATGTTCCAGTTCTCTGCCTCAATACTTTGACAGTTACAGTGGTTCTCAACAGCTCACTGGAAGAGAAGATTATCAGTGAATATCTTGCTTGTTCATAACAGTTATTGTTTGACTTCAAAGGACTTGGAATATAGCGCATGAGTCATGAGGACTAGTTTTATGATGCCCACTGAGAACTGTTCTAAAATTACTAAAAATCCATTTCAGAAAGTCTTGCTCTGTCCCACACTGTTGAAATGATGAATTAACCTTGATAGACATTCATCACGTTTTTTCAGCTGAACGACGAGACAGCTGGAACGGATGCAGTGGCAGCATACTTTGTCTCTTTTGGCGCTGTGATTTTTAGCCCATCCCTTCTCTGTGGAGCTCGCTGTCAGCTAAAATACCAAGGACTTTGCTGTCAAGCTTGACTTAAACATTGAATTTCCTTGGTCTCTTTCTTATCTCTAAGTGTTCGTCGTCTTGGCTTGTTTGAGGTGATGGTATCGGACCCTTTGTTTGGGATTAGCGGAATTAACTTAAGTGTGTTCTCTCCACACAGGTGAAATCAGTGAAAACTGGCTCGGTCTTCTGGGCCATTGGCTGCTGTCTATCGTACTTTTACATGGTGAGTTTTCATTGGCTTTTTTTTTTTTTTATGTTCAGTAGTTTATGGCATTTAATTTCTATTAATGGTACTTTGTAATACAATAGTAAATAACCTGGACAGCTTTTCCTGCCACTGTTTATAGGAAATTACACTACTGGTTGTTTGTTTTTTATTTATTTTTTTTTAATATTAGTCCAAGGCAAATAACTGTTTTCTATTTTGGTGTATTTAAAATGTAATTTATTCCTTTGATAGCAAAGATGAATTTTCAGCAGCTATTACTCCAGTCTTTAGTGTCACATGATCCTTCAGAAGTCATTCTAATATGCTGATTTGGTGCTCAAAAGCATATCTCTTATTATAAATGTTGAAAACAGCTTAATATTTTTGAGATGGCTTTTTCTCAGGATTCGTTGAGTAGAAAGTTGAAAAGAATAGCATTTATTTGATCTTTTGTAACTTTAGTTCTAACTTTAGAAATATCTTAAAAGAATTAAGAAAGTGCATACCACAGACTTTTGAACAGCAATGTATGACCAATATAGTCCAATTTGGTATTAAGTGACTTGTGAAATGATTATTTTTGCTGAATCTGTCAGAAAGACTATCAAATGAGTTACAAACAAACTCATCCATCTAAAACGGCCCATTTGCCTACTGAATTGCACGCTTTCAGAATTAACATTTGATTCACTTAATGAACCGTAAGTCATTACTTGATCTTATCATTTGATTCATGAACTCTGTTTTAAGCAAGGTTCATGAGACGTAAAACAGCGTAATTGCTGTGAAATATTGTTGCGTAATATAAAGTTAAGGATCCATGATCGTCAAGTGGAATCGTAAGCTGAACCAGAATCATTAAATTCTTATGATTTCTGTCCATAGTGTTGGGTGTTCTGGGGCTGGTTGCACGTCTCTCTTGCTCTTTTTCAACCCATTAATGTGATATGTAAAATAAATGAAAAAGCAAACAGCACCATCCATCATGCCACCCTGGTGGGGGCCACGCGCCAGTCGGTTATGAATATCAGCCATTTCTGAAACTTGAGCTTCTTTCCCTGGAGGAAGGCAGTGCTCATTAATAATGGAAGCCTACAGCCCTGCCCAGCCCCCAATAGTCTCTGGCTTTCCAAATGTGTTTACAAACATAAATGACACCAGTGCAGTCTGAGCCATCTGCTCCAATGAGACCTTGGGGTCCAGTACAGTCCAATATGGCCCAGAAGTGCTACCGGGGGCATGAGTTGAGAGATGCTCTCTTGAACGGGACATCCTAAGTGACCTAGAAATGTGCTTAGGTTCCAGAGGCTGAGTGTGCTAATGGAGTTTTCTGGTAAATGTGGTGTATCATAGGGCTGAGAGCCAGCAGAGACCTGGGCGATATGATATAACTTGGTCACGACACTCTGCGTTTCTTTACCTTCAGTGTTTGGTTATTCAAAACAGTGGTGTATTGCGTATATTGCATATGTGTGTTATAGAAAGAAAGAGAGAGAGCTCTCAGCCATACGACAGTGAGTTAGGCCATTTACACACTGCAGTTTTTACGATGTGTCTGATAACTATGCAAATCCATTGATATAAATGGGAATAGTATGCTGTCAAGATGAGAGGGAAACCACAACTGTTTATAGTACTGTTTGCTGTATTTTTGCTTTATTTACATTTAGAATGGCTCTTTCCATGGCATAAATGAGCTTATACAATCAGTCTTTCCTGTCAGATGCTCTGTCAAAGTGTGGTAGTGTGTAGGCGTACTAAAGCAGTTATAGGACACAACATGCAGTCAAAATATATTATTTAAATATATAAACAGCCGAGTGAAAGCTGACAGATTATCAGCCTACTGTCTACTTACCTTACAAATATTGATTCCTAACCTGAGAATCCTGATACAGTATCATGAGGCAAAATATTGCAGTATTTTGCTATTTTTGTGTGTAATGTGACGTGTTTTGTGTTGCAGGTGTCTGCGTGGGGAGGATATGTCTTCATCATCAACCTGATTCCTCTCCATGTTTTCGTGCTGCTCCTTATGCAGCGCTTCAGCAGGAGGCTGTACATCGGTGAGTCACCTGTGTTGTATGTTTGTGTGAGCATATCTGCTTTTTGTATGAAGTACACACATCACCACCCACACAATCACGCCACGTAGTGCTTGTTCTCCCGTACAATAATGAAGCGTGAACCTGCTTTTTCGCACTTGCTTTTTGATTTGGACACACAGAGATGCTTGCGCAGTCGTGGTCGCTAAGTGCTCGACAGCACGAGTCTCTCTCTACATTGACAGCAGCATTTAAAGTTGACTTTGATGTTTAATGACACATTTTTTCCACCCATTTCACTCGTGCCTTTCACAACCAATCACATAGTCAGCGCTGATCTGAGGATGCATGGATCTTCGTGTCGTGGAAAAAGCCTTTGAATCCAGACATGCAGTTTTAAAAGCCAAAACAACATGCTAACTGTGTCAATTAGGACCTCTGATAGCATGAATAAGATTTCTGCAAAGCGAAAAAAGACAACAGTTAGTTTCCTTCAAGAGCAAAGTGTAATTTTATTTCGCCTTTGATGGGTTACGCCATTTTTAGGCGGATGAATAATTAAAGGTGCAGTGTTTTTGTGAGGCTCCTGAGTGAGCACTGATAAAGAATGGGGGCTTGTGCCACTGGGCTGATTTTGTTTAAATCTTTATTAGCCCCTCCCACTCTGCCTCAGCTGCCCTGTGCAAAATGCACTACTGATGGATGCTGGGTATTAGCTCAGTTCTGGAAAGTTCTTGCACTTGCCGCAGGTCCCACTCCACATTTGCCATGGCCCGACTCCACATGGAGTATCACTGCCACCTCTCCTAATAGATCATAGTGATTAGATTAAGTAGCACTGCTCTCGGTTTATGGGGCCGGGGCTTGGACAAAGAACAGCAGTCATGTTCAGATGGATTGAGAATGGTGTAAAACCAGTGGGATCTGGTTATTGCGTTTCTGTTTCACCTTGCTGTCTCCTTCTAGAGTGATGTCTGCTTTGGTAGCCTCAAACATGCTAACAGTTTGTTTAATGGCTGTTTAATGTATGTCTAGCCCACAAAATGGCAAGAACTATCTGGAAATCATCATGTCCGAGCTGATTGGGTAGATAATACATAACTTTCAAGGGTTGCCTAAATTGGTTTGCCAGCAGCCATTTTACTGCAGTCTTCAGTGCCTCATGATCCTTCAGAAATCATTCTGATATGCTAATTTGGTGCTCAAGAAACATTTCTTGAATATCAGTGTATAAAACCGTTATGCAGCTAAATATTTTTGTGGAATATTTTTCAGGATTCTTTGAATGGAAAGTTCAAAGAACACCATTTAATTGAAATGTATGTTTTATAACGATGTAAACGTCTGTACTCTGTTTAATGCATCCTTGCTGAATCAAAGTATTTCTTTTCAAAAAAGATTCTTTCTGACCCCAAGCTTTTGAAGAGTATTGTAGCGTATTGAAGTAGAAGTGAATTCTAGTTTATTTCTCTGAGGTAGTCTGTGCTCATTACATCAAAATAAAACCATTTAATCTACTGATTTCTCACATATTCACTGTACAAATATTCATAGAGACCCAGATTTCAAATAAGCTAATATAGCAGTTTTTGTTTTTGCATGCTGTCAGATAATCTCTTCCTGTCTAACTGGTGATTCTTGGCCAGAATAAGCTGTGATGTAGACCAGATTTTAGTCAGATACTATGGATCTGTGAGAATTTAGCTGCTTTCCCACTGCAGGAAATAATGCACGTTTCAGGAACTTCAAAAGGAGTCCAACTTGTCAGAATAGTTCTGAAGTTCCTGAAACTTGCATAGACGACATCCAGAGAGATTTGGAGTTGACAAAATATTCTTTGTTCTTTCTATTGTCTCAGATTTGCATGTCGCCTTTCCATCCCTCATGTTAACAACGTAAAACTATCAGTATCCAAAGAGTAACAAAAGCGCAGCTCCAATCCTGGTGTCTTCCATCGCTGTCCTTTGTTGTTGCTGCTATTGTGTGGTGCACAGAAATGACACAACTAGATTGCGTCACCACAGGGTTCCCGTTGTAGGTGCCAATGCAAAAGGAAAAGTTCTCTTTAAGTGTGTAGTTCCATTTCCAGGTACTCAGTACTAGAAGTAGATGTTCAGAAAGCCACTTTTGTGACTCCAGACCTTACATATTTCGGTTAAATCAACCCTTTTTAACTCTTAATCGCTGCTCTTTTCCAACTCTTTCTTCACCAAACCACCTGTCAGTTGTCCACGGATGAGGAAATGTTATGCGTTTTTGGTGTCTGGAGTCCTAGGTGTGTATTGTCTTATTAGAGCATCCCATTTTAGAGTCTGGTTTGGCCCTTAATTGATGCTTCTCAAAGGCTGACAGCTCATACAGTTGCTCTGTCACAAGCGGCTTCTTTTTCCTCTACTGCGCAGCTGTATCGCCGTCTCTCATGTACACACACTTGCACCAGTGTGTTTTGGACCTCTCTTCTGACAGGCTGTCAGCACCTGTCTCTCAGGTAGGGGTCCACTTCACGGATCTGTCAGTCAAGTATTGCACAGGTGACAGACTGTTACGGTTGTCATTCTTCTAGGAATGACTGCTCTCCGTCACTGGCGTGTCAGTGTTTTCTCTCCATTTTGTTTTATTGTGCAATATTTGTCATTTTTGGCTAATAAGAAAAGACAGGTAGGAAACTCTGATATCTGGTTTAGAAAAAGAGGAAAATATGTATATTGTGCACTAAAATAGCTTATTTGTAGTGTTATACAACCTTTCTTTCTAAGTGGGCATTTCTTAATCCAAAATAAGATACTGTGCATCTTCAAATACAATTTTTGTCGTGTTGTTTGACTCTTTTACTCAACTGCTCTTGTATTGCTGGGACGGGAGCCCAGATTAGACTGCATTCAGGGACATTCGAGGCCCCTCGTCTCCCTTCACAACCCCGTTCTGCTTCAGGCAGACCCACATACCACTGCTGCCATTGGACAAATGTAAATTCAGAACAAAACTGGAGTGAACTCAATAGCTTCATCTCAGGCTACGTCCACACGAAGCCAGAGCTTTCCCCATCCGATATTTTTATTTATTTTTTTTTTATATTTTCCTTCGTCCCAAGAAATATCTGCGTCCACACGAAACTGACACAAATTGATGTAGTATACATGCCAGACCAGCATGTGGCGCTGTAATTCTGCCACAGAGGTACACTAAAAACGGAGAAGACTACTTAGACTATGTGCATAAACCTTGCGCGCGGTATACAAACGAACATGGAGCAATAAATTTATTAATCTGCGTTAATGTTAGTTAATAAAAGTGTTTGTTAATGTTTTTGTTGCTGTTACGTGATGTAGCGGTGTCTGACTGGGGCGAGACGTGGGCTGATGACATCATCGTTTCAGAAAATATACGGATTCGCTGTACACACGAAAACGCAAGGGTGGCGTTTTCAGATTTATCCACTCTGGGACCCGGTTTCAAAAATATTGGTTTCCCTCTCCCAAAATGCCGGATCCGTCTGGACGAAACGCCTATACAATACAAAATTTATGCGTATACAGCTAAATGCGTCTCCGTGTGGACGGGGCCTTAGATAGCAGTCATACTTTGCAAATTCTGGTGGTGTTTTAAAGAGGCTTTTTTTCATTCATTTACTTAGCAGAGTCTTTTATCCACAGCAATTTGCAAATGGAGAGAAATGCACAGGCAATTAATCATAGGGAACTAACAATATTAAGAGTGCCTCAATGCAGATTTTTAGAGAGTGCAAAGTGGTACAGAACAGTGGAAATATTTTTGTGGAAACCATTGTAACTTTTTTTTTTTATTTTATCATGGTTCTTTTATGAATAGTAAGTTTTAAAAAACTGAATTTACTTAAATAGACTTCTTTTGTAATGTTGTAAATATCTTTTACAGTCTGTTTGGACCAATTTAATGTACCCTTGCTGAATAAAAAATATGAATTTCTTTTCAAGAGTAAAAACCATCTTTCTTACTCTTTTTTTTTTTTTTTTTTTTTTTTTTTTTTTTTTTTTTTTTTTTTTTTTGAATGGTACATTTACATTTGTGCATTAGCAGATGATTTTTTTCATTGTAAGTGACTTACAATAGAGGATAAGCAGTTCATCACAGGGATGAGAAATAGTTCACTCAAAAATTTAAATACATTTACTGATTTACTCAACCTCAAATTATTCCAGACCTGCATGACTTGTTTCTGTGGAACAAACAAAAAAGATATTATGAAACAAATGAAAAATCACAATAAAAGCTGACTAATGCTTTATATTCCAAGTCAGCTCAATCCGTAGGATAGCTTTATGTGCAGAACAGGTCAAGATTTAAGTCATTGCATTTTGAAGTCTTCAGAAAATTTGGAAATAAAGTGCACAAGTCTTAGACTACTTTCAGGATACATTTTTTTTTTTTGTGTGTACTTTTTTGATGTGTGACAGTCTGTCACCATTCATTGTAATTCTATGGAAGACTGCAACTAGGACATTTTCTTCAGAATAACTCCTTTTGTGTTCCACTGAAGTCAATATTGACCATCTTTATTTTGGGTGAACCATCCCTTTAAGTGCTCACATAAGAGCTTTTTTTTTGTGACATTTCACAGTGACCATCTAGGGACACTTAAGTTTGATAGTTCTGGTAAGCATCTTTGCTTCAGATAAATCTTGATTTCTTTTTGTGTTTTTCTTTATCTCAGCCTACAGCACTTTTTATATAGTGGGGTTGGTGCTGTCCATGCAGATCCCGTTCGTTGGCTTCCAGCCCATCAGGACGAGTGAGCACATGGCTGCTGCAGGTAAGACTGGTTTGCCTCTATTCTTCTTCAGCTGTTGCTCTTTTACACTGATCTCAGATCGTCTCTCTCAACTCGCATCTATAAACTTGGGCCATGAGAGCGATGATTTACGTGTCATTAGATTAGCACCAAGAAGTCATGACCACTGGGAAAGTGTCTGAAAAAGCTGAGTATGTGGATTAATGGTGTATGTGTGTGTTTGCAGGTGTATTTGCTCTGCTTCAGGCTTATGCCTTTCTGCAGTATCTGAAGGACAGACTGACCAGGCAGGAGTTCCAGACTTTGTTCTTTCTGGGTGTTTCTCTGGCAGCGGGGGTTGTTTTCCTTACTGTTATTTACCTGACTTACACAGGTGAGTGCAAATAGACAACAGTTAAATAAATTCATTTAATTTGAACACTTTTCTGGTTTTCTTGACCAGACTTTCAACCGAACTACAACCACAAATGTGAAATGTGTGGGGGTTTTTTGACCCAAAAAAATCAAACTTGATTTAAATAAGCCTTTGAACCTCAATTAGTCAGAGTGGGATAAACTGTTCCACTTTTTATTAAAGTTGTCCTCTAGACAAGGACAAGTGAGAGAGGTAAAAATGAATATTATTTATTAATTATATTTCATGTTTGCTATTGTCTGAAATTACAAGAAGGCATCTATAACATGCAAACATTACAATTGGACACTTTTAAAAATAAAGACAGCTTGCCCCACATACGCTGGGTCATTATTACAGTTTAAAAAAATCAGTTTTCTATTTTAATATATGCTAAATGTAATTTATTCCTATAATGACACAGCTATTTTTGGCAGCCATTACTCCAGTCTTCAGTGTCACATGATCCTTCAGAAATCATTCTGATATGTTGATTTGGTGCTCAAGAAACATTTCTTATCAATGTTAAAAATGGTTTTGTTGCTTAATATTTTTGTGGCAACCATCATCTTTTTAAAGGATTTATTGATGTATGCAACATTAAAAAAAAAAAACATTTATTTGAAATAGAATAATTTTCTAAAATTATAATGATCTTTACAGTTACTTTTGATCAATTAATGCATCCTTGTTGAATAAAAGTAACTTATT
Source organism: Spinibarbus caldwelli (assembly GCA_039654775.1). Taxonomy (NCBI): domain Eukaryota; kingdom Metazoa; phylum Chordata; class Actinopteri; order Cypriniformes; family Cyprinidae; genus Spinibarbus; species Spinibarbus caldwelli. The sequence continues at coordinate 27,157,683 of CM077227.1, read as the reverse complement.
TAAAACTTTGACAATTTCATTTACCTGCCATGGAGAAATCTTACTTTAACATGCATAAACGTTAGTAGCATAACAAAGTCATTCGTCTCATGTCCATCCTATATATCAAATATATGGTTACATGCTAAAAATGATGCCCTGTTTGCTAGTTTAAGGGTATGTCACAAATTTAGCCACTGATGTTTCTTATCTCACTCTGTATTGAAAGGTCGTAAGTGTCACTGGAATATTTATTTATTTTTTTTATGCTGCACTATTTTACAAGATTGTCAGCAAATAGATTGCACCATAATAAATTGTTGCCTTGCGTGACTGATTTGCAGAATAAAAAGCTGTTTTTTTTTTCCTCAGAGTATTATTAAAAAGCTTCATTGCTGTTTACTTGTCTCGTAGAGGACATATCACTGATGAACTATGAAACACTTTTTATTTTTTATTTTGACATTCGAATAGCAAATTCTTAAATTGTATTTTGCCCTTGACTAAATCATCCAAACCAAACATCTTTCAGTAAGAAAGGAAAAAAGCAAAACCCATCCACACCATCACATCCAATTCTCTGCCTTCTCACCTGAATACAGCGTGAGTCTATGACCTCAGCCTCTTAACACCGCACCTCTGCCGGTATATATGGAGTCAGGGTGATTTGCTTGTATTTCCGTCGCACCCGCAGCTTTCATTAATCTTTCTGCTGCACGGCCTCATCTGCAGCAGGCCTCTGAGATCTCATTAAGCACTTCCCTCTGTTCACCACACTGCTTTTCAAACCGAGCGCAGTCTCGCGGTGTAGATTAATTGAAAACGTTGCCGGCTATGTGTGGTATTAAGGTTCACTGGACGTAGTCCAAGCTCGTCAGCTCCTCAGAAGCTGCTTGAAAGTGCTCTTGAGTCAGTAATGGTCGGGTGGTTTGCGTGCGCGGGTTTGCGTTTAATCACTCTGTTGTGTTAATGTGCTTTCAGGGTACATTGCTCCTTGGAGTGGGCGTTTTTACTCTCTCTGGGACACAGGGTAAGTATGCCATACAGTTTACATTGCATATACTTTTTTTTTTTTTTTGTTTGGTGTTCGGTTGTATGAGTAAGTTGCTAATAGCTCATTAGCACACCCCGTTAAGCGGCTTAACAACAAAAGACCTGATTTTGTCGGGGGCTCAAGCATGTAGCATGATTTATGTCTGTAAGCAGCCTCTAGGATTGCATGAATTATGTCTGAATAGCTGCCTTCAGTTGATATTCATTCATGCCGCCAATGAAACCCTACTTCTAGTTCACAGACAAGTGGTGCCTGATATTATGACAAATTGTAATTGTTATTTGCCTTTGTTGTAATCACATATTAATAGAATTTGGAATCTCACAAGGCCAGCCAAGAAATGCTTGGGTCATATATCACTCCAAAATCATAAAATAAGTACGCCACAGTTTTGTTTCTTTATATTTGATGTAATAGATTTTAGTTGAATCACAATATTCTAGATTTTTTAATTGTAATATTAATTATATTAATGTAATTTTTTTTTTGTCAGTGCCATTCTTTTTTTATTTTTATTTTTCTATTTAAAAAAAAAAAAATATGAAAACAAAATATTTTAGTTGACTATCACATTGTAGGAATTCTGTGAGGAAAATCCTATTTTTTTTTATTATATTCTTTAAAATGTGAGGTAAACTTCATATAAAAATTTAATAAAGAATAGGTCATATTTCACCCCAAAACAATAAATTAAATAGCTTTTTTTTTGTTTCCCTAATGTTTTACTTCTCCCATTTTTTCAATGATGATTCTCATTACTGTAATACAATGTTTTATTATTATTAAATGGGAATGTAGTTTAGCATAAATAATTGTATAACAGTGCAACAGATACATACCGTGTAAATGGTATTTAATTTATTGAATTAATTCATTTATTTACTTATTTTTATTTTCAAATGAGATATTGGAGAAGAAATGTGCTTAAAGGCTGATTTATACTTTCGCTTGGGTGTGCGCGGCAAATATGATGTCTTCGCGGTGTTGATGGAAGTTCGCTTTGAGTGCGTGCGAACTCACTTCGCGTGGCGGTTTGCACGGCATCTCGAGCAAACTTTCCGCGCAGCTCCGCTTCCGAAGATGCACGACTTCAGGGCAACTCTAGCCGAACATGCACGTCTGCCGGCATTTGTGTGAAACAGAAGCAGTTTAATGTGAAGTGCAAATTCCATCAGGTGCATTTTGACGCTTTAAGGGAAAGCAATGCATAGTTTTTTTTGCATAGTTTGTCCAAGGCTTTTTAATTGAAGTACTTTTTTATTTTTTGTATAAAAATAGAATTAGAATCCATTTAGATATTATTTATACACTATTTGCTTAAAGTTGTCTTGCATTTGATGTGACATAAACCCAAAAGCTTAAGACTATTTTAATCAGTTTGTACATAAAGAAATGATTAATTCATCAACTCATTCATCACCCGAGAAGTCTTGTACCGGCAAATGACGACTTCACACTGGTGATTCCCGATGGTTTTAGAGGACAATTACTCCTCGTCGCCCCCTGTCGTTTCAAAGAATAGTACAACGGCGAACACAAGTATAAAAGCCTCGTCCGTTTGGGAAGGTGCGCGCGCAGTCAGCGGAGCGGAGCCAGGCGAAAGTATGAATTCCGTTCAATTGTCCTAAAACTTGACAATGCAGAAAATCTGAATGATCCTAAAAATAGGCATCATATACACATACACACACAAATAGTTTTTTTATTATTGATTTTTAAGTGATATCTAGTCCAAACAATTTCTCAACAGATTTCATGAGACTTGTACATTTACATGTAACTATTTATTTTGTGTGGACCGCATGTCATATACTTAATGTGGGCTGTTAAAATACTGAAATGTTCCTGAAATAATTTATTGCCATTTTATACATCAGTAGATCAAGAACTAAACCTTCACATTGGCTCTCTTAGCAGCATGAAAAACTACTAATTTAAAAAAATAATATACGCAGGAAGCTAACAATGCAACACTGCTTGAACATTCCCATCCCATTGCAATCAAGCTGTCACTTCAAGTGTTTGAGCTCTCCAGTTTATTGTAAGCTCTCACCAAGCATTCTAGTTTTGTCACATCACTCACTTGCAGTGTATATTGGGTGTTACACCAAGTACGGTGAAAGTGGCTGATGCTACATTTAGCGCAAACTTTTTAGACTCGTTTTTGTGCACCACCATGAACAGATGTGAAACAAATCATACAGCTGTCGATTAAACACAGTCCATAAAACAGGTTGTTGTTAATGATAGGCCTTGTATCATAATTTTGATTATTTGTTCAATTATTTTGGCAGCCCTGCAGGTACAACAGTGTTTGTACACTTTTACCTCTCAGCCGTAAACATATTACTTCTTTGCCGGCTTCTTGTTCTTTGCCCTCAGTAAAACGTCACCCATCATAAATTCATAAATGTGTAACTCCCTCAATGCAGCAGCAGCTCTGCAGGGAGACCCACAGTCCTGTCGAGCTCTCGCTGTGCGCAGTCAGCCATCTGCGCAGCAGTCCGCACAGATACGGAAGGTCAGGTCACCAGATAATGATCACAACACTGATAGTCGCCAAAATTGAGCGCAGTAATGCAGCAAAATTGAGAGGGCAAACAGCAGAGCAAACGACCCCCTGTTCGGCACCCGTTTTAACACACTGTGCAATTTTCGCCTGTCCAGAGTCTTGAAGTTGTTTCACTTACTGGGTTCGGTTTTATTTTTATAAGGCAAACTTTAGTCCTTAGGGAGTGAAACTTTATTATTATTTTTTTTTTTTTTGCTATTGGAGATGCTCTTCGCTGATACAAAGTAGGCTTTATTCTTCAAAGAGTTGTTTTGATGTGGATTTTGTGCACGCTTTGCACTCAAAACTGACACAATCTAACTGAACTCTTCTGAAACATTTTAGTCTGGTTTTAAAGTCAGTATGAAATCGAAATTTATGATGGTTGACTCTGTTTTCATAATCTTTCATCAAAAGTGCATTCTTCCTCTGAAATTACCTATCTTTTTGTCTGGTGTCACCTAGGCCGTGTCGGTTCAGTTTGTTAACTGCTAGCCAAATAGCTATAGGCATCGTATTAGACCGTAGTTGTTGTTAGTGCAGCTTTCCGATAGTTAATGCAGTAATTTAAAGGGATAGTTCACCCAAAAATGAAATTTCTGTCATTACTCGCCCTCATGTCGTTCCAAACCTTTAAGACATTGGTTCATCTTTGGAACACAAATTAAGATATTTTTGATGAAGTCTGATAGCTTTCTAACCCTGCATAGACAGCAGCACAACTACCACGTTGAAGGCCCAAAAAGGTGGTAAGGACATCATTTATGAAGCTACAAGAATACTTTTTGTGCACAAAGAAAACAAAAATAATGACTTTAACAATTTCTTCTTTTCTGTGTCAGTCTTCGATGTCACATGGACTATTTTAATGATGTCCTTAATACCTTTCTGGGCCTTGAATGTTTCAGTTGCTTTACTGTCTATGCAGTATCCAAAAATTTCAGCAAAAATATCTTAATTTGTGTTCCAAAGATGAACGAAGGTCTTACGAGTTTGAAACGACATGAGGGTGATTAATGACAGAATTTTCATTTCTGGGTGAGCTATCCCTTCAGTGCTGGTTAGTTTAATTTGCAACATTTTACAGTAAGTTAACAAAGCCCTCCCTGCCTGTTCTGCTCAGATATGCAAAGATCCACATCCCCATTATCGCCTCGGTGTCAGAGCACCAGCCCACCACCTGGGTCTCCTTCTTCTTTGACCTGCACATCCTGGTCTGCACCTTCCCAGCAGGCCTCTGGTTCTGCATCAAGAACATCAACGATGAGAGAGTCTTTGGTGAGCATGTCTAACGTCCTTGAAATTACCAGACGATGTGTCTGCATTCAGTTCAGTTCATCATTCAGTCATTGCAAAAATGGCTCAAAAATGTGAAGTCCTGATAAAAATTCTAGCATTATTTGATTCCAGATGACACTTGATTTTATGGTTTTATCTCTAATCCAGTGGCATTTAAACATTTGAGTGACTTGTATGTCCAGTAAATGAAAGTAGTTAATCAAACTGATGCCTTTGTCATTTTGAATCATTTTAAGCCCTAGTTTATTAAAAAAAGACATCATGAAATATTCATCCATAGAACTGAAAATACATGAAATGTTGTCAGGGTATATTGTTGAGAAGTGCCACTAAACATCCTTGAGTTTATTTCTGCCAGCAGGCTGTTTATTCTGAACCATTTTTAAGTTGTAGTGATTGTGTCCTGTTTATGCCTGAGAACACTCACTGCTGTTTTGATGTCTGCTATGAGTATTTTAATTCGTGGAGAACAGAATGCATTGAATTAGTCTCAGTCCCCAGAAGTTTGTTTTACTTTTTAATTGCTGTCATGGCGTTCCTGAAGTTTTTCACCAGAATAAACAAGGGAACGTGAACAGGCGACATGTTGCTACATGTTTAAAGACCCACTTCTGTGTTTTTCCATTTCTCTCTGGAGTCATTATCCAGTACATACAGCTATAAACACTACACTGCAGTTCATTAACGTTCATTCTACACTGCAGTTCCACATTGTCTGCTGGAATCATAAGTAATGTTTTCTCTGTTGCCCTCTAGTGGCTCTGTACGCCATCAGTGCGGTGTACTTTGCTGGTGTGATGGTGCGTCTGATGCTGACGCTCACCCCAGTGGTGTGCATGCTCTCAGCCATCGCCTTCTCCAGTGTGTTTGAGCACTACCTGGGTGATGACATGAAGCGAGAGAACCCGCCGGCTGAGGACAGCAGTGATGAGGACGACAAGAGGAATCAGGGCAACCTCTATGATAAGGTCAGTGAAGGGAAAAAGGTGAGGCTGAGTACCGCTTGGTGAATAAATGTTGCATTTTAAGCCTTGCGTACAGTAACACTTGCATAGTACCGTTTAAATACATAAAGAACCGTTTAAATAAATATAGTACTGTTTAAATAAATAAAGAACCACTTCAGTCTGTGTGCATTGAATTTAATACACGAGTTTCACAATTTGAGTTGAATTACTGAAATCAATGAACTTTTCCATGACATTCTAATTTATTGAGATGCACCTGTATTACACATTTCTTAAATATATAAATGTGTTTATTTATATACATATAAATATACACAGCACACACACATATTATGTAAACAAACTTTTATTTTTTTATTTTATCATATAAAATAATTAAAATTGCAAATAATCATTTCTAAAATATTGCAGTGTTACATCTATTCAATAACTAATCATAAATCAAATTACTGTTATTATTAGAAGTTTTGTTTATTATTTATTTATTTGTAAAGAGTAGTTTATTATTATTATTATTATTATTATTATTATTATTATTATTATAACAGCTGCCATTATTATTCTTTTCTATTTCGTTGTTGCAGAAAACAGAATGGTGATTTATGGGTAGCTTGTTTGTCGCTCATCTATATTCAGTCTGATCTAATTGGTGTGTCCATGTGCATTTGTAGGCGGGCAAAGTCCGAAAACACGTGTCGGAGCAGGACCGCCCAGAGGAGGGTTTGGGCCCCAACATCAAAAGCATCGTGACCATGTTAATGCTGATGCTCTTGATGATGTTTGCAGTGCACTGCACATGGGTCACCAGCAATGCCTACTCCAGTCCCAGCGTAGTGTTGGCGTCATACAACCATGATGGGTAAGAGCACCATTTCTTGTTTAAAAGAAGAAATATCTGGGTTATTGTTTTTTCTTCATTCATTTATAATTACCTCTAGATCACGCAACATTTTGGATGATTTCCGTGAAGCGTATTACTGGCTCAGGCAGAATACAGATGAACATGCTCGAGTCATGTCCTGGTGGGACTATGGATATCAGATCGCTGGAATGGCCAACCGCACCACACTGGTGGACAACAACACGTGGAATAACAGCCACATAGCACTGGTGAGGACAGACAACTTGGTTTCAGACACTAGACAGGGTCTGATTTGCTGTTATTTAGGAATAAATGTGACTTTCTAATTCAACAAGAAATTAACTGATCTATTTTGGTATCTTTTGCTCAGTAGTGCCATCTTGAGGACAATGAACGATCATGGTCAATGTTCATGTTTCCTCTGCAGGTCGGTAAAGCTATGTCCTCCAATGAGAGTGCAGCCTATGAGATTATGAAGTCGTTGGATGTGGATTACGTCCTGATCATTTTTGGGGGAGTGATTGGATATTCAGGCGATGACATTAACAAATTCCTGTGGATGGTGCGCATTGCTGAGGGGGAGCACCCTAAAGATATCCGGGTCAGTGTCAATCCTGAAATATCTGTGAAGGAATTTTATTGTGTTGCTGAATTTGTATAATAGAGGAAAAAAGTTTAGTCTTGGGCAGGTTTTTCTAGTAGTTGTCCAAAAAAAGAGAATGAGGTCAACTAGTTCATTTTTAGTTTTATTTTATTTTATTATTTCAATATTTTTAGTTTCTTCAAAAAAATACCCTAAGTCAGTCCAGTTAATTTTGACTTTGTGTTTAAATTATATACAGGTGCATCTCAATAAATTAGAATGTCGTGGAAAAGTTCATTTATTTCAGTAATTGAACTCAAATTGTGAAACTCGTGTATTAAATAAATTCAATGCACACAGACTGAAGTAGTTTAAGTCTTTGGTTCTTTTAATTGTGATGATTTTGGCTCACATTTAACAAAAACCCACCAATTCACTATCTCAACAAATTAGAATACTTCATAAGACCAATAAAAAAAAACATTTTTAGTGAATTGTTGGCCTTCTGGAAAGTATGTTCATTTACTGTATATGTACTCAATACTTGGTAGGGGCTCCTTTTGCTTTAATTACTGCCTCAATTCGTCGTGGCATGGAGGTGATCAGTTTGTGGCACTGCTGAGGTGGTATGGAAGCCCAGGTTTCTTTGACAGTGGCCTTCAGCTCATCTGCATTTTTTGGTCTCTTGTTTCTCATTTTCTTCTTGACAATACCCCATAGATTCTCTATGGGGTTCAGGTCTGGTGAGTTTGCTGGCCAGTCAAGCACACCAACACCATGGTCATTTAACCAATTTTTGGTGCTTTTGGCAGTGTGGGCAGGTGCCAAATCCTGCTGGAAAATGAAATCAGCATCTTTAAAAAGCTGGTCAGCAGAAGGAAGCATGAAGTGCTCCAAAATTTCTTGGTAAACGGGTGCAGTGACTTTGGTTTACAAAAAACACAATGGACCAACACCAGCAGATGACATTGCACCCCAAATCATCACAGACTGTGAACACTTAACACTGGACTTCAAGCAACTTGGGCTATGAGCTTCTCCACCCTTCCTCCAGACTCTAGGACCTTGGTTTCCAAATGAAATACAAAACTTGCTCTCATCTGAAAAGAGGACTTTGGACCACTGGGCAATAGTCCAGTTCTTCTTCTCCTTAGCCCAGGTAAGACGCCTCTGATGTTGTCTGTGGTTCAGGAGTGGCTTAACAAGAGGAATACGACAACTGTAGCCAAATTCCTTGACACGTCTGTGTGTGGTGGCTCTTGATGCCTTGACCCCAGCCTCAGTCCATTCCTTGTGAAGTTCACCCAAATTCTTGAATCGAGTTTGCTTGACAATCCTCATAAGGCTGCGGTTCTCTCGGTTGATTGTGCATCTTTTTCTTCCACACTTTTTCCTTCCACTCAACTTTCTGTTAACATGCTTGGATACAGCACTCTGTGAACAGCCAGCTTCTTTGGCAATGAATGTTTGTGGCTTACCCTCCTTGTGAAGGGTGTCAATGATTGTCTTCTGGACAGCTGTCAGATCAGCAGTCTTCCCCATGATTGTGTAGCCTAGTGAACCAAACTGAGAGACCATTTTGAAGACTCAGGAAACCTTTGCAGGTGTTTTGAGTTGATTAGCTGATTGGCATGTCACCATATTCTAATTTGTTGAGATAGTGAATTGGTGAGGTTTTTGTTAAATGTGAGCCAAAATCATCACAATTAAAAGAACCAAAGACTTAAACTACTTCAGTCTGTGTGCATTGAATTTATTTAATACACGAGTTTCACAGTTTGAGTTGAATTACTGAAATAAATGAACTCTTCCACGACATTCTAATTTATTGAGATGCACCTGTATATAAGATATATTATATTATATTACATTATATTATATTATATTTTATTATACTATATAAATGAAGAAAAAATATATAGATTTTTAGTTTTTATTTTAATATTTTTAACTGGATTTTTTTTTTTTTTTTTTTTTTTTTTTTTCAACAACAATAGCCATAGAAGTTGGTATGGCATTTAAAAAATCTTTTTTTTTTTTGGTGTGTGTGGCAGTCCTATAGAGGGAATGAAGTTCTCTGACAGGATTTTAGTGTGCTGATGGCGCACTGTGCTTTAGTGTGCTGTTAGACTGTCACATTAACTCTCTCTGAGGCATTGTGTGTCTAAATGAATGCTTTCTTGGACAGTTACTGTTGTTTGGCTTTTGGCTTCAGGTCACCCACAATGAGAAACATTCCTGTTGTTATACATCATTTACATGCTTTTATTTTTGTGGGGGGTTTTTTCCCCAAACTTTGCTTTTAATGAACAGAGATCTTTTGATAGCAGTGACGATGTGTCAGAGACGAGTCCTCAAACTGCCATCTTTGTTCTTTTGTAGGAAAGTGATTACTTCACACCGCAGGGGGAGTTTAGAGTGGATAAGGCCGGTTCACCAACCCTGCTCAACTGCCTGATGTACAAGATGTCTTACTACCGCTTTGGGGAAATGCAAGTGAGTGTTGCTTCCCTCTAATTCATTAGGTCTATACACAAGAGTCTCGTAATTGTGTTGTGACAACGGTTGAAAACAAGGGCTGATCTTTGAGCTGTCACTATTGTACCACTCTGATAGTGTAGTACTGCACATATAGATGAAATTTGCTGCTTGCTTAATGCCAAACACCTCCTCCACAGCTGGACTTCCGTACACCTCCTGGATTTGACCGGACACGAAACGCTGAGATCGGCAACAAGGACATCCGTCTGAAGCACCTGGAGGAGGCGTTCACCTCCGAGCACTGGCTGGTGCGCATCTACAGGGTGAAGAAGCAGGAGAACCGACAGGCTCTGGACCACAAGCTCCGCAACATCGCAGCCAAGCAGAAGTACACCTCAAAAAAGGTTCTTCCTTCTAGATTCCATTAGGACTGCCTTATGAACATGTAATGATGTGACACTCTGAGTTCTTGGAAAGAGTTGTTGTTTAATTGGGGGTATTTGTGTTACGACCATAGTAACCACCATAGTAAGTTAAAAGTGTCAATTTTCAGGAATGTTCTTTGTCATGAATGATTAATTGATCATTCATTGAAGTGGTAGCATGTTGGAAGACTACCATGGCCATGTAGCCATTTTAATAATACTGTAGTATAATAATAATAATAATAATAATAATAATAATAATAATAAATAATATTCATATGATAATAAATATTGTTTAACCCTTTGATGCGCAACATGAGTCTAAAGTGACCCAACTGAGTTAATTTTTTCTATATCTTTGCAAGAAATTAATTTCATCATTCCGTATTCCAGGTATTCCTCAATTAACTTGTTTTTGATCATATAATTACACATCACATAATTTTTTTTATTTATTAAAACATGAATGTATTATATTAATTATAAAATATATAATTCATGAATATATTAATTAATTGATATTATATATATATTTATTATTATTATTATTATTAGTAGTAGTAGTAGTAGTATAGTATTATTATTTATTATTATTATTATAGTAATACTATATATATATATATATATATATATATATATATATATATATATATATATATATATATATATATAGTAATAATAGCAGTTAATGTAAATAATTAATTTGATAAACTATTAATACAACAATATCACAAGTAATAAAATTACTATTTTAAAACATTAAGGCTTTGGTATAGTTTAATTTATTTATCTTTTTATAGTTAATGTATTACTAGTTTTACTCATTACTGTTTATAGAAAATACTGATTTTATATAGATTTTTATCTGTCTATCTATCTATCTATCTATCTATCTACCTATCTATCTATATCTCTATCTCTCTCTATCTATTTTATTACATTCGGTGTAAATGATGACTCATAATGAATAATGTATTGACAGTAACAAGGTCGCACATTTTGAAGCTCGCGCAGCCGGTGTGTGTGCAGGGCCAGATTTACGCATAGTCATTCTAGGCACGTGCCTATGCTCGCTCGTCCAGGGGGGGGCCCAAACACAATGAAGAGATATGTAATATTTTTGTTATACTATGGGCTATCTACAACAGTAAAAGAACCAAAACCCCAGAAGACATTGAGCAAATAAATATAACAAACAATAGGGTAAAAAAATGACAAACTATTTCCACCTTTTTTATGTACGGAAATCACGCTTGCTTTCTCCCGTTCTCTCTCACAGACACACACACTGTACAAACACGCACTCGCGCACAAACACGGAGACGCGCGCAGAAACTTGTCAGAGCTGCCCCGCGAATGTATCAAAAAATAGGTTCGCAGCTGTAGTGAGGTTCTTGAAGCAGTTCAACTTCGATTCGCTGTTAGTAGACACTGCTGCTGAACACTGCTGAGAGACGCACAGATGTGGGTATTCACGCACTAAATCTCTCTCCTCTCTCTCCTCTCTCTCTCTCTCTCTCTCTCTCTCTCTCTCTCTCCTCTCTCTCTCTCTCCTCTCTCTCTCTCTCTCTCTCTCTCTCTCTCTCTCTCTCTCTCTCTCTCTCTCTCCTCTCTCTCTCTCTCTCTTATAACTGCATAGCCTGGATATCAATGGCTCAAGCCTCTGTTATTAGCTCTAAAATGACGTTTTGGCATTTGCAACGGATGGTTTGGGATTAGGTGCGTAAAAAATTAGTTCAGCGCACACGAGATTTCAGGACCTAAACATGGAAAAAAAAAAAAAAAGAAGGTAATTTCAACCTTTTTATCTCACAATTCTGACTTTTTTTCTCGCAATTGCGACTTTATATCACGCAGTTATGACTTTATAACTCGCAGTTGTGAGTGTATATCTCACAATAAAAAAAAAAAAAAGTCAGAATTGTGAGATAAAAAGGTCGCAATAACCTTTTATTTTTTATTTTTTATTTATTTATTTATTTTTTATTCAGTTGTGGAAGAAATGTCAAATGTCATGAAACAGATCATCTGGAAAATGTCTTGATATGTGTGATTGTGACTCCAGGTTGTTAAAATTATTAGAGAAATAATGCATTCCCGAAGTGGTTATGTGGCCACTACACCACGGCTATTAATGGAATGGTCTTTCTCAGTTCTCAAACAAATTAAGAACTACATTTACATTTACGCATTTAGCAGACGCTTTTATCCAAAGTGACTTACATAGCATTCAAGTTACAGTTTTTTACATTTGATGAGCTCTTGCTTTCCCTGGGAATCGAACCCACGATCTTGGCGTTTCTAGCGCCATGCTCTACTATTTGAGCTACAGGAAAGCTACATTCGATTTTTATTGACTGAACATAAGCTCTTACTGCCATAGAAATCACTGACAGTTTCCACTGATTAAGAAATATTTTTGTTTAATTTGGTGGTAATATTAGGCCTATCATATTAATAGGGAGGGGGGCCCAAAAATTTGTTTTGCCTTTGTCACGAAAAGAGGTAAATCCGGGCCTGGGTGTGTGTGAGAGAATCTCGTGGAGAAATCAAAACAAATGAGCGCAACAGCACAGACAACTCACAGAACAAACATACTGTGGAAAAAAATTGAGCTTTTATGTTTATACCATATGATGTAGCCTAGTTAAGCAACATGAGACCACCAAGAGAGTGTTGATTCCCGAATATCAGCACGATTGCAGATTTGACTAATTTTATTCACTCTATAAAGGAGTGATAATCATTCACTAATCTCTGAGCAGCACACAGCGGTGTTTCATTACTGAATGACTCGGCGCTTTTGAATTAATCATTTGAGTCAATGATTCAGTGATCCAGTCATAAAGATAGACACTTGTTTGATTCTTGAATGAATCAGTCGTCTGAATGAATCGCTTGAACTAATGATTTAAATGTTCACTAATTAACACAGTCACTTGACGCCACCTACTGGCGGTTTACTCTCATATTTTAAAGCAGGGGTGTCAAACTCAATTCCCTGGAGGGCCGCAGCCCTGCAGAGTTTACTTCCAACCCTGCACCAACACCCACACCTTGTAGTTTTCAAATAAGCCTAAATGACTTGATTAGTTGGATCAGGTTTGTTTAATTAGGGTTGAATCTAAACTGTGCAGGACTGTGGCCCTCCAGGAACTGAGTTTGACACCCCTGTTTTAAAGTATCATTGCATTTTTTCCAACTTTTCATATTTGTATATTAAAAATAATTTAAAACACTAAGCTCATAACATAATTCATGCAGCTGTAATTTTGCAATGTAAATGTAAAATCATTAATGAAATGTAAGAATCTGATATGAAAGATAATGCAAACATTTTAATTAGATTAGGGAAAAAAATGAAAAAATTGCCCTTCATTTAAAAAAAAAAAAAAAACACCTTGGAAATCAATTTAATATCACAAACATGCTGATTTCAGTAAGTAAGAACTGATATAGAAGTGATAGTTTAAATTATGTAGATTTTCTCACGTATCCAAGATTATCGTCATTGCATTATTGTCAAATTGAATGGTTAATTTAAAACACAGGCCTATAACTGGTCAAAGTTTGGGATAATTAAGATTTTTTTAATGTTTTTGAAAGAAGTCTCTTATGTTTACTAAGGCTACATTTATTTGATCAAAAATACAATAAAAACAGTAATATTGTGAAATATTATTTCAATTTATAATGACACTTTTTTTTTTGTTGTTGTTTTTGTGAATACATTTTAAAATATAATTTATTTCTGTGATTCAAAGCTGAATTTTCAGCATCATTACTCCAGTCTTCAGTGAAATCATTCTAATATGCTGATTTGCTGCTCAAGAAACATTTCTGATTATCAATATAGAAAACAGTTGTGCTTATTCATTTTTTTGTGTAAACAAACCACAATATATTACCCTTCAAAAATACAATTAAAAACAAAAGTTTTTTTTTAAATACTTTTATTCAACAAGGACAAATTTAATTGATGAAAAGTAAAGTCATTTGTAATGTTACAAAAGATTTTATTTCAAATAAATGCTGATTTATTTAAAATATTTATGCTGAAATTTATGAAATTTATGCTGAAAAGTAAAATGTATCATGATTTACACAAAAATATAAAGCAGAAAAAATGTGTTCAATATTGATGATAATAATAAGAACCGTTATTAATGATTGAGCACCAATAATCATAACAGAGCAGAAAATCAGCATATTAGAATGATTTCTGAAGGATCATGTGACACTGAAGACTGGAGTAATGATCATTTTTTTTTACATGATCATGGAGTAACGTCTTTTTTTTTTTTTTTCACATTTTTATATTACTTGTTAACAGGGGAAAAAAACTGTTGTTTTTATAACACCTGTATTATTTATGAATGATAGAAGCCAAATGGCAGCTCAAAACTATAAATATGATAACTAGTTGAACAAAATTCCCTTTATTTACGTGATAGTTTATTTAACATAAATCTACATTATCACCATAGTCTAGTTGAGATATAGTACTATTGTATTCTGTTGTAAATTTCCATTATGAACTGTTCTGATCTGTTATTTCAAATGTACTTGTTTCCTTTCATGGTTCACAGACAGCCAAGAGGAAGAGGGGATACATCAAAAACAAATTGGTTCTGAAAAAAGGCAAGAAACTGAACAAGAAGTCTGTTTAGCTATTGAATGAAAACGTTGAGGACGGAAAAAGAGGAAAACAAAAGACGAGTACAAAATGCAACTAGTAAGTAATCCACCAATCAAAAAGAAGAACAAACATGTTGTCTGGCGCCACCCACCTGAGAACACTTGATTGGAGGCTTTTGGTCCCACGATTGCCATGATGGGTTCGAGGATGAGGCGAGGATGGGGATCTGCACCGCGGTTATAATCTGACAACTCTGGACTTAGTTTTGTTCTTGTTCTCTTTTTCTTTTCTTTTCTTTTTTTTTGTTTTTTGTTTTCTTTTGTACTTGAATGTGCTGGTGAAGCGAGAGCGCTGCCCGTGTCTCAAATGGCACGCACTATTTTTGTGGTACAGTTTAATATAATCCAACCGAATGCTAAAACAACCAACAAATATGAATTTCATGAAGCTCAGTGAAACTTGGAGCACCAAAGAGATTTTTTTTTGTCAGCCTGTAATAAATTAACTTTTGATTTAAAAAAAAAAAAAAAAAAAACATTTAAAAATAAAAGATATGGAAAAGTTGGAGGAATACGGAGCCGTCTGCAGTGCGACAGCCCCTAAAATGCTCTCTTGGTTTCAGCTGTTATCTGACAAACACGGTTTCTTACGTGACAGAATGCAGTGGGCTCTTTGTGGCTCTTGAGTTTTTTTTTTTTCCTAAGGCAGACATCGCAAAGGACTCGATTATTAGTAATGTTTAACTATTGTGGTGATTTTGTTTGTTATATCATTTTGAATGTTTTTTTTGTTTCGTTTTTCTATTGGTTGTAAGATTTTATGCAATAATTCTAAATTCAAATGAAGAAAAATCCGCTGTTGCTCATGTGTTTTGTCCAGAGGGAGCGCTGTGGTTTGGCATCTCCTGCGCACACTTTGCGAAAAACAGATGCTTATGGATGTTTTACTTGGGCCAATTAGAAATCTGATTTTTTTTTTTTTTTTTTTTTCCCCTTCCTAAACGACTGTCTGCCAGGATAAAGAGTGAATTGAATTAGTTGTAGGTTTATAAAATGCTGCATTACTAGCCTGAATGCACTTTGTCTTAGTTCACCTTAATGTGGATCCACTACTGAGTAGCATGCAGGTGGAGAGTGCGTATTTTTAGTGTGAATATTCCGATCCTTTTTTTTAATTTTTATGTTGAAAAGGGCGCTTCCTGCAACATTCAGTGGGTTTTCTTTTCCTCAGTTCTTCTGGGCTGCCATTTAAACTTTTCCCTCTTTGTTTGTTTTCTGCCTTTCTGGTTTTCATCCTTATGTATTGCTTTTGCTTCATATTTTTTCATTTTTGTAAGATAATTAGAAGGAAAATTTGATCGGTTTTCCCCTCTTCTCCATAACATATCCATATTATTCTACTCGGAGGGCTTTGAAGCTTAGGGGAAGGTATTTATTAACAAGAATGCATTTGAAGTTGAGAAGAGGAAGCCTTTCATCCTGAAATGCAAAAACGGTTTTTTTTTTTTGTTGTTTTTTCAAGTGAAAATTTATTCCATAAATTGTAAAATAAAATAAAAAATAGAGCGAGAGAAAGGCAAAGATGTTGTTTGTGAGAACGAGTTGATGCCATTTGTGATTAAAAGACTCAATGAACGAATCTGCCTTATCCATGTTTGCACATAATTTTTCATTTTGTCTAGGATCATCTTTCTTATTTTAATAGAAATAGTAAAACATCTCCAGCTTTAAGTCATTGGTGTTATTCAACAGATGTCCTCTAGGCGGCAGCTCTTGCACATTACATGGAGGAGCTTTCAGAAGTTTTTAAGCGAATCAGATGAGCTCTACATGTCACGTGTCTAATCGCTCTGGAAAAGTACGTCACAACGCTGATGGAGCACACAGTCACAGCTCCTTCATTATTTAGAAATCTGCATATTTCACCCAAACAAATGGCACTGGTAAAACATCTACTACAGTGTAACGAAATATATCTGATTTTCATGTTTAAATTTTATTTAGTCAGAAGAGTTACTTTTTAATATTTTTTAATGGAGAAAGTTTTTTTTTTTTTTTTTTTTTTTGTTACAACCACATAATATAATTACTATCAAATGGGGCAAATGACAGCGTTCAAAAATGCTAAAGAATTGGCTTTCATATACCTGAGAATATGAATATAAATCAGGCCCGCAATTTTGGGATTTAGTTTTTAGGTTCCAATGCTTCATGTTGGTGACATCTCATGCACCAATTTGTGCTGGATTAGCATGTCTGCTGGTATCTTGATGAGCAAAATTTTTGATGAAAAATATTTGTTTTCAAACTGCTTACCTAGATCATGTATCACCTTCTTCAGTAAATATACACAAATACTTATTAAAGCAATAAGTTACTTAAGAGCCTTGAGTGACATTATTAATGCAATAAATGCACAGATTTGTTATATTGACATACATCCAATATTGTTTCTGATCAGGGGCGTTTGTAGGATTTGAAAACATCAGGGGCTAATGGACGTGGCTGGGGGCTCATATCATGGTCGATTTAGTGAGGCAGTGGTGGGTAGGCCTGTTTTCCTCTAGGGTGGTCCGGGGGCATGCATTAATCTGGTGCACTTTGAGAGTTCAAAAATAAGAGCTCCAACCCATTTTCAGTGTGCAAATTGAACAAACAAAAAAGGTCAATGACAATCTAAAAGGGGTCTAGAACCGCTCCTGGTCAGAGTGTACCGTGTTCTTCTTTGACCCATACTACACCCCTCCACTGAGTTCTCTGGACCCCCATTCTGGGCCTCTTTCAACGTCTGGGCCCTATGCAGTCTGTCCTCTTTTTCAAAACACAAATATCAACAAATACAAAGGAAGGAATTTTATTTAACTGTTTAGGCTTACATGGTATCTGCAGAATTTTTAAAATAAAATGTAAAGCTTTTTGTTACCTTTTTTAAAGATCTGCAGAAATTAAATTTATATGGTATGAGGGGGATAGAGCAATGTCTAGTAACGTATTAAACCAATATCATGATTTACAGCTCAGATACAGGTTTTCACAAAAAAAAAAAAAAAATTTATAAAATGATAAACATCACATTTCAGCCTTTAAACACTGTTTTTTTTTTTTCTTTTTTCTTTTTCCCAAAATTTATAGCTCCGCGTGTTTGCTGCTTAAAATCATGGGTGGATTTTCGTATTGATCTGAACAAAAACAACAAACAGGCTTATTGCAAATGCACATTCATTCTGTGTCAATAGGTCTCTGGTGTCTTTTGGATGGCAAAAATACAGCAGTTTCCCCGGTGATGGCTGCACACAAAGAGGCGCTGTGTTCGTAAATGCTACTTTATCACGCATTAAATGAAAATGGCATCGAATCTTTTCTAAAGTCACTTCCCTTGAAAGTAGGGCTGAACAATATGGCCAAAAAAATAAAAAAATTCTAAATAAAATGTTTCATGTCAGTCGATATCAATAATTATCAAGATAAATTTCAAAGCTTTATTTCTTTCAAGTTTAAAGGCAGATTTTTACTCCTAAATGAATGTTGTAGAAGCCAGATTTTAATTGTGGTTTTAAACGACTATGCTGAGAACATGACAAACACTTCATGTCTTTGAATTCTTGACACTTTTCCAGTTATTTTTCCTCAAAATAAATATCTTAATTGAAAAATGAATTTCCTAGTTTCTGCATGCTCTAATGCAGGGGTCACCACACTTGGTCCTGGAGCGCCGGTGTCCTGCAGAGTTTAAATACACCTGAACTAGCTAATCAAGGTCTTCCTGGCAGGTGGTGTTGAGGCCAGTTGGAACTGAACTCTGCAGGACACCGGCACTCCAGGACCGAGTCTAGTGATCCCTGTTCTAATGAGTGATAGGCTATATTGTTTCAAATCATGACACAGGTTTGTGTTGCGTGACTTTGATTACATGTATCTTCAGCACAGTTTGCAGTGCTGGCTGCAATATTAGTAATATTACTTTTTTGTCTCTTAAAAATGCACATTTGACAGTAGCTTGAGGATGCAGGATTACCTTAAATGCACCATTATACAAAGGTCTCAGTCAGACACTCAAAGGCACACATCTTCATTCAGTCAAGACACTTTGTGCCTATTACGGAAGTCACAAAGGGAGCAAGTTATGTAACTGGTTGTGGTTCAGCTGGTTTTAAAAATTTTACATATTTGTCCTAGTTATGTAAATACTGAGGGGGAAGCTGATCAGTGATACCTGAATTCTGAATTTGGGTCTGTGCCTTTAATCTGACATTACCTTATTTAGACGTGCAAACTGTCTAGTTTAACTGACAGCTGCTCTTTACCACATTAGCTAAATTGTAAATTGAATGCATTCACTTTCCACAAAAGCTGTATACTTTAAGCATTTTTTAAAGGCACAAATCTTTTTTTTTTTTTTTTTTTTTGAGAATTATGTAACATAGATGATTAACAAAATGAGCCTTAGCTAGTTTTAAACATCTAATGTCTGTATTCAACACTGGCATTATATTGTATATTTAACCACATGGTTACATTCAACTGTTGCTCAAGAAATAAATAGTTTAACAGGGAGATGTAAATATCTTTCAATAACCAATATTTGGTCTCAAACTAGCTTGTCTCTTGAAAAAGCTCAAAGTTGTCTACATACATGACCCTTGTAATTACTATATCATTTTTGCATGTACATTTTTGACATTTAACATTTATTTGAAAAATTGCACAAATAATTGAACCTAATTAGACAAAAGCCAAAAATAGTCTAATCTCCTGTTTCTATGGTGACGATGAAACACCTCTTTTCAAGGACAGTTTGTTGAGAAAAAATAAAATAGGCAGTATTTTGTACCCTATTAAAACAACTAGCATTAAATATAGTGTGCATTTTTTATTCTTTTCGTGTATATATGTGTGACCATATGAGCCGAGTAACACCAACAGCATTTGATTCTGCAGAAATAGTTTTGGTTTCTTGGTTAAAAAAAAAAGTGTAGTGTGGTTAAAAATTAAAACGTGTCAAAAGGTCAAACTTCTGAAGATCTACTTTTTAGAAACCAACTTGCATTTAATGATAAGTGAAGTGACTGAAAGCATGCATATCACTGACCTTAAATCATCACGAGGGAAAAATACATTTGCACGTGATTTTAAAATCTATTCCTTTAAATATCCATTTTATTCTTTCTTCAGGAAATTCAACTGAAGCACAATACTGTCCTCATATGGTAAGATTGATTCAGTCATTCAAATAAAATGGTAAGAACATGAGAGGTGAGCTCTATTGAACATGAATACATACTCACTGCTCTCAAATACCCAGAATACCTCTTGCATCGATATCTGTCTTTATGGTGTTCTAAAATAACAGTTATATAACAGTTATACTCTGATACAGATGCTACATCTCTCCTGTGTGAAAAATCACTTTACGTATTATTGATTACCAGAAGTAATATACAAATATAAAGATATTGCACAAGGTCACACAATTCAGGCCTCCACATCCAAATCTTCATCATCCAGAGGGGCTTTTGAGGTATTTTTTTTCCACCCTCGAGTTTTTTCATTTTTCGTTTTTGGCACCTTCCATTCTCCGTAAGACGAGTTGGAGAAATGGATCAATGTCTTTCCCTGCTGCTTGAGTCCCATTGGTCGGAGGTCTGCGACGGACCCAAATCATGTGGCTCCAGCTTGATTTCATCACTTTGTCTTCCATAGAGGATTGTGGTACACCCATCCGTCCCCCTGCAGTCAATTCAAGACAGAAACAAATGTTAGACATGCTAGATCTGATACAAGAACCAATATCCTGCATGACTCAGGAGCTAATCATGGCAGGACACTGAAGGGAAATTAATAATATTTGGCCCCATTATATACATAAACATACATATTAGTGCTGTCAAATCGAGTAATCGCGATTAAGTTTCTGTTTACATAATATACGTATATTTATATGTAAATACACACACCTACATGCATATATTTAAGAAATATTTACATATTTTTCTATTCATCAAAAAATCTTGAAAAATATAAAAACAAAAAAAATAAAAAATATTTTCATTTTAAAATAATATATTTATAATATTCAAATATTTCTTATTACTATTTTTACTGTATTTATGATCAAATAAATGCAGCCTTGATGAGCATTAGACTTCAAAGACATGAAAATGTCTTGCAGCTCCAAACTTGTGAATGGTTGAACTTTTAGTTTGGTCTAATTTTTAAGCATCCCATAAAAAACACATGAGGTCTAGTGAACTGAAACCAGTCTAATTATAAAGGGCTTCCTTAAAACCAATTACCTAACTAGTCGTTCAGATGACATATAGTCAGTTATTAACAAATGTAGTTTTACACATCCCTAGGAAAATGAAAAATGGTACTTTTATGCACAACTGAAGGCTTTGAGACTGCAAGTCCTCATAAAGTATGCTATTTAGTGTATGATTAGAAAGTCTCACCTCTTTAATGAAGTATTTGGGTTTCCAGGTGGTGCTGCTGGCCGTTCTCTGCTTCCCTTCTCTTCTCTGTTTCTCCTCCAGCTGGTGTTTGTGTTCAGTGGCCGCATCGATGTCTCCGGCCTTCAGTGCCGCTGTCACATGCTGCCACAGCCGTCTGTCAATCATTGTCACAACAGAATAAGGACACGAGAAACGCTTGCTTCACTGACCGTCTCATAAATACTGCACACAATCGGTCAGTCTGAAAAGAATCATGTTTAAAAGGTGTATGGCTGATATGACTCTACGATTTGTTTCATGCTTGCATATGATTATGGAATAACACACCTCGGATAAATGTGACCCTAAATTGCACCTGAAACTGTTTTGTGGTTGTCTCTATGGCAGTAAATAATTTTTTTGAAATACAAAATGTATTTCAAAAATATACTATTGTTGTAAGCAGTGTAGCTTAAGATTATAAAATAATTTTGCCATTTATATAACACACATTTTGGACAATATAAATATTTTTTGATTGAAAATATTTTAAAAATGGCAAATAAAATACAATAAAATATTGAATTGAAATAATATATATGCAAAAAAAAAAAATTATATATATAAAAACAAACAACATTTATTTGGCCATTATGGGATATTTTGAAATATACTTGAAATATATTTAAAATGTATTTTTGCCATATGGGCAATCACTTTACAAGTCACTCAAACTGTTGTTTCTTGAGCAGAATAAGCTGCAAAACTTTGCTGTTTAGTCAAGGGTAAGTCTAGCCATATAGATCAGGATAAGAAAAGCAACCTCAGATGATGAATCAGCCAAATCTTTTATTAAATTATACCCCAAACCTTTCAAGGATCAATGGATGCACACTTTTCGCATGCATACCACTGCTTCCGTGCACCTCTCTGCCGCTCTGTATCTTCTTTTGATTGCATTACGCGTGTGTGGTAACACCAGGCTGAGAGCATTAGACTACTCTGATAGCTCTGTCCTGTCTTGCTGGATCTCTCCTCCACAATAAGCCAATAAGCAGCATTAGAGATTATTAAGTGAAGCCTCCAGCTCGCTCAGGGCCAGAGTGGTGCATGAGGGTCACGAGTATTTTAGAAGAGCTCTAGAAGGCCAGGATTTAGCTAAAATGCAGGATGCTCATACACCGTGGATCACTGAGCTCTGATCTTTTACACTCGTTATTTATTTGTATTGTCCGAGTACCTCTTTTCCCTAAAAGGAATGTTTCACTATGCTTACATTTGAAGCATAATGAAGATAGACAGTAATGGACTTGTGTAAGATGAATAAAACAAAGCAACTCTAAATAAACTCCCGTTATTTCTATAAATGTATTTAGTCCATTTTGTACTTTGGCAAGTTTGATAATCAGATCATTTTGGCCTTTTTGCCACTAGACTCAAATGGCTGCAAAAAAAAAGAAAAAAAAAAGAAAATGACATTTAAAGATGTTTCATAAAATCCTACTAAATGACATTTTTCAGTTTTATTAGTTCAGTTTATACGGTAGCATGTTAAGTTGCAAAATTGAAATTGAACTGTAAGGTTTTTTTTTCATCTTTTTTCACCGTTTAAATAAATACAGTAGAAATTAAAAGAAATTTGAAAGGGCATAAAAATGATTAAATATGGGCTGAAAGGATATTATGGGCTAAAAATAAAATAAAATAATAAAATAAAATAAAATAAGTTGTTCAGCAAGAGTTGCCAAATTAATATGTAGCTCAGTATTTATTTCAATGGTTATGAACTTTGTTTTTTAAACTTTTAATCAAAGGTATAAAGCTGCTATTCATAATATGAAAAGGAAAAGAAATGTTGAAAAACAATGCTAAAATAAAATTACATTTAAAAAAAAAAAAAGAAAAAGAAAAAAAGTAAAACAATGCTTAAAGCAACTTTAAAAAAAATATATACTTTATGTTAATTCTCATTATTAATTCTCTTATAAGCACTCATATTGTTATTATTGAAGCTAAATTCATGAAAACATCTAACCTTGATTCATACTGGCCCTGTTTGTCCAGTGGCCGGATCTTTTTCTTAATGACTGGCAGTTTAGAGGTGTCAATCACTTTGGTCTCTCCGCTGCTGTAGCTGAACTCCAGCGTCCCGTTCCACTCCCCCTGAGCCTTGCAGACGATGGTGCCGGTGGGGTTGTGCTTTACCTCAGCCGTGACTCTGTTGGAGAATGACAAAAGAAAAACAGTTTTACCTGATCTCAAATAAAACAGGCTCTCAAAGACCAGTCTCTTCACTCTCACCTGTGAACCTTCCCTCCGTAGAAGGGTTTGGTGTGGAATGTGACGGTGGAAGAGTATCCGCTTTTGGCGCAGCAGATGGAAACTTTTCCGCCCAGCTCCACCCAGGGCACCGTGAGGATGGAGCGAGCGTAGGCAGACGGCAGCGTGAACACATACTCCTCATCATGCTCCAAGAGATGTAGCACTCCTAACGTAAAACACAGGGCACAGGTCACACACTCTTCAGCAGAACACACTCAACAGGAACCGTAGATACAGTACAGAATGCTTTCAGCTCCTCTCCAAACAAGAGATTGACAGCAATGCTGATCCACGTTCAAGGAAATTATAAAGCTCTTGCATGTTTGGTGCAGAAGAGAAATTCAAAAAGCAAGCAAAGTATTATGCTACATGTTTAGGATATGATCAAATTAAAATATGAACAGTGATTTTGCATTAATACAGCAACTGTTTGTGCTCTTAAATGTCAGTCTAAAAGTTTCATCTATCACACGGTGTCCAAAATCTGTTTAAATTTTAAATCAGTCCAAACCAGTTCTAAAGGAATCAATGAAATCACATATTTCAAATTTATTAATTTAGTTTATCTAGGATCTTTAGTTATTTTGTCAAAATTGACAAAATAATAATAAAAAAAAAAATTCACTGCTTGATAATTTGATGTTTTATAAACTTATAAAAAATTAATACTGCTACTTGATCTACATTATACAGTAGGTATATAAATGAAATATGAAAAGCATGAAAAGGTGGATTCTTAGTGCAGTGGGTTTATGGACGGTGATATTATTGTTAACTAAAACTAAAAATATAAAAAAATCTATTTATTCATTTGAAATAGAGCTGAATTAAAATATAAATATTAGATTAAAAAAATAAATTAAATAAAATGAGAAATCTTGCTTTGGCAACCAGCTAAATTAAAATATATGTTTAAGTTGAAGCACTTAAATTACTAAAACTAAATCTGAATGAATGAATGAATAAATAAATAAATAAATAAATAAAAGCGAAAATAGATTTTTTTTAAACTACGAAATATACTAAAAAGCACATAAAATTACTAAAAAGTAAATAAATAAAATTCTACATATTAATAAATACTATAATAGTATACAAATAATGCTAAAATCAAAAATGCAGGGATAAAAAAAATTATAGCAAATGTAAAAAAAAATGATTGAAAATAAAGAACTCTGACATGAGCAAAAAGGAAGCAACAAAAGTAATATTAAGTAATATTCTCAGTAATATTAAGATCAATATTAGATTTTTTTTTTTAAAGTACATTGTTTTCCTCTGTATGATAAACAATTCTGTTACTGTCAACACTTGAATGTAAAATCTGGATCCTGAAGCAAAACTACTGTCTTTTTTGAGCATATTAGAATTAGTTAACAACAATTCTAACAATTTATTAGTGTGCCTTTAGGATTACTATTATTATGAATTTTTTAAATTTATTGAATTTAAGCTTAATTTCCACTATAATCCTTCTGCACACCTGTTCTGATTCATCAGTCATCAGGATGACAGATTTTTCCCTCAATGATTTAACTATATCAGTTTCCTGGTGTACTTTGATTTTAATATACTATATTATAAAGCAAGTCTGGAACTACAGTTGGAAGTTATTAATTAAAATGATGAATTGAATCTAGCTGTGTAACTCGGGTAACATCTGAACAGCGCGAGCACGTTCACAGCAGCTCTCTCAGTGGGCCTGGCCTCTTTTTATTCTGGTTACATAATGGACAGCTGTCTAGTGGCAAAATCTCTGTGGGCTTTCAGCCAGGTCTGACAACAGCACATCTGTTTCCCAGAGACAAGAGAGCTGAAGGGGGACGGGTGCAGTTTGGCTCCGTCTCTGGATCTCTGCTCCAGAAGGGTCAAACTTGCTGCGGCCCAAAGCAGTGCTGCTGGAGCAGTTCCCTGTGAGAATGCTGATGCCAGAGCTTCTCTGAAGATCCCAGTAGAGGACAGTTGAATTCATCTGTGCTGACACATGAGGAAACTACATTTGATGGAGCCGACATGGCTGATTAGCAGAAGGGACATTCACTGTGTTCAGGGTGTTCAAGCAGCCTTAATTCAGTCATGATGTCAATTTGTAGGCGAACCTGGAATGCTAATTAACTATGGGTTCAAACAGGAAATTCAAATGGGTTTTTAGAACAGTAAATATTTTTCTGTGGAACACAGAAAAAAAAAAAAAAAGCATCATATAGATTTTCAACTACAGTACATGAGGGTGAGAAAACTGCATCATTTTCATTTTTAGGTGAAGTATCTTTTAATTCCTCTAAACGTCCTGCCGCTCCAATTAACAGTGTGTACATTACTCTTGGGGATTAATGTTAGCTGTCTTATAAGTAATTAATGTTGTCCTAATTACAGAAGAGTCCTAACTGGTTAAGCATTTCAAATGCTACCTTCGTTCACGATAATCCACTTCAGTGCACACTTCTGAGTTTGG
Organism: Spinibarbus caldwelli; assembly: GCA_039654775.1. Classification (NCBI taxonomy): domain Eukaryota; kingdom Metazoa; phylum Chordata; class Actinopteri; order Cypriniformes; family Cyprinidae; genus Spinibarbus; species Spinibarbus caldwelli. Next base: position 27,131,635 of record CM077227.1, on the reverse strand, counting down.
GAGTTTTGAGAACATGCTTATAGGTCAAGAAATTTCTATTTCAAATAAATGTGGTTCTTTTGAATTTTCTTTTCATCAAAGAATCCTGAAACAAATGTAGCACAAAAATATTAAGCTGCACAAATGAGCATATTAGAACGATTTCTGAAGGATCACGTGACATTGAAGACTGGAGTAATGCTGCTGAAAATTCAGTTTTGCATCAGAAATAAATTAGATTTTAAAATAAATTCAAATAGAAAACAGGTACTGTAAATTCTAAAAATATTTCACAAAATTACTGTATCTTTGATCAAATAAATGCTGCCTTTTTATTTTCAGTAGAGCACATGGTAATGTAAACACAAATTTTGAGTAAAACAGTCAGTTTTAATTATTTTAAATGTTTCTAGTGCTCCGATCCTCAAGTGTATTTATATTCAACATTTATCTTGTGCTATCTGACATTTTGTCAGAATGCATTCCGGGATTTCATTCTCTGTGATGAATATGGCCAAAACAAGGTATCCTTATTAAATTAAAGCAGAGATTCTGTAACAGCCTTAGCATCAGGGAATGCAATGACAATGCCTTAAAATGCTCCCTTTGTTGGCCTCTCACCAGTTTTAGAATCAGAATGAAACATCAAGCGACTGAGTGAAGTGAAACATCAAGGGGAGAGTTTTTCAAACAGCAGTGCGTTTCTGTTGTTATTCTCCGAGACAGATGGAGTTGTGATATAAGCACCAGTAAATATCACAGGCCCTGAGGCCGACACTCATATAACCACAATCAGCTGATCTGGAAACAGTATGCTCTTTGGACACACATCTGAGTGGATGGAGGAAAAACAGTTCTGCCTGAATGAGCAAACCCTCAGGCTTTAATCAAACAGTAATGAACAAAACCCAATGATCCCAACAGACAAATGATTGCCATAAATGCAACACAACTTTATGAATAAATAAATGCTTCTAAGAAACTATATTAGCAGTTTTTCCAAAAATGTTTTGTTTAATATCAAACCTGACTCATGGTAAGATGAATCTTGAAACCTGAATGAACTGAAATCTTACTGCAGTTTTTAGCCCCACCCACTGTGAAATCTCATTGGTCCAAAATGCTCTACTTAGCTGTATATTAAACAAACACATTCTGATTGGCTTTGATTTGCCACATCATGGCAAAGTAATTTGCTTTCAGTACAACACAGTCTCTTTTATCTTTCTTTGTCATTACACTGTATTATTTTTAATAAATTTATGTATTTTGTTTTGCACAATTTTAATTTTATTTGTATTTGTATAAGATGCTTTGGCAATATGAATGTAAAAATAATATTAAAATTCTGGTCAATACTTATAATTTATTTTTATATTTATATATATATATTTTTTATTTTATGGCAGATCAACAATTAATTACCAATATCAAAAGTATACTATTTTGGCTAAATAGATTTGTCTAAATAGATGATTAATTGAAATAAAATATAAAAACTTTAACTTATTTTAATTCAGCTAGTTGCCAAGGACACATTTCTCATTATGTTTAGTTTAAGTTGAAGTACTAAAATAAATAAAACTAAATAGACTAAAATAACAAAATATTTAAACATTAAAAAAAGACAAAAATGACAAAAATCACACAAATTTACCAAAACTTACCAAAAATACCAAAAAAAAACTAATTCAAAATATTAACAAAACTGTAATCAATGATACTAAAATAGCATTGATCACAACATAATAATGCACAGTATAAAAAAAAATTACTAGATTATTTTTTTTGAAGATTCATTTTAAGTGAGCATTAAAAAAATTATATATATATATATATATGAAAAGTGAGCATAGACAATTAAATACCCGATATTCAATATATTGGAACCAATAAAATAAAAATGTATTGTTATCAGTATGCGGTATCACTATGCTGTGCATCTTTACGTAAAATATAAAGTATACAAAATATACATTAAAACTGAAATTGGTGTTAAAAGAGACCCATCAACCTCACCTTCTCCAACCATTGACACTCCTATGGACATGCCCATGAATTTGCTTTTAGTCCAAACATGAGTGTTGACGCATATCTGGCGCTCTTTGCACTCGCAGTAGAATCCAGAGACCGGGGGGTGGTGGGACACCTGCTCAGCAACAAAACGTAGCCGGTAAGATCCTAAGCCATCATTGGAGGCGGTCTGGGTGGAATGAGCAGCCGCAGGGGCTGGACTTGAGCTGGTAGTCCTGAGGGGCCGCACCTTATCTCGTGGTACGTCCCATGTGCAGTGGAAGCTCTCCCCCAGAATGGGGTTGTAAGGCTTCTTGGCCACAGCACCTTTACGACCCTCGTGGAAAGCGGTCAAGTAGTATTCCACAAACCGGATCATGCGTTCCTCTGGCGTCGCTCCAGATGTGATGGCCAAAAACACATCTGGATGGGCCATGAAGTTGGCATACATCTCCAAAAGAGAGCGCTTCTCTAGGATGAACGTAGGCAACACCACCTGAGAACAAAAGATATTGGCATACATTAACTGACCAATATATAGCTGCTGATTTGAGGAAACTTGAGCAGCAGAGAACATATTATCATATTATATTACAGTGGTGTGAAAAATTGTTTGCCCACTTCCTGATTTTTTTTTTTTTTTTGCATGTTTGTCACACTTTAATGACACTTTTTCAAACACTTTTTCACACAGGGCAATGTGGGTTTGGATTTTGTTTTCCCTTCATAAAAAAAAAAACTTCATTTAAAAACTGCATGTTGTGTTTACTTGTGTTATATTTGATTAATATTTAAATTAGTTTGATGATCTGAAACATTAAAGTGTGACAAACATGCAAAAAAAATTAAAAATCAGGAAGGGGGCAAACAATTTTTCACACCACTGTATATTATATTATATTATATTATATTATATTATGTGTATCGCAGACAGAATGTCACCATTTCTGTAGTTTCAATACTCAAAAATCATAAAAATCACACTGATTAATTAAGATGAATGATCATCCTAATTGGATGATCTGGACTGAATGATTTTCTCAACCAATTCGTTTAGAAACACTGAATTGTTCACTTCTATGATGAGTTCTAACTCTGCTGAGGCTTTGTTCAGAGCTATTTTTGTTGTTGGAGCGAAACAAAGTAACTGGCAATATTATGCCTAAAATTACTCAATAATAACTTCTTTTTTATTAGAGCGTGGGAGTATTGAACGGAGTTATTTTTGCTGATTTATAGGCCTTGAACGGTTAAATACACAGACTTGTATGTGTCAAAATGCCCATCTTTGTAAGTATGCTCGTAAACAGTAATTTAGGTTTTAGGTGAAAGCAAACAGCTGAGAAAGAAAACACATGTGTAACAGTATATTGGATCCGGGCAGCTCTTAAAGTGACAGCAGTCTAATATTCCTGCTGTCTGTCATTCATGTTAATCAAACAACAAAAGAGAGAAAATCTCTCACTGCTCTTGACTAAATCACTTTTGTAACTGTAATAAGAAGAAATATATATTTAATTTACAAAGAGAAACCATATGCAGTTTTGTTTGATTACTTTATACAATGTATGTAGCATTTTTTATTTATTTTTGTTATACTGTAGCTTTTTTTGTCCTACTGCTTGTAATTAGTTTCTTATTATTTAATTGCTGACTGTTTACTTGTCTTTAGTGAGCTTTTTTTTTATTTTTATTTTTTTAATTTAGGTTACTATTAGATTTTTGTGATACTGACACTGGCGATTACAATTATGAAATTTCTATGGTATCATAAATTTTGATATCATAAAGACCTTATTCAAAGCAAAAATTACTATATTGTGATATATATCGTTACCGTGAAATAAAATTACTCATATTCTGATACAAGATTTTGGTGATATCGCCCACCCCTTTATATTATTCAACTTTATAAAACGTGATCTGCTGTCAGTGTAAACCCACATTAATACTGATTTTCAAAGATGTAATAACTGTATGCTTGTCTCTGTATCACAGATTCTGACTCCATGGATCAATGCTCTGTCCGTTCCCCCTGAGGCCTACAGTACACACATCACTGAACGTCATCATATGAGCTATCCAAACGACTGCTCAAATCCTGCTGAACTATAAACACAAGCCCAGAAGGAAATGTTCCTCTCAGAGAGACTAAACAAAGACAAGGTAGGTAGTAGAGAGAGAAACATATATCACTGAACATATGAAATATTCCTCAGGCTGATGAAATGTAATTAGGACAATAATATCATGACACCTCTCGACACGCTTGAATCAGTCCATCAGATTTCTAATCACGAGGACGAATAGGAACATTAAATCAGATATGTTTCCTGTTAACTGATTATGTAAAGTATAATTATGACACTGAATTTCCCTTGAGCTATGATTGATTATGTTAATAATATTCTTCATGTAGTGTGGCACATCCTCAATCTGTGTCCAAAACTGGACAATGTCCATGCAAGGCTTTAATACATAGAAAGAAGCATGATATTGTGGAAAAGACGTCCGGTTGTTAACTATTACCTTCACTCCGGTTATCCACAACTAGTCCACCTGAGCACTGTGTAACACGTTTACTTCTAAATAAGGACATATCATATATCTTTATTTTATTTTTTTTATGAAGCAAATTATAATGAGTTCCACATAAACATTAACCCACCGCTAAACCAAAGCATTCTTCAGTTTTGAAAACAACTTTTGTTTATGGCACACAATGTGGGTGTATGCCACAATGTTCTAAAAATAAAAATCTAATAATAAAGATTTCCAAATCATAAAAAGGTAGAAATCCATCCTTTGTTCCCTGAGATCAAGAGGATATAAACAGTCTTGAGTGGTTCCTGTTTGTATATGAAAAGGAAGAGCAAATGTACACAAGTTGGGAATGGCCAAATTTTTTCACCACCATTAACTTCATGATTAGTTTGGGTGGGACAGCAAGTGTGTGTGTGTGTGTGTGTGTGTGTGTGTGTGTGTGTGTGTGTGTGTGTGTACCCGTGTGAGGTCCATGCCCAGTTTGAGTTGAGACAGCAGATGGAGGATGATGCTCCTCTGGTCATCCAAGACTCCGAGGTCTTCCTCCTCATTATCTTCTGTGTCTGTGATCTCCTTGCTGGAGTCCACCGATTCTGAGCTGGAGTTCTGCAAACACACACAGGACAATTTCCAAATGTTACTGAACAATGATCACTTGAGATTTACTAATAATTATATTTTTATTATATTGTGTTATTGATTTAATTTATTATTTAAATGTAAATGTAAGTTGTCATTGTATTATAAGGTGTCATTATATTTAAAAAAAAAAAAAAAGATTTAAAAAATTACATCAAAAATTTTTTCTCATAAAATCACAAATGCTTGTTGGTTTCAAGACAACTGTGTGTCCAGTCTTGGGTGGCTAATGTAGTTGTTACCTCCTGCAATCGCTCATGCAAAAACATTACATTGTTCCTAATGCATAATGTAAAGCAGTGGTCCAGAAGCGCCTGCCCCAAAGCATCATGGAAAGTATAAAAAGCCCCTTCCTCTAAGCGCTCTACGTAGATAATGTTGACAGATGAGCGGAGCAGATCACATGATCCTCTCTCAGTGGATCACTCCTTTTTCCTTTCCAAGGCACATGAATTTGAGTAAGTGAGGGGCAGCAGATGGGATCTAAATGGGTTACGATATGATTAGACTGTAAAGTAAAACAGTAGGGTTTTGTGGACAAGCCGTAATCCCCGAGGTTACACTTACAACTGGGCACAAACCATTGCCCGTGATGTTATGGCTCGATTTTATTAGATTTTCTTGCAAACCATTTATCATATGTCCCTTTCCTTCAGCGTTCTCTCTTAGCGGTAAAAAGGGAATATTGTGTTCCTGTTAAAAGTACAGAAGCTCATCAAGTCGGATGGGACGTCCTCATTTCGAGCTGGAGTGATCCATCTGAATATTTCATAGAACAAGAGCAGAGCATTTTCTCTCTCCCTTTACGTCATCACAGATATGATTAAATAAACACATGCAAATGAGGTCACATGCAAGGTCACACATCCAGTGTGACTACAAATCTATAACACAAATGCATCACCAGTACTAAATACAATGTTCCATCCTGGCATCTTGTAACAATTACCTCTGGATATGCTTCTCAGTATAGTCCTTGCATGATTCGTAAAGGAACATGTCAAGGACACTCGAAACAATTAATTTGTGTCCTCTGTGGACGCTCAGTTGGGTGGTTTTGTTTTGTATGAGTGTTTGGTAGCTACAGTAACAAGTCAAAAGTTGAGGCTGTTAATGCAAATCAAATTAGAGCTAATTAAATACACAGTGATTTTAGAGATGCAGCGGAATGAAGAGAGTAGAGTAGGGAAAAGCAAGAAAAAGTAACTTGATTTTTTTTTTTTTTTAACCTAGAAAACAATGAGATTGACTAGAGAGAAATGGAGATTTTGTCTTCTTAAGACTTTTCTGTCAGAGAAAAACGCTCCAGTAATCTCACGTCTCCTTTAAAGTTTCAGAAGAGATCTTAATGTGTCTGCAATCAAAAGTCAGAGAATTCTCATCAAATTCTACCAAAACCAAAGCTTTGTGATCCATATTAATTCTCTATACTCAGTTATAATGGTCTCATTTGTGTTCATTTTATTCCTCCTAAGGCAATTTTAAACATCTGAGATGAGGTTGATACATATCAAAGAACACCACTTTGTCACCTGAGCTTCCAAAGAGCAATCTCTAAGCAACGGTATTTTCCACTGGTAGTCTTAATATGCAAAAATACTGGCACAAAAACACGACCAACATGAGCCAATAAAACATTACAACAATGAATGAAGTTTCCAACTTCCCTCACTCTCAGCATTCCAGAGGGTCACCCCTCCCTCTCGCCAACAGGATAAATATGCATCAAACTTACATTCATTTCAGGGCTGGTTCAGAAATACGCTTTTGGGTGTTCATCTCATAGTTTGACTGTGGTGGTATCCACAAAACTCTCTCTTTCACGATCTCTCAGTAACTCTGACACTCTTATCTGGCTGCCCAGCTGTCCCTGAGCCGAGGAAGTGCTGCTCCCTCCCACTTTGCCAGCCTGTACTCTCTCTCTCTCTCTCTCACTCACTCTCATGCTGCCTCGACTCACCAGAGACAGCTTGTTTAAAATACAGCTGAACTTCATGAGGTTTGTTTTCTCAGGTTCATGGAGGATGGAGTTGACATCATAGTAGAGAGAGAGAGAGAGAGATCATGATCGCTGAGGAGATTAAATTGAGACCCTCCACTATGACCTTCAATCTGTCAAAGCCACTCCCACCTCAGTCACTTTCACAGTGCATTTACACCAATTCCACATCTGCTTCGCCCCCATTAAAATGCATACATGTCAAGCATCACCTCTGTTTCTCAGAGCAAGCACACAATGCTGAGGACAAGTGTAGTTATCTTATCATGTTGGACAAATTTGATTTCAGTCGGATTAAAGGCAAATTACTGAATCCCAAGTGCATGTCCAGTCACTCCCAGTTCTTCATGCAATCTCCAAACATCCTCTTTAGTTACTGCTCCAACACTAGTTAACACACCGGCACTAGTTAACACAAGTGCCCATTAAATAAAAACAAACCCTTGGTGCATTAGGGAAGTAATGCTTTCAATTTTAGCATTTCTCAAAACACTTTTTTGGTAATAAACTGATTAATATATAAATATACACTATTGTTCAAATGTTTGGGGTTGTGAGATTTTTTAAATTTCAAAGTTGCATTTATTTGATTAAAAATGCAGTAAAACGGTAATATTGTGAAATATTATTACAAATTAAAATGCAATTTATTCCTTTGATGCAAAATCTGAATTTCCAGCAGTCATTACTCCAGTCTTCAGTGTCACATGATCATTCAGAAATCATTCTAATACGCTGATTTGCTCCTCAAGAAACATTTCTTCACATTATTAATGTTGAAAACATACAGGTGCATCTCAGTAAATTAGAATGTTGTGGAAAAGTTCATTTATTTCAGTAATTCAACTCAAATTGTGAAACTCGTGTAATAAATAAATTCAATGCACACAGACTGAAGCAGTTTAAGTCTTTGGTTCTTTTAATTGTGATGATTTTGGCTCACATTTAACAAAAACGCACCAATTCACTATCTCAACAAATTAGAATATGGTGACATGCCAATCAGCTAATCAACTCAAAACACCTGCAAAGGTTTCCTGAGCCTTCAAAATGGTCTCTCAGTTTGGTTCACTAGGCTACACAATCATGGGGAAGACTGCTGATCTGACAGTTGTCCAGAAGACAATCATTGACACCCTTCACAAGGAGGGTAACCCACAAACATTCATTGCCAAAGAAGCTGGCTGTTCACAGAGTGCTGTATCCAAGCATGTTAACAGAAAGTTGAGTGGAAGGAAAAAGTGTGGAAGAAAAAGATGCACAACCAACCGAGAGAACCGCAGCCTTATGAGGATTGTCAAGCAAAATGGATTCAAGAATTTGGATGAACTTCACAAGGAATGGTCTGAGGCTGGGGTCAAGGCATCAAGAGCCACCACACACAGACGTGTCAAGGAATTTGGCTACAGTTGTCGTATTCCTCTTGTTAAGCCACTCCTGAACCACATACAACGTCAGAGGCGTCTTACCTGGGCTAAGGAGAAGAAGAACTGGACTGTTGCCCAGTGGTCCAAAGTCCTCTTTTCAGATGAGAGCAAGTTTTGTGTTTCATTTGGAAACCAAGGTCCTAGAGTCTGGAGGAAGGGTGGAGAAGCTCATAGCCCAAGTTGCTTGAAGTCCAGTGTTAACTTTCCACAGTCTGTGATGATTTGGGGTGCAATGTCATCTGCTGGTGTTGGTCCATTGTGTTTTTTGAAAACCAAAGTCACTGCACCTGTTTACCAAGAAATTTTGGAGCACTTCATGCTTCCTTCTGCTGACCAGCTTTTTAAAGATGCTGATTTCATTTTCCAGCAGGATTTGGCACCTGCTCACACTGCCAAAAGCACCAAAAGTTGGTTAAATGACCATGGTGTTGGTGTGCTTGACTGGCCAGCAAACTCACCAGACCTGAACCCCATAGAGAATCTATGGGGTATTGTCAAGAGGAAAATGAGAAACAAGAGACCAAAAAATGCAGATGAGCTGAAGGCCACTGTCAAAGAAACCTGGGCTTCCATACCACCTCAGCAGTGCCACAAACTGATCACCTCCATGCCACGCCGAATTGAGGCAGTAATTAAAGCAAAAGGAGCCCCTACCAAGTATTGAGTACATATACAGTAAATGAACATACTTTCCAGAAGGCCAACAATTCACTAAAAATGTTTTTTTATTATTGGTCTTATGAAGTATTCTAATTTGTTGAGATAGTGAATTGGTGGGTTTTTGTTAAATGTGAGCCAAAATCATCACAATTAAAAGAACCAAAGACTTAAACTACTTCAGTCTGTGTGCATTGAATTTATTTAATACACGAGTTTCACAATTTGAGTTGAATTACTGAAATAAATGAACTTTTCCACGACATTCTAATTTATTGAGATGCCTGTATGTTGTGCTGATTCAAAAGAACAGCATATTTATTTGAAATAGAAATCTTTTGTAGCATTATAAATGTCTTTACATTCCCTTTTGATCAATTTAACGCATCCTAGCAGAATAAAAATACTAATTTCTTTCAAAAAGAAAAGAAGCCTCACTGAGCCCAAACTTTTGAACAGTAATGTATAAATGCAGTAAAGCAAGAAAAACCCCAGTATCCACCATGATGTTAATACAGTTTGAGTGTGAGATGTGTTCAGTGTTATTTCAGATGATGGTTTTAATCCTCATGCGGTCTCATGACATTGCCTGATCCGCACATGACTCCACGGGAACCTCCTGAACCTAGTGTGTGTGGTTTTTCATTATGAAACACTATTGGAACACTCATTATGGAATACTGCATACTGCACAGTATACAAAGTATGGTATACAGTAGTGTGCTGTAGTCAGTTGACCTCATTATATAATCTTAGAAAAGGTCCATTTGCATTTTTAATTAAATTTTCTCTTGAAAAAAAGAGAAAATGTAACCAATTTTCATTGGTTTTAATAGAAGAGTAGTATGGTAGCATGCTATTCAAAACACAGCCTCAGTGTGTGATGAGCAACAGAGTAAAGAAAAAAGGGGAGAGAAAATGAGAAAATCCCTTAGTCAGAGGATTAAGTGTGTACTATACACTTCACATTAGTCATTGGCATGATCTCAGATTACATTCTGACTCTGCTATGTATTGTGTTCACAAACACAGCTCAAAGTACAGCTCTGGCTCCAGGCTTCAGCTTAGCATACAGAGATGCTTTATTTATTTATTTATTTTTTTGTACACAATGCAATTAGCTCTATTATACAGTCTAGATTAAATACAGTGGGGTTCAAAGGCATTGTTAGATACCTGTGAAAATGCTTAGACTGCAAATGGTAAAAAAAAAAAAAAAAAAAAGCCTTTAGGAGACACTGTGTGAAACCTTCCTTTGTAGGACTGATTATAAAAAATCAGCTGACTTTGGTCAGGTGATGTGACATCATGTTAGAGCTCCTGGGAAAACAGTATGAGCTGGTGGGAAAGCAGTGTTTAAAACAGCACCACCTTCATTAATTAATAATCAGCGGCAGCACGTTGTCTTCAGGGACGCTGTTAACGGAAGTGCCCACGCACTGAGAACAAGATGAAACCACATTCCTGAGACAAAGAGCCTTTAATGAACTCGACCATATAAAATTATAATAGTCTGCAGAAACAAACAGGGGTGAATAAAATGATAATAAATAACAAAACCATTTGAGTTCACAATTCCAATCGTATAAAAAATATAATATAATCATAATCATAATAATAATAATTAATAAAAAACTTAAGTAAAATGTAGTTGTAGCTTACTTTAGGTTTAAAAAATAGTTTATAAATGTATATGAATATTATATTTTAAAACGTAAAAAGTAAAAGGTAGTATGTAGTTTACTTTTATTTATTTATTATTATTATTATTATTATTATTATATTAATGTAAAATAATATTATATTTTTTAAAAATGTAATATGTAACATAGTTTACTTTATTAAATTTTAAAATTTATTTAAAGATTTTACATGGAGAAATTATTATAGTAGTAGTATTTAAAAAATAAACTACGCTTTAGATTTTGCATTTTAAAATATTAGATTATTTCATTTCACATTGATATAATACTACTACTACTACTACTACTACTACTACTAATAGTACTAATAATAATGAAATTAATAATAAATTAGTGAATTATAACCACTGGAATCAAAATTAAAACCAGAAATCAATAAATTACTTATAATTCCCATGTAACCCCTGCCTTAGCTATGGGCCAGTATGGCTGGTGAACTGACCACTGTAAAATCTTTTCCATTTCCAAGCACACAAATCCAAACCCTCCGTGTTGTGCCTCTGAGAGTGTTACCTTTCGGCCCCAGCAGAGAGGAGGACAGATGTTTGCCTTCTAGCCACACACGCACACAAACACCTCACCCGAAAGGCATATAACACCCATCCACACACCCATTTGAATCTCGACAAGGATTTGCACCGCTGCCTCTCCTGTCAAACATCTGGGATATGTATGCTTGATGGGCCATGTCTCATAGCTCGGGTTTGTTTTTCTGCTCCCTGCAGTTTTGCTGCCGTTATTTTCCTCTGACAGCGCAGAAGAGCGAGCTGTCAGACCATGAACAGACACGGTGGTCCACAAACAACACTGAAATCTCTCTCTCTCTCTCCTTGAGAATGCTGACAGCCTCATTTCAATCCCAGTTGTCCAAAAATCCAATAAAAACATTTAAATGCTTTGTGTACATTACACAAACCTACTTCACTTCCTTCCCAGACAGCTTTATTCAGTCGTGACTGCTAGTCGTGACTGCTTTTCTCTGCAGTTCACTTGTAATCTTCAATCACTGCAATCCTTTCTGCTCTCTGCTTTCCTCTACTGGTGATTACGATGAAGTACAACCATTCTAATAATGAAAACAATAGGCAATCTGCCACAAGAGATCTTATTATGTTTCATTTACATCAGAGAAAACACAATCTGCAGGCGCAAAGGTACGTGTTTGTCAATTAAAAGATTCAATATCGCATTCAGACAAATGCTTTGGCGTTTGGCCAGCGGTGATAAAGGAGAAGCCTTTTCGCTCCAGTCCCCAACACAGCCAAGATTTATAACCTCTCGAGCGGCACTGTTGTTTTACAGCATGTCTTACTGTTTCTGCATTCAGACAAGAGGAATCACTGGGGCGGCTGCTGAATAAATCGCTTGGCTAATCATTTGTTGTGAACAATCCCCGTGAATTTTAAACTGTTACGGCTGAACCACCAGCCAGGCGTTTCTCATTGGGTGAGTAGCTACACCATCGACCCATGGCCCTGTCTGTCAAAATTAATTACAATATCCTAAACTCATGCAGAATAAGTAATGATGCATTCTGATGAGTCTGCTTTAATAAGATTGGAATTCTAAAATATAACTTTAAATAGGTATGCCACTTGTTAGGTCAACTAATCATATAACAGAACTGTACTGCTTTAACTAAAAATAAAATACAAAAAATATCGGAACATGTTTTATCTAAAATGAATATTATGTCATAATTTACTCTCATTTCAGTTACAATGGGGAAATTTCACATAAGGGGAAGCTTCATATAAATCTGGGATGACCTAAAATATTTGCTTGAAACAAACAATAAGGATGTATTTTCATGTTCATGGTTCTCTGATGTTGGTTAATGGTCAAGACATGCACATAACCAAATCTTGTTTTTATTTATTTCTTTTTTATTATTATTATTATTATTTACTGTATATTTTTAATTTTTTAATTATTTATAAGCTTTTATCATTTTATAATTATAAACCCCAGCTTGGGAAACCCTGTAAGTGATCCATACACGTTATGAAAAGACTAAAATTTAAGTTGTTGTTCATTGATAATTTTCCCCTCCAATGGGTTGTTAACCATTACAGAGAGTTGAACCCCAGAATCAGATCAGTCTGATTTGTTAACCAATCATGTGAACTGAATCAAATAATTCACTCAAAAGAGTAGCTTCAAATGAATGGTTCATTTGTGGATCATAAATCACCACTTCTTATATGATCTCTCACAAATGTGAGAATTGAGATCTAGGGTGGATGTCATTTTTTAAGTGAAAAATAACTTAAAGGGACAGTTCACCCAAAAATAAAAATTTGGCAGCAGCTATTTGATGCTATTTATAGCAGCGACAGGTGCTATTTACACTAAGTGCAAATAGTGATAGATTCTATGTAGACTTTTAAAATAGCAGTATTTTCTTTGCAATAAGTGTAAATAATAGTTAGATTCTATTTATATTACTTAGTGTAAACAGTGGCAGATATCTGCACCTCAGTATTGTAGTCCATTATAAAACAGTATGCAATAATAATGTATTGAGTGTAAAGCCCAAAGTATACTTAGTTTTTGTATGCGTACAGTCAAATGCATAGCCTTTCAAAGTATACTCCATTTGATGTTGTGCGCAAACACAGGTGGTCGACGCATGCACTCTAGAAAGCTTCATCCATGTCCAGTGTCTGCTCTATTTTTCTCTGTAAGTTATGACCGATAACAAATATTTGTGAACATTTTTTAACCAAAGCTGGGCTCTCATACCCTCTAGTTCACAAGCGTCAATGCAGCCATCTGTTGTTGTTGCAGTCTCCGCTGTTTGGTTGTTGTTGTTCCGTCTCTTTAGTTTTCGTTTTCTACTGTGAAACAACAGCCCGGGACAGTGTTGCCACTTTTATGTAACAACTGATTACTGCGAAATAACTTCAATGCACATGTGTGACCTGCACGTACAAAGTTCCTCATGTGATATGAGATGAGGAAATGGAGAAGAACAAGTTCGGCAAAAGGTGGATTCAAAAAGTTACTGCTACGCACTTTACTACATATGCCACTGCAGCTTGCTGTTTACCAGGTGTTTTTTGTAGTCTTGTCTAGCCCAAGCACGTGCTGGTGGGCAGTGTTAGTGTAAAAAGCGTATTAGTGTACAATACGGTTGAACCACTGATGTCACATGGTCTATTTTATCAATGTGCTTACTACCTTTCTGGGCCTTGAACGTGTCAGTTGCGTCGCTGTCTATGGAGGGTCAGAGAGCTCTCGGAATTCATCACAAATATCTTAATTTGTGTTCCGAAGATGAACGAAGGTCTCACGGGTTTGGAACGACATGAGGCATTTTATTCCTAACGACATTTATTCCTCAAATCAAGCATAAAATATTGTTTAAAATTCATATAGACTACATCAATGCTGCTTTAAGTCTTTTAAGCTCTTTCATATATTAAAAACTGCAACCAGCATATTCTTCAAAAAGTCACCTTTTTGCGTTGCACGGGTATAAGAAAGTCATACAGGTTTGGAACGACATAAGAGTGAGTAAATGATGACAAGGTTTTCATTTGTGGATGAACTATTCCTTTAATTCCCACAGCAGCTGAAGTGGCTTTTTGCAGCTGGCAATCACATTACGCAGCGCGAAAGCTTTGGGTAATTATGTATCTCCAGGGCTACAATACACACAGTGTGATAAAAGATCACCAGAGCACTCTTGCGTGACGGGGCCACAATCCACTGTGCAACACAGAATCCATACAGCAACACACTGCACTCTCGAAAAAAGGAGACGCCTGGAGCTGGATCTCATATGCAGTATGATGGGATTGACTGATGGAGCTCATACAAACTCATTTCAGACCTCAGATACATCAGCATATTTCACTGTCTGCGCTGGCACAGTTTCATGCCCAGATAATCCATGAGCCATGCAGTCGATGCTGATGTTGCGTGTGTTAAAATTACATTCGGTGCTGAAAGCACTTTAAAATAACTGCAGTACACATGTGCCATGCATTTGTTTTACACTTCAGCATCATGCCATCATCATCTTCTTAATATTCAACAATGTGAACTGAGTCATTTAAAGGTTTAATGGTATGAGTCACAACGTTAAATTAATTAGATACATTATCTCGGGTATATCAGAGAAAAAATGCAGCACAAATTCTGACTGTTGCATTCTGGGAGCATGTTCGTCCTCATAGGGAGCCGATTTAATGACAAGCATACACAAAATGAATTAGCTTCCTTCAGGCACACGCGCACACACAAATTAATGTGTATTTATACATACGCCACCGCGCAAACAAACAGTTGCACGCGCTTACGTCGAAGAACCAGCAGCCCTGGCCTTTCTCCAGAGAAACGCAGGCAGATAAAAGGTTTCCAAGAGGGACGGCTGACTCATTCAGGGCTCTAGAGGGATTGTGGGTATCCTCAGTCACCCGCCACAGACGCTAAAACTAGAACACGTCCAATTAGTGCTCCTCTTCCACTCCTTCGCTGTAGAAGCCTGGCAGGCGCACGTACAATAGCGCAGACGTGTATTTGAAACTGTTCAAAGACGTGTCTACTCTACGGGTGACTTTAAATGAGTCAGAGACCATTCTGATTTTTTTTGGGCTATTATCAGATAAACTGAACGGATCACAGTGACAGATTTTACCCCTGAAAGATCATCTCCCTTTTAAAGTGATAAGTAGCGAGTCACAGAGCTGCCAGCTTCAGAATGATAATGATGGGTGTAATGATGACTATATTGCAGGGGTGTTTTCTTTGAGGCGGCGAGGGAGAAAGTGCCGCCTCAGAAATTTGGATGAGAAACTATTGCAAAAACAAAGTAAAATGAAATACAAGACCACATAATGTCTAAAGCACTAATATTTCTAAAGTAATAGACAGTAGCAGATAAATTTACACAAAGTATCATTAAAATTAAATAAAATGTTAGGAAAAACATAATATAGCTGTATTTGTGATTACCTCCGTGTCTTTGAGCCGTTCTTTGTTCCTGTGAAGTGGAGAGTGGGGCTGATGTCTAGTTGAGGTGTTGTTACGTGTCAATTCTCCATTCTTCACATGGACTTCTGAGGTGGTTTTGGGCCTTGACCAATTAGAGACGTTATCTGCACAAATGATGATATCAGTTTTCATACACAGCAATTAAAATGAATAACAAAATTCACCATTAAGAAAACTGGTGGATGTTGAACTTCAAATCATGCTTACAATACAATAAATCAGACAATAATATTATTTGTGATGTAACAAGAGGACACATTTTGGCACACTGCACTATCACACATTTCAGAAGAAACAGACAGTGCCATATTCTTGCCTGTATTCAATCCCTGCGTGTGGCTGTGAGTGATGTGTTGGGCCGCCTGGCACACGTTGTGCTGAAGGATACTCAGGCATTCTCCCAGACAGCTGAGTGTGGCTGCAGACGTGGCTTTGAGCAGTAGCAGGTCCTGGTCCAGGGAGGACAGCGGCCCGCGGCTCGGCAACGACTCGATGGAATTCACCAGGTTCTTCTGTTGGCCTTCTGCCTGGGACATGACCTAAAAACCAGATCAACAGACAGTCTTCTCATCGATTCCATTTGGACTTCTAAAACATCTTAATTAAATCAATTTGAACAGCACACATTTGTACTTAGAGCTACTTCACTTGGGATTTCTATTATCCACAGAACAGCCCTCCAGTAAATGAATCCTTGATTAGAATGCACTTAAAAACTGTACAAAATTAGTTCTATCATGACAATTCTCGGAGGGTTTGGCATAGTAATGTACATGACAGTGTTAATGTGTTTGGTCTTGGCGGAATAGATATGCTACGCTGCTGCAGCAGAGCAAGTACTGGGACTTGTTACTGCCAATACATCCACAACGTGCTGCTGTGAGCATGTAAGAAATACTGTTGATGCACATATAACATGAAAACCCCCATAGGTAGCATACATGAATCACACCATAGCAGATCTATATGTGACCTGTGCTGGCAAAATGAGTCGGAATGCGCAAATTTTCAAAAATGAGTTCTCCATTAAAATACCTTCAAAATGATATATGACTTGTTGGAATCGGACAAAATATGACTGGGTTACAGCCGTTTGAAGGCAATAGAGGCAGCAGATCTGATTTCGAGAAAAATCGAGTTAAAGATTCCAAAGC
Source organism: Spinibarbus caldwelli (assembly GCA_039654775.1). Taxonomy (NCBI): domain Eukaryota; kingdom Metazoa; phylum Chordata; class Actinopteri; order Cypriniformes; family Cyprinidae; genus Spinibarbus; species Spinibarbus caldwelli. Next base: position 27,114,519 of record CM077227.1, on the reverse strand, counting down.
AGAATCACCAAGCAACGTTGCATATTTTCCTCCAATTCTTTTCTTAATAATAATAATTACTATATTATTAATCACAATATAGCTATTTTTTATTTTATCTTTGTTATTAAAAAATAAGAACAAAGATGCAAATAAACAATAGTTTAATCAAGAGCAGCGAGCGATTCCGTCTTTTCTTTTAATGTGTGATTAACATTGAGACAGATCTATATTAAGACCTACTGTAATGCATGGATCAAATATAATGTTACACATCAGATCGTGCGCTCGCGGAAAGGCGCGTCTTATGCACGGGCTTTGTAAATGTCAGTCAGCGCGATCGTTTTGTTTTCATCAGCATGGGTTTAAAAATCATATTTCACTGGTTTGGACTCATGTCATCGAGAATTCGATATGAATATTCTCAAAGCTGGAATGCTGCGCTTTGCAACAATAGACCTACAACTTGTGTTGAGAAGCAGCAGCAGTCGTCCAGAAGCGAGCAGAGAAAAGGTACTCCTCTCAGAAAATGTACAAATAAAGATCATTTTTAAGTGTTTAATAACTATTGGGAGCATTGGGATTGCTAGAAGAGGGTTTAATGAACTCATTTTTGTGAAAACCTCAAATTCGACCAAAACTGACATTTTTCACTTCTTTTGCCTGTTGCTCAAAATTAGTCTGTGCGCATTCCGACTCATTTTGCCAGAACGGGTCACATATAGGTGGAGCTTGGGAAGGTGGAGGGTTTCTGAAGTGCACTGCAACTGCTACAGCAAGTACTAGCTTAGTATTTGAATGTTAAGCAGCAAGCTCATTGGTTCTTTTTGTATTAGCAGCCAATCAGCTGCGCCATGTGAATAATGATGTCATTATGTCAGATTGAGTTAGACCCATCAGACTGCGCCATGTACAGTTTCATGACAGAACTTTGGATTTCTGGAATATTTACACAGGCACTTATTTTTACTCATGTCAAAAATTCTGTTTGAAACTGAATATTCAGTTAGAAAAAAATGGCAGGACCTATTTTTATTCATTATGAAATGATTAGATCATTATAAGTAGGTGTTCCAAAAGGAAAGTAATTTCAAATCCTGGAGCAAGTTTTGATTAGACTTTTTTTTTTGGAAAAATGGACACATATATTGTCATTGGTTTTTTTTGTGTGCGTGTGTGTATATCTATCTATCTATCTATCTATCTATCTATCTATCTATCTATCTATCTATCTATCTATCTGTCTGTCTATCTATCTATCTACAGTCATGGCCAAAAATATCGGCACCCTTGGTAAATATGATCAAAGGCGGCTCTGAAAATAAACCTGCATTATTAATCCTTTTGATCTCCTTATGAGTAAAATATCTCTGAAGTATATTCCCATTCATATTCACAATTTTGAGCACTCCAGGGTGATTATGAACATGAAATTATCCAGCCATGGCTTCCTGTCTCACAGAAATATAAATAGGAGGGAAAACAAAGCCCAAATTCCCTTAATCATCCATCACAATGAGAAAAACCAAAGAATATATTTCTGATGTGCAGCAAAAGATAATTGAGCTTCACAAATTAGTGAAGCGGCTTTAAGAAAAGAGCTAGAGCAGTGAAAATTCCCATTTCCACCATCAGGGCAATAATTAAGAATTTCCAATCAACATAAAATGTTACGAAACTGCCTGGAAGAGGACGTGTGTCTATATCGTCATAATGCACGGTGAGAAGGAGAGTTTGAGTGGCTAAAGACTCTCCAAGGACCACAGCTGGAGAATTGCAGAAAATATTTGAGTCTTGGGGTCAGAAAAACTTAAAAATAAAATTGTCAAACAGCACCTACATCACCACGTGTTGTTTGGGAGGGTTTCAAGAAAGGTTCTCCTAGCTCATCCAAAAACAAACTCCAGCATATTCAGTTATCAGACACGACTGGAACTTCAAATGGGACTGGCTTCTTTGGTCAGATGAAACTAAAAAAATAGCTTTTTAGCAGCAAACACTCAAGATGGGTTTGGTGAACACAGGGATAAAAAGTACCCCATGTGTACAATGAAATATACTGCTGTATTTTTGATGTTGTGGGCCTATATTTCTGCTGGAGGTCCTGGACATCTTGTTTAGACACATGGCATCATGGATTCTATCAAATACCAACAGATAAAAAATCAATAAGTGACTGACTCTGTTAGAAATCTTATATTTGGATCTTCCAACCGTACTATAAACACAAACCTCAAAAACAACACAAAAATGGGTCACTGAGCACAAAACCGAGCTTCTGCTATGGCCATTCCAGTCCTCTGACCTGAACCCTATAGAAAATGAGTGAGGTGAACTGAAGAGAAGAAGCACCATCATGGAGCTGTGAATCTAAAGGGTCTGGAGTGATTCTGGATGAAGGAATGGTCTCTGATCTCTTGTCAGGTGTTCTCTAACCTCATCAGGCATTATAGGAGAACATTTAGAGCTGTTAAACTGGCAAATGGAGGTTTCAAAAAGTATTGAATAAAAGGGTGCCGTTAATTGTGGCCAATGAGTATTAGAGAAAAACACTTATTTCATAATGATATTTCCCCTCATTTTAAATTCTTATTATCCAATGAAAGGTTAGATTTTTGTGAATTTTTTAAATAAAAGATCAAAAGGATTAACAATGCAAATTAATTTTCACAGCCTTCTTTGATCATATTTACCAAGGGTGCCGATATTTTTGGCCATGACTGGTATCTATCTATCTATCTATCTATCTATCTATCTATCTATCCATCTATCCATCTATCCATCACCTTCTATTAATCTTGTGGTTGTGGAAACTGTAATACATTTATACATAAATATACACACATACACATATATACTTATACATATATTATACAAGAATATTATGCAGCACAACTGTTCAACATTGATAATAATAAGACATGTTTATTTAACCATCAAATCATCATATTAGAATACTTTCTGAAGGATCATGTGACACTGAAAACCGAGTAATGGACTGGAGTAACTTTGCCAACACAGGAATAAATTACATTTTTAAATACATTAACATAGCATATATTGTTAACAAAATAAAAAATGGTTAATGTTGGAATAATATTATTTACAACATTACAGTTTTTTTAAATAAAATGATGATGCCTTCATGAGCACATATACTGTATTTTTTTTACTTAAAATGACAATAAAGTTAACTTTGACTAAATCACAAAGTAATAAAATAATACATATTGAGGTAAAGATGAAATGAGAAGTGTAGTACAATAATCTAATCCAGGGGATTTTATTCCAGGTGTCTGATTTAGAGAAGATTGGGACACCTGTAATCCTCCCGGAGTGAAAGTAATCTCCTGGATTAGCTCAATCCCATCTTCCTCTCTGCACAAGTGTTCAAAACAAACCACATGCTGTAAACTGCAAATCCCAGAGACAGAGAATATATGACATATGTTGCTGAGTTTACCCTTATTAGGTGTTTATGGACACTCTGAAACACGGGATGTTTGACTGGGCACATGATCGTGAAGCGAGTCGTGAGGGAAAGTTTGTAGTGTTTGCCACCTCCGTTTGACTCTGTCATGAAGGTAATGACCATGGGCTTTTGTGGTGGTGTGGATATTGAGCAGCACTAATGAAAAGCAGACAGATAGCTGAAGAGGAGCAGAAACTTGCAGGATGTGACTCATCACTGTAGGTCGCTCAGTACGCACATATTTCTCTCTCTCTCTCTCTCTCTCTCTCTTTCTCCTCCCTCCATTCCAACACATCAGTGATTGCAACACTATTACAGCACAGCTGTAGTTTTAATGGACGAAACTTACACTCTTAAAAGGAACATTAGAGTCTCCTCAAGATATCTGCCTCTCTGAAACAGCTAAGGTTTTATCTAAATATAATAATAAACACTCAGAAACAAATAAGATTATATAAAAGATGCACTGTTCAAAAGTTTTAGGTATGTAAGAATTTTGTTTTTGAAAGAACATTCTTATGCTCAACAAGGCCGCATTTATTTGATTAATAATACAGTAAAAACAAATATTGTGAAATATTATTTTAATTTAAAATTACTGTTTTCTGCTTTTATATATTTTATTTGATAAAATATTATTTTATCAATTTAATTTATTCCTGTGAAGCAAAGCTGAATTTTCAGCAGCCATTACTCAACTTTAGTGTAACATGATCCTTCAGAAATCATTATAATGCATCTAAAACATTTATTATTATTATCCAAGTTGAAAACACTTGTACTGTTTTGTATCTACAATGTAAACTGTGACACATATGTTTTAGGATTCTGATAAACAGAAAGTTCAAAGGAACATAATTTATATTAAGATATCATTTGTAACATAAGTCTTTACTGTAATTTTTGATCAATTTAATGCATCCCAGCTGAATAAAGCATCAATTTATTAAAAAATAATAATAATAATAATAATAAAACCTAATAGTCATGGAAACTTTTGAACAGTAGTGTATAAAAATTAACCTTTTAAAGCAATAATTAATTGAAAAAATTAAAAGTTCTGCCATTATTCCTCACTCTTGTTGTTGCAAGTTGTTGCAAAACCCGTAGGTTGTTACTAAAGGAAATTTTCCAGACATTTAAAATGTTATATTGAAAAGGGCTGTGTGAAATTTCAAAGACAAAAGAAAGTCATACAGGTTTAGAACAACCTGAGGGTGAGTAAATGATGACAGAACTGCTGTTTTCAGGTAAACTATCCTTTTAAATGTGGTTTAACAGGTTAGACATTGACGTCATCTTTAAATAATTCACTGGGATATCACTGCCAGCTCTCTCTGCGACAAGCAAAATACTTTTGAGATTTCTATAATAACTGTCCTGCCTGTCTGCTACAGCATGGCAAACTTTGAGCACAGAAGAGATTTTGCAGTTGCTCATAACCCAGCTCTCATGAAAAACTGATCCATCTCTTTATACTCTCTTCTTGATCCACTCCTTTTTTTAGTGCGTAAAGGAAAGAGACAGGCATCACAGCTGTCACCTGCTCTCAGCACAGAATTCCCATGGACCCCTGCGCACAGGTTCAGTACTGATCAAGATTCAGGAGCTGAGAGATCACACACACTCAAAACTGTTGTATAATGCTGAGAGAAAAAGGGATAGTTCACCCAAAAATGTACTCTCCCTCATGTCGTTCCAAACCTGTATGGCTTTCTTTCTAACATGGAACACAAATGGAGAACATATGAAGAATGTAACCAGTGTTTAGCACATTAATAATGCTAATGCAGGTGACTCAGGTTCAGGTTAGCCTTACCCGTAATTCCTTTAAGATTATATAATAATCCATTCTGTCTATCTTCTATACTCTTGAGGTTTTGACTATATTCTTGAAGTATTGACAGAAAGCAGTGATAATTCTAGCACGCCTCTCAGGGTGTTACTCATGAAAAGATATTGTAGAATGAACAGAAAATCAATTCCTTGTACTCCAACTCTTTTTTCCTCTCCCTCTCTGGTCCCTCCTTCACAAAATCTGTCTTTCTTGTCATGTCTTTTTCATTTTTCATCATCAAAATGTTCATAGTAAGAAAGGTTACAGTTCTCTCAGTCACTCTCCATCACTGTCACTTTTACACACACGTTCTTTTTTTTTTTCTTCTCTTGCATGTGCTCTTAAAGGACATGCAATGTCATTGGAACTTAACTTAACTTTGGCTACAAAATAAATACATTTGGGAAACACTAAGTTTGGGGTCTTTATGTTTTACTAAATGCTCACCAGTGCTGTATTTATTTGATCAAACATACAAAAAAATATTTGTGAAATATTTTTATTTAATTTTGTTTTAATTTTACAAATTTAGAAATAAAATTTGAAATAAGTTTATTTTTAAAAATACTGTTTACTATTTCATTATATTCATCATTCAGATATGTTGATTTGGTGCTCATGTAGCATTTCTTATTACAAATGTTGAAACTGTTGCACTGCTTAATATTTTTGCAGAAACTATAACACTTTTTTAAAGATTCTTTGATTGATAGAACGCAGAACAACATTTATTTGAAGAAATCGTTTGTAATATTATAAAATGTCTTTACTGTCACCTTTAATAAATTTTATGCATCCTTGCTGAATAAAAGTATAGATTTCTTTAAAAAAAGGAAAGAAAGAAAAAACCCTTCTGACCCCAAACTTTTGAATGCCAGTGTACATCCTTACTAAACCACCATTTTTGTTTAATTTGTAGCATATTTTGCAGACAAGCTTTTAGATATGAATATTCAACTTTGTGCCTTAATTATTCACTCTGGTAACTTTGCTGAATCAATCCAACAGCTATATTTACTGTACAGTATGTACCAAAAGGAAGTTGTTGGCAAAAAAAGAGGGTCAAATAAGAGTAAACTCAAGGCTGCATTTGCTTTTTTTTCAGTTGGATATACAAATACTCTTATGCATAAAATATTATAAAATATTACTTCCACAAATCTATAGAACATTTGATTCTGAATGCCCAATCACAGCATTCCGAAGTCAAATATTTTCAGTATACCTTGAGAATTATACAAGACCAAGTCCTGTCCTTCAAACAGATGATCATCTCTAATACTCACTAATGATTTCTGTGTGAATGCAATTTCCACTCACAGTTGTTGAGGGGAAACAGTGTGACTAATTGCACATCAAGCCATGGATAAAAATAAACACAGCAGAATAATTAAAATGCCAACAGTTTCATGCAACTATAACGACAACCACTTCAATTCATGGAGCCTTTCAAAACCGTATCTAAAGGTAATGCATGCCATTTCTTTCAAATATTACAATACTTTCTGCTATTCCAGCTTAAATTGCAGGCTGTACACTACCATTCAAAAGGACCAAAGGTCACTAAGATTTAATTAATTAATCCTTTTATTCAGCAAAGATGCATCAAATTAATCAAAAGTGACAATATCATTTCAAATAAATGATGTTCTATTTAAACTTTCTATTTATCAGAGAATACTGACAAATATTAATCAGCAAAACTGTTTTTTGCATGAGCATTTTTTAGTTGATGTTAGTGGCATTAAAAAGAAAACTTTGAACATCAGAGACTCCAAGTTAATGCGCCTACAGAATATGAAGAGCTGATAGAGGAAGAAAAATAAATAAATAAATAAATAAACTTTTAGCAAAACCTCAAAATATACTACAAAATCCAGAATTCCATCTGCTGAAAAAAGTATTAGAGATGAAAGCACATGGTGTGAATATGAAAAAAGAATCTCAGCTATCTCCAGTCGGCAAAGGAGAAGAAGTCTCCCTGTGTCTGGTTGTCTTTTCAAAAGCACAGGCACTAGCCACATCTTTGACTGAAAGCCCAGAGATTACCTCTTTTGAGCTCCATATCAGCAGGTGTAAATGGGCCTGGATGAGTGTAAATAGGTGTATGAGAGTGGGTTGGCTCCACGGCCAGGAAAGATGATTTAGTGGGGCTTGACTGAAGACAGACGAATGAGAGAAGGATTGAATCCACCACAAAATGCTACATACAAAGAGAATGTCATTAAGCTATTGCAGTCACTTTACCCAAAAATGAAAACGCTGTCAGTATTTACTCACCCCTAAGAAAGTCATACGGGTTTACAATGACATGAGGGTGAGTAAATAATGACAGAGTTTTACATTTTAGAAGAACCATCCCTTTAAACACACTTGCCAGCTTTACACCCAGTAAAATATTCTGCCTAACACACTGGCAAGATATTCAGAGAGATTGCTAATAATAATTTTCACCTCA